>ML778715.1:27961-145933 GCA_009831015.1 Picea engelmannii
TCTCTCTCTCTCTCTCTCTCTCTCTCTCTCTCTCTCTCTCTATATATATATATATATATATATATATATATATATATATATATATATATATATACTATTATTGTGCACAAAAACAATTAAATAAATACAACAACATTCAACCATAAAATAGATCCATGAATTCATCTTTTTTCTCATAGTAAGCAACATTAACCAAATATAACTCAGAGTAAAATGCACAACAATTATATATCAACACTTAACACATCATTACAATAGATAAGAACACTTATCTTATAAAAGTATGAAACCCGTTGCAAAGGATGGACATTCCTCCCAATTGTAGCCTTGTTGTTCCAATTCTCAACAACAAGACACCCCTGATTTGGGGCTACAAATACATAAGATATGGTGGTCCCTAAAGCTGACTATTGTCCCCCCTTTCAAGAGTTAAACTCTTATCTCATTCCATTCCACCAACACACTTCCCCTAAACCTCCACAACCCAAGGGATGGAATCCTCCTTTAGTTCTCACAATCTCTTAGGCCTTTCCACTCCCCTCCAGGGATTCCAACATATTTTGGATAGGAATTATACTAACTAGGACTTTGTGAATTATATATATGCAAAAAAAAATCATCCAGCATCCAAAACACATGCTTCTTGGATGAATTTTGAACACCTTGTCATTCCCAGGTGTTGGATATGTGTTATATTCTTTGCTAGACTAGAATTAGGGGGTAAGTGGCATAGCTACCTCTTCATGAGGGGTCACATGGGGGTGGGAGCCCCGCTGCAAGTGGGTTTGGGGGAAATACCCCCAAATTTTTTTTACCGATTTTTGTGTCTATTTTTGGGCGGTTTTTCGGCACATGGTTTTTCACTGATGGTTTTCTATTTTCGGTTAAGGAATTAGGTTTGTTGACAAATTCAGGTCATTGGATTAGGGTTTTGGATGCCGCTGGATTCTATATGTATATTGTATTGTAAATAATGTATGATGTGAATGAATACAAAATATGTTGGTTTTCCTAGTTTGGGTTTCCAGGGGAAAAATCTCTGTGTAATGTGTGTATTTGCCATTGTAAATTTTATATTCTTTTATTGAAAATATGTTTGTATTAAATTATTGTACAAGGTTAAAATATACACCAGGAACACTTCCTCTTTCTCCACGAAATTACAACTCCAAGTAGCATCCAAACATGTCTACAACATCTTCCTACAAGCTCCCACACTCATAACTCCATTGTTGGCCATAAAATTCCATGTAAAAAAAACTCTCTATGCAAAAACGTGAATTCATAATTGTGGTCTCCTACCCATACAAATTTCCTCTCTTTCTCTTCTTGTAATATTGGTTGTTTTCATTGATGTCAACCCTAGTCATTGGTTGTAGTCATTGATCTCAACCCTAGCATTGGATTTTGGACCCCACAATTGATCGAAGTAGATAGACATGAAGGAAATTACACATGTATATACAACACCCATGGATGGATATTATACGTCATGCCACTTCCGGTGGTATGTGGCACATCACATGGATCCTCATGATTGAGGAGAAATGAATTTTTGAAGATGACAATGTGAATTGAAGCATAAACTACATGTCGGCCCTATTGTTAAAAGGAAGTGACATAAAGGGTATAAATACATATCATTATACATTTATTTTAAACACACACAAGTTTGTTAATGAAAAAAGAGATATAAGTTGAATTTTAGAGGAAATATGAAGTAAACAAGGCTAAATTTCAAGGGAGGATGAAGTCTTTTGGTGATGTGTTCTAAAGTATGTTATTTACAAGTCATCTTACCATTTTTGCTATAAATTTGTTTCTAGAATGATTTAGATGGTGAAATGTGGAGGCTATTGAGAATACATATCTAGGTACATGTGGTAAAAATTTCATCTCTCTATTCCCTATAATTTTGTAGATACACTCTGTGGAAGATAGGGTTTTTGACTAGTCCTGAAGCTAGTCATAAACAAGTGTTCCGGGTAAAACAATCATAACGTCTTCATAGAGAATCCAAATGAAGTGAGACCCATTGAATTGGAAATAGTACAGGCTTTAGTTTCTTGTGTACAAATTTCATAATATTATGTTAAATATTGAGCGTGGGGCATTCTATACAAGTTTGCTCTCCTAACTAAAGCATAATTGAATAAGGTCTACCATTTTCTCTATAACTCCTTTTCTGGGAGAATTCAAGGAGTGAAACTTGGAGGAGTTTCAGAGAATACATTGAGTAATATTATCTATAGGATCATAGTATTCCAAGAAGTGAATAATTGCATAAGTTGAATAAGTATCAAGAAGCATTATCAAGTTCTATGTGATGGTTGGTTGATGGTGATAATTTAATGTAAAGTTTTATTATCTCTCATATATTCTTGGGTGGAAGGAAGGGGCAAGGATGGAGAGGTCAACCCTCTCTTGATATTGGATGATTGTATATTCCTTTTGGAGGTTTGTCCCTCCCTTTATATTTGGAAGTTGTAGCTTCCCTTGGAAGTCATTACTTCCCTTGAAAAATAACTATTGATTATTTTTCATATATTGTGCATGGTGTATTGTGGTGTATTGGTGTAACTCTTCTACTATTGTTCATTTCTCATTGGATATAATTGAATATATAATCTGGTTGAAGTATAAGTTGATTTTTTTTTAAATTGTACTTGATATTGATTCACCACCCTCTTAGTATCAACAATTGCTATCAGAGCGGGTTACCTTCAGTACAGTTTAACCACTGGAAGGAAGATCCTAAGAAGAAATGGAAGGCAACATTCCAAATGGGATTCCACCATTTCATGGAAGCAATTTTGAATACTGGAGTAATAGAATGGAAACTTACTTGAAAGCTCTTAGGGCAGATGTTTAGTTTTCAATTGCTTCAGGATACAATGCTTTGAAGAAACCAAAGATTGCAACTCAGAAGAAAGAAAGAAGGAACAACAAATTGGCAATAGATACCATCCTGGATGGATTGACAGATTAAGTGAAATACAAGGTGGGATCACGTGAATTAGAAAAATAGCTTTGGGACAAGCTACAAGACCTTTATGTAAGGGAATACAAAGAAGAAGAAGAACAAGTTGAAGCAAATTACAACATCTCAGATTTCAAAGAAGAAAATAGAGATGAGTTATTTTTCTTTAATTGTGAAGGAGTAGGACATGTTGAATTTGAATGTCCTTATCCAAGGATTGAAAAAGATGATACTGAAGAAGAAATGTCCAATGAAGAAGAAGAAAATCATGAAGCAGAAATGATTCAACAAGAAGATGAGAATCTTAAAAAATTTAAGTATGTTGAGATTGAAAATAACAAGCTCGAAAACACACATAGAAAACTAAGAAGTGAATTGAGTAGTTATGAAAATACAATTGAAAGCTTGAAGAAACAATTAGAATACTTTGAGAAAATACGAGAAGAAAATGTTTCCTTTAAAACTCTACTCGAAGAAGCAAGAAGAATAGGAGAAGTAACGAATGCCCAAATGATGAAGAAAGAAGAAGATTGCGAGAAACTTGAATAAGAAGTTGTCTCATTGAGGAAGAGCTTAAGAAACTCTCAATATGCAACTTCATACAAAGAAGATGCAAATACCAACAAGAAGTTTTAAGAAATCTCCAAAGAGACAGTGGATGAGAAGTGGACCAGGATACCAGAAAGAATGAATGATAACAAAAGAGATCAATATCCAAGAAGACCTCCTACCTTCAGGAATCAAAGAAGCTTCAATCAGTATGAAGGAAACTACAAAAGAGTAGATCATGAACCCATATGGACTACATCACAAAGAAGGTCACTTACTCCTAGGTATCAAAATTTATTTCTTGGTTGTTGTTATACTTGCAAAAATTTTGGACATAAGGAAATTGATTGTAGAATCAATGAAAGGAACAACTATGCAAGAAACAAGAATGGTGTAAATAGAAGATATGGAAACAATCGTGGATTTGTCAACATATTTTATAAGTCATTTTCCCCATTGATGGACAAAAAATTTGTATGCTACAAATGTCATTATCTTGGTCACAAAGCACGAGATTGTAGATATATGAATGAATATGCTCCTGTGTCAAATTTCCATATGCCAACCATATTATGGAGAAGGAAAGAGATTCCAAACAATGAATATTGTTGAATAGCATTGACTGTCGAAGAATGTAAAGAAGAAAATGAATGGTACATAGACATTGGATGTTCTTCACACATGACCGGGGATCAAGACAAATTCATTAGCTTGAAGAGAAAGGGTGGAAATGTTGCATTTGGAGATGACTCATCTTCCAAAATACTTGGAAAAGGTGTAGTAGATCTTGGAAGAAAAAATGTAAAAGCAAAGAATGTTCTATTGGTTGAAGACTTGAAGCATAATCTACCCAGTGTTAGTAAAATGTGTGATCAAGGATATACTCTCATGTTTGACTCACAAAGATGAAAAATCAAATAAGAAGGTTTAGGAAGATTGGTTGCAACTGCAAGAAGAAGACCAAGTAACATATATGTCCTAGATCCACATAAAATCTCCAAGGAAGAAAGAGACCATAAAAATCAAGTGTTATTAAGTGTTATATGTTCAGGGGGAGCATCCCCAAAGAAGAGAGTTACCTTTTTCCATTAAACTTAGGGGGGAGAAACCACACCCTTTTCCATTCATGTCAAAGGGGGAGAGAAACCAAGAGCATGAGGATAGGGTGAGCATGAGTGTTTCCATCAATGACAAAGGGGTATATTGTAAGAAGATTGGTTGTTGTCATTGAATTCAACCCCAGTCATTGGTTGTAGTCATTGATGTCAACCCTAGCCATTGGATTTTGGACCCCACAGTTGATCGAAGTAGATAGACATGAAGGAAATTACACATGAAGATACAACACCCATGGATGGATATTATAAGTCATTCAACTTCTGGTGGTATATGGCAGATCACGTGGATCCTCACTATTTAGGAGAAATGAATTTTTGAAGATGACAATGTGAATTGAAGCAGAAACTACATGTTGGCCCTAATGTTAAAAGGAAGTGACATAGAAGGTATAAATACATATCATTATACATTCATTTTAAACACACACAAGTTTTTTCATGAACAAACAAATATAAGTCGAATTTCAGAGGAAATATGAAGTAAAGAAGGTTGAATTTCAAGGGAGGATGAAGTCTTTTGGTGATGTGTTCTGAGGTATGTTATTTACAGATCATCTTACCATTTTATCTATAATTTGCTTCTAGAATGATTTAGATTGTGAAATGTGGAGACTATTGAGAAGACATATCTAGGTACATGTGGTAAAAATTCCATCTCTCTATTCACTATAATTTTGGAGATACACTTTGTGGAAGATAGGGTTTTTTACTAGTCCTGAAGCTAGTCATAAATAGGTGTTCCGGGTAAAACATTCATAACCTCTTCATAGAGAATCCAAATGACATGAGACCAATTGCATTGGAAAGAGTACGGTCTGTAGTTTCTTGTGTACAAATTTCATAATATTATGTTAAATATTGAGAGTGGGGAATTTTGTACAAGTTCGCTCTCCTGAATAAACCATAATTGAATAAGGTCTACCATTTTCTCTATAACTCATTTTCTAGGAGGATTCAAGGAGTGAAACTTGGAGGACTTTCATAGAATACATTGAGTAATATTATCTACATGATCAGAGTATTCCAAGAAGTGAATAATTGCATAAGTTGAAGAAGTCTCAGGAAGCATTATCAGGTTCTATGTGATGGTTGGTTGATGGTGATAATTTAATGTAAAGTTTTATTATCTCTCATATATTCTTGGGTGGAAGGAAGGGGAAAGGATGGAGAGGTCAACCCTCTCTTGATATTGGATTATTGTATCTTCCTTTTGGAGGTTTATCCCTCCCTTTATATTTGGAATTTGTAGCTTCCCTTGGAAGTCATTACTTCCCTTGAACAATAACTTTTGATTATTTCTCATATATTGGGCATGGTGTATTGTGGTGTATTGGTGTAACTCTTCTACTATTGTTCATTTCTCATTGGATATAATTGAATATATAATATATTTGAAGTATAAGTTGACAACGCTTTTAAATTGTACTTGATATTGATTCACCCCCCTCTCAGTATCAACATCTCTTTCTTGCTTGAATTTCACTCTTCCCCAATATGATTGTACTCATCCCCCATGCTCTAAATAACTATGGGAAGTGACTGTCACACCCACCCTATTACATGAATTCAATGATTGGGCTATAGAACACTCAACAACTAATGGACAGTTCATGGTAAGGATAATTTTGAAGAAAATGATAAATGAGTTTTGGTTTAATAGGCATGGGTAATTATTTCCCCTTTCACCCCTTCCCTCTCTTGTGGATACATAGGTTCCAATATCCATATATGTCCATCTACAACTAGCGATACATTTCATTCATTATATTTCAATTTACATTTTTTACATATAGGCTCTCGGCCATACATCACATTTAAAATATACATCGCTTGGCTCTCGACCACATATTACATTTACACTACACATCGCTAGTTTGGGGTTTGAAGATAGGGATGTTACATGTGTGTACACCACACACAATTATATAGGACTAGGAGTTTTCTCTTATAATCATGTTGATTGATTTTTTTATATCTATAATTTTATTTGGCATCCTTCATTTAGTGCAACTATATTTTTGACACTAACATGCTTTGTATATGATAACATCGTAGGTCTTGTAACAAATTGGTATCATGGATGTAAATGTTGTGGACCTTATATAAAGGATAGGTGTTCCAACCACCTACAAAATCCAGTGTATGACTGTTCGAGAGTATTCTTCCCACAAGACCACCCTTATAGAAGAGTTGCATATGATTTCAATGGTAAACCAGAGAGAACCCAGGACCTGAAAGAATGACACTGATAAATTGAATTAGGGAATTTGACAGAGAGAAGGAGAAGGAAATGGTAGAATCATTTGATTCAAATGGAGAACCTATGTTGGTGATCTTGGATTTTTTGAAACCTGTATTGAGAAAATTCCCATTGGGATGAAAAGGAAATTTGTATTTTATGAGCTTCCATATTGGGAGCATATTAAGATTGGCCACTTACTATATCCCATGCATATATTAAAAAATGTTTCATCGTCTCTATGGAGGCACATATCATTGAATAAAAGTGACACATTTTCTATTAGGAGAGATCTTATTGCTTCAAATAAAAAAAAGAGGCATTGACAAAGAATATAAACTAGAGGAGAGGTTGGTCCCTCTTGGTCTTTTAAAGAAGGTGATGTCCCATGGATTTTGAATAAAGATGATCTTTTTGTGGTGAAGGATTTTATATTGGGTGTGAGGAAACCTTCTTCATATGGGTCGAATCTACGACATTGCTTCACTATAGAAGGGAATTTTTCGAGGTTGAAATCACATGACCATCTAAACCTTCTAACGGTATGTATGTTGAATATTTTATTCTTCTTCTATGTTGTTGGTAAAAATATGTGATATAGTCATAGTTTTATGGAAATTAATGGCATGTGTGTCTATTTTTTAGTGTCATTATCCTTTGATCATGTGTGGCTTCATGCACCATGACTTCCCCTAGGACCTACGATGTGCCATATCAAAATTATCTGCATTTTTATGTTGGATTACATAAAAGTATATTCACATGGCTATCATTCTGTGGTGGCATCAAGAGATAGTTGATATTGTTTCAATGTTTGAGAAGGAACTTCCCACAAGTTTTATGGACTTGCAAGTCCATATTCTAATTCACCTACATGATGAGGTTGAATTAGTTGGGGTGTTCCCATGTCATTGGATGTTCTTCTTAGAGAGGTACATGAAAACATTGAAGGGGTTTGTTCGACAAAGGGAAAAACTAGAGGGATCTATGGAAGAAGGGTACATAGTATATGAGTCATTCTATTATGCTAGTGAGTACATAAAACAAATTAATGACATAACTAGGGTAGTGGTTTGGGAAAAACATCAAGATGAGGAAAAAAGGGAAGGAGAGCTACTCCAAAGAAACAAAAAAATGTGTTTGATAAATAGTAAGTCACTTATATTTTGTCAATTTAGTAAAGAGAAATTGTTTACATTAAAGTTGATAATATATATTTGATATCATGCTATTCATTTTGAATTCTTGTATACATCACCAAATTTACAAATCAATTCCATCAATAAATTCACTCTTTAAGATGATAATATGTATTTGATCTCATGCTATCTTTTTTGAATTTTTGTATACATCAATGAATTTAGAAATTGATGCCATTAATAAATTCATTCTTTACAACATGGAGGAAACAAGACCATGGGTAACATTGTATGAAGAGAAAATAACAAAATGGGTTAGTGACAAGAAATCATTCAGATGATTGAATGGTAGAATCACACCTTATCCTCATAATTTAAATGAAAATAGGCCAAAATTGTATTCCAATTGTTGGGTGGTTGATGAGATACAAGATAAATATGCATTATCTGGTCATAACCCACATGGAGAACATTTCAATGCACTAAACATAAGGATCGGATGAAGCAACACTGTAATAGCCTCTCTAACTACCACATTCAATTTATAATATTGCATATTTGAAGTGTAACATGTATTATGTTTTTATTAATGCTCAGGTTATTAGACATATGAAACCATCCTTTGTTCACATTTTTATAGGTGCATTTGTTCCCATCTATGTGGGTGTTGATGTTTGTAGCATCAGACAGGTACTTCCACATAGGTTTTGTGTCTAACATGTGGAATTCATCCTTAATGCTTCTCACGACTTAGGAGATTCAATTTAATAAAGTGATTATTACAGTGAATGTACTTTTGTAATTAATGGAGTTTAATTTAAGTCAAATGACTAAGTATTTGGCATTAGTGAGTTAAATTAAATCCTATCCATTATATCATAAAGTGAAGGTGAGATCTAATATGACCTATTGATCACTTTGGAGATCTAGGGTTTTGGATTTAGGGTAAACTCAAGATTAGAAAAGGCGGCCTAGGTGAGAGGAGGAGACACACAGAGAGTGAGATATGAGATCTCATTGATTGGGTGGAGAAGGGATTGCATCCAAGTGTGAAAGAGAAAGGTCCAATGAAAAGAGAAAAGGTGAAGCAAGGGATTAGTAGCCAACAAGATCTAAGGATTGATCTTGAGGTGTTTTAGGCTAGTCTATTTTTTGTTTTGTATCTTCCTTGGTTAGGCCATTATCCTAGGATTGGAGCCCAAATGTTATATTAATAAAATCAACAAGGTGTTGGTTTTCCATTAGGGGGTTTTCCAGGGGTATTTACCCAAAAAATAACATGTGCAATGTGTATGGTTTCCTTATTGTGATTTTGTTGATTCATTAATTTAGACTGTTAAAAATAAGCCATGATTTTATTCAGTAAAAACCCCTTTAATAAGTTTATTGAAGAAAAGGTTTGCTAGGAAGTAATTGCTAAGTGTTGGGTTCATAAATTTAACATGGTATCAGAGCATGATCTCTGAAGGAGGAAATCAGTTGCAAAGAACACAATTTTTTGCAGTAGTGAAATTTTCTATTTTGCATGTCTGTGGGTAAATTTAAAAAAAGAAAAGAAAAAGAAACATACATCATATGATCATCGTACAACAATCTATGTACAACATCTTTATGATCATGTTGTACTATACTACATCCACATGGTAGTAGGTACATGGGATTAGGCTATAGGGGTGACGTCAGGAATCTCAAAATAAGGAATCGAGTTGTTGAAGTCTCCAGTGGTGGAGACTATAGGTGGCGTAGATGAGGGCGCATGAATGGAGCAGACTGACGGTAGAGAAGATGACAGAAGGATCTGCAGGTGTAGACAAGCGTGAGCTTAGAGAGACAGTCTACGGGGGGTGGTTGTGGTAGAAATTTTCATGCGAAGAAGAATCTAGGAGACTCAGTATTGGAGACAGCCGGGGCATGAAAGGAAGTGGGCCACAACAAGAAACTGCCAACATAGTTGGTAGCCGCTAGTAGAGCTGAAAACCACCAACAGAGTCGATAGTTTCTATCATTTGTTAGCTTAGAAGGAGTAACGAGAATGTAGAGGAGAGATGATGAGTCCTTGGTGGTGAATAAAGGGGTGGGTCACCATAGGAGAAACTACCAGCAGATCCACATCCCTCAACCAACCTCCAACATAGATAGTTGACCAATAGGGCCGCCAACATAGCTTTCCAATAGCCAAGACCACAGACGAGCCAGGAAGCCTCAAGAAGGCCTAGTAGAGGCACCAGTCATCCCAGAGCAGCCACTAGGAAGAGATAAAAAAATATTAGGTAGTAGTTGGGTAGACTACATGAAGCTTTGGGAAACAACACAAGGCTGCGAGCAACCTCAAGAAGCTTCAGGTAGGGGTCTGACCAATGGGTTTAAGCAATGGGTAGAAGGTCTGAGAAGTGGGAAATAGATCTGGGAAATGGGAAATAGAGTTTGGGTAGTGATAAGTAGGAATTTGGTTCAGTGTAGGGATCTAGGAAACCAAAGATCAATTTTGTGCTTGAAGGACAAAACACAAAATTCTTCAATTTTCATTCCTGAAGGACTAGGAAGATTTTCAATAGTTTGTTTTCCTGGTAAATTTTTAATTTGGAGATGGTTGAAGTAGGTTTGAGGTTTGCGGATGGGTTGGAGGGTGCATCAAAATTAATCCCTTGGAAGGAGAGGGTCACATTGGTTCTCATGAAGAAATGTTTTTGGGAGTGTACTAACACAAAGGTGACCCCATCAACAAATCCAAAGGACTTGTCCACCCATGATTTAAAGGACGTGAAATCCAGGAGGATCATATTAGATGTCGTGAAGGATCATTTGATCCCTCACATGTCTAAGAAGAAGTTATCCAAGGAGATGTTTGTAGCTCTAACGAACCATTTTTAGAGAAACAATACAAATAGGAAGATGGTGTTGAGGGAGAGCTCAAAGACACCAAGTTGACCAAATTAGATATAATGACCAATTATCTCACCAATACCACTCAGGTATGTGATCATTTTGCAAATGTTGGGGAATTCATGTTAGATGAGGAGTTGGTGAGGATGACCCATAATGGTTTTTTTAAGACTCGGGCCCCATTCATCAAGGGCATCATTGAATGGGAGAAAATTCCCAATTTTGACAAGCTATGGGATGATTTCATCTAGGAGGATATTCAGGAGGAATCTCTAGCAGGAAAAAAAATCTAGTGATGATGAGAATATGTCCCTTGTTGGTCAAACAAAGAGGAGTAGGGAGAATACAAGTGGAGAGTCAAATCCACAGGCTGGAAAGAAGAAAGATTCCAACAAATGGAAATTCTTTGTGTGTTAGAAGGTTGGCCATTATACTTCACAACGTTAGAACGAAAGAAGGGGAAGAGTAAGTCTTAATAGGTAGCAACATATGAAGAACTCAAGTAAAGGGGTTTGCTGAGAAGTTTGAGAAAGAGTTATTGTTAGTCTCTTGTATTTATGACACATCTATTGATAGTGCTTGGTTCGTGGATAGTGGGGCTTCTCGTCACATGACAAGGACACCTGCGTTTTTCACCAGTTGGTTAGATACAGACTCATATCTACATATGGATATTTTCATTCATGCCAAGTGTGGTGTAGAGGGAGTTGGGAAAGTCATGTTCCATCTGGACTAAGGAGGTTTTTTGGAGGTGACAGATGTGTTCTATGTTCGAGAGCTGAGGAGGAATTTTATCTTAGTCTCATATCGGGAGGAAAAGGGTTATGCATACTTGTTCCATAAAATTAAAGTATTCATGCATTCAAAGACAACTATCCTTGAAACAATAATCAACATTGGTGTCAAAGAGGGAATGATATACAGGTTGCAGGGAAATCCTGTAGGTGGATCCAAGGGGATCTTGGATAATGAATCAATGTTAGTGACATAGGAAATAGAGTAGGAGGTTCTAAATGGTTATTATAGTTCACAGGATTCTAGTGTGAGGAGTCAACCTTCAAATGGGAAGAGGGAGTTATCCCCTTCCATTTATTTCAGCAAACCTAGTTGGTACGAGATGATATTGTTGGATTCTTAGGAGCGGGAGGAGGATCCTAGGAGCACATTGAGGGAGAGAAAGCTTGCGATGATTTTTTGAACTTCATGGCACTAATATGTAGCATCATCGATTTCATGAATTCTAGTATTCAGGGAGAATCTAACCAATAGGGTTGGACAGATTTATTGTGTAGGACGATGTGTGGGACATTGTTCCAGGGTCAAAGAGTGAACTGGTTCTAGGTGGCTCTTTGAGAAGTACCTTCCTCAATAAGAGGGAGTTTTGTTGTTTGTAGCATCAGAAAGGTACTTCCACATCATCTTTGTGTCTAACACGTGGAATTGATCCTTAATGCCTCTCAAGACTTAGGAGATTCAATTTAATAAAGTGATTATTAAAGTGAATGTACTTTTGTAAATAATGGAGTTTAATTTAAGTAAAATGCCTAAGTATTTGGCATTAATGAGTTAAATTAAATCCTATCCATTAGATCATAAAGTGAAGGTGAGATATAATCTCAACCATTGATCACTTTGGAGATGTAGGATTCTGGATTTAGGGTAAACTCAAGATTATAAAAGGTAACCTAGGTGAGAGGAGAAGACACACACAGAGTAAGATAAGAGATCTCATTGATTGGGTGGAGAAGAAATTTCATCCAAGTGTGCAGGGGAATGGTCCAAGGAAATGAGAAAAGGGGCAGCAAGGGAGTAGGAACCAACAATATTGAAGGACTGATCTTGAGGTGTGTTAGGATAAGATATTTGTTGTTTTCTATCTTCCTCAGTCGGGCCATTATCCCAGGACGAGATCCTAGATTTTATATTAATAAAATCAACAAGGTATTGGTTTTCCCTTAGGGATTTTTCCAGGGGTATTTACCTAGAAAATTACGTGTGAAATGTGTATGGTTTCCTTATTGTGATTCCGATTGTTTTTTAATTTATATTGTTAAAATTCAGTCATTCTTTTATTCAATAAAACTCTGCTTAATAATTTTATTGAAGCAAGGGTTTACTAGGAAGTAATTGTTGAGTGCTAGGTTAGGAAGTAATTGTCAGGTGTTGGGTTTAGAAATTTAATAGTGGGCACATGGACATGATTTTTGCACTGAGTATGATGATTATGTAAACATCACACAAGATTGTGGGGTGGAGGTCGAGTTCAACCAATCTAGTCTTGTTATCCACTGTGATCAAAACCTAATAGAGGGGAAGTTAGGTTACATTGGAAAGATACAAGAGATCATGCAAGTGGACTTCTCATCGTTTCAATGTGTTATATGTTTTTACAAGTGGTGGGATACCTTTGACCATAGAAATGTGAAGGAAAATTGTGATAGTGGAATAATATGTATTAACTCTAAAAAATGTGGGTTGAAGCTAAGGAGCCTTATGTTTTCTCAAAACATTGCAACCAAGTGTGTTTTTACCCAGATGTGTTGGATGGGAATTGGTGGTTTATACTGAGACATTTAATTTTTTAAACATGTGAAGTAAACCAATGCATACATATTCTAAGAAAAAAAAAATTAATCAATGGCGCATACACATAGTACATAAAGATTTATGTTGGAAACCCTTAATCGGGAGAAAACCATCCTTCCTTGGTGTTGCACCTCTCAAATATTTATTGTATTAATTTCACCATTCGCAATACAATATATATAATATATGTTAGTTATTCCACATCTACCAAAACCCTAATCCCTTAATCTGGGATTAATTTTAGAAAACCGCTAAAAATAGCAGAAAATGCTAAAATAGAAAAAACCACCCCCAAAAAATAAAAATTCAGGGAACTTCCTTGACCTCCGAGAGATAAACAGGGGAGGGAATCCTGCCCCCTCCCCCGAAAATTTTATGACACACATGAATCAAAGAGAGAAGGGGGAGGGATCATGAGATGCAGTCGTCAAATTTGATGCACCCCCCCATACATGCAAAGAATATAACACCTACCCAATATTCTCCCACTTGTTCTTTTATTTGCATAAAAGGGGTCACATGATTACATAGTTAAAAATATAGGGCATCAATGGCCATTGTTTCTCTACAAAAGGAGAACTTATTCTATATCACCGACTTTGCCAGTGAATCTACAACATTCTTCAAAATGTCAACCTTCTCCAGCAACACCATATTTTCTTTGACCATGTCTCTCATAAAGTGATAATGAACATCAATATGATTTGTATTTGAGTGATGAGATGGGTTCTTTGAGAGGAATATTTCACTATAACTGTCAAAATCTAACCTTAATTCTTGTTGTTCCAACCCAATACTTGAAAACAATTTTTGTAGCCATACTAATTCCTTGCTTGCATGAATGGCTACCATGTATTCAACTTATTTAGTTGAGAGTGCCACTACAACCTATATTTTTCCACATACCCACTTGTAGATATTTTGTGATCCAGATCTCCATCCCAGTCTACATCAACAAACCCATGTATTTCCAACACTTTGTCCAATCTTGGTCTTCCTTGATAACACAATCCATAAATAGAAGTGTCGGGAAAATACCTGAAAACCCTTTTTTACTGTTGTCCAATTCTCCTTCCTTGGTTTTGACATATACCTACTCAAAAATACCATTGCATATGCAATGTTCAATTTAGTATAGATCATTGCATACATCAAATTGTCACTTGCACTAGCATATGCAACATGGGACATATCCTCTTCCTGTTCATGTGATTTGGGACACTCATATTGTTTGCGTTGGGCAGTGTCGTTGTTTTTATACATGCTTGTGCATGCACTGACCTTCTTAACACTGGGGTGTTTGAGACCCAGGGTTCATCATTAGCATGTCCAACAAAAACCCCTAAGCACCGACATATCAATCCTCGATCGAGGCTGAGGAAGGTCTCACTTGAGATACAGAGAGGATCACAGAGACCATAAGGTATTGTGTCGGGGATGGAGGATCAAACATAACTAACAATACTACAAATGACATCCATGTAATTCATATATGATAATCTAACAAGGAATAAGAATTAAAAAAATACATCCACATGTGTTACTTATTCGTAACAATCAAAAAATAGAACAAAAATGCCATATCTTTATTACTGGACATATTCCATCATATTAGAGATATAGATTGTGCTAGATAACTGAGTTGCACAACATAAGACTTCGTCTCATTACTATATAAACAATGTAAATACAAAAATATGTGCCTTGTGCTAAGCTTTAAGACTCAGAAAGATACAATACAAAGGAGACTTCCCCATACAACGTAGTATTGCAATAGGCTAACTCAGACCTTTAGGACCAATGTATTTAGAAATTAACAAGACATTGTTTTTAGCTGAGAGCTTTGTTTTATATCTCTTTCTATTGGGGAGCATTGTCCTTCCCTATTCTTCTCCACTTTCTTGTCTGATATAATGGCCTCGCATGCTTTTGGCACCTTCCAAGGACCCACGTAGGTTCTCTGCCTCAGGAGTAATATTAACTTACTGGACAACTCATCTTCTGGCTGCCCCACATCTTCATTTTCTAATGGAAACAATCATTTAGAGATATATCTCAATGATTCTTTTCTTTCTTCCGACGAGCATATTCTTGGTTTCTAGTGAAACTAACAAAAATTTTGACCATTGCACCATTAACTACCTTTAGACTTGGTGTGCTACTTAACAAACCCGGTCTGATGTGTGCACTTTGGAATTATTTCATGCATCTCCTTAGGTCCTTACAAAACTACTATATGAGCACGTACAACTTTCATTTGTGAGCGTGTGAAAAAATGTACCCAAAAATTTAGGTGCCAATAGGCCCCCACCACTATTACCTGACTCGTCCTCAGGCCAGCTGCTTAATTATCAGCATGGAAAAGTCAGAGGAAGATAAGATCATTGTTGAAAAGGATAGTCGTGATTTTGTCCCATTACTTGAGCCTGGACATTCACTAGTGACTGCAGCAAATTACAGCCAAGAAGTGCATCTCCATCAAGAGAGAGCATCATTCACTTCTTGTTGTGTTGTTATGGGGTGGCTAGGCTAAGGAAGAAGTCTCAGATGGTCGAATTCTAGGGGTTCTGGAAGTGGTTAAGAGATATGATGGTAAGGATAGGATGAATGGGAGGATTGAGCAGGACTTGGCCTGGATGTCTTGGTTTGGAGGTGGAAGCGATTCATATGGTGGTAAAGAGGGAATCAGGAGAGACCCTGAGAAAGGTCTTGTTTGAACATCAAAGGGGATGAAGCATGGTGCAGAAGCAAGCATCGATTGGTGCATAAGGGAGCGAGGTGACTTGTGAGAGCATGAAAATGATAAAAACATGGATGAAATGTCGGCTAAGGCATGTCATGAGAAGGAAACTTTGGAATATTAGCGATAATATAGTAGAGAAAGGTGAGGGATGGGGGGTTGGGGCCTTGGAATATATAGGCACGGGAAGGAAAGAGGAATTTGGGGGGGGGAGAAGGAGGGAAGGGAAAGTATAAATAATGAGAAGACTATAGTGGACAAGCATATCAAAATTTTAGATAGACCGTATTCTAGTGGGTTATTGGAGAATGTGATGTGATATTGTTACTTGGTGGATAAGCCAACATCCCATCTGGAACTACTGGCCCTTTGAGGCATGGAAAGGGTAAGAAAGTGGGTCAGTATCTACATGACCTGTGTTGAACATGCCTGCCTCAATACTTGGTCAAGTATGCCGCCGCAATTCACATTCTTGATTATATGCATTCAACTATCACTTGAAGGATCTCCTTTACGAGGATGAAATGATTGTACTTTCAAAATTAAATTTAAATTTATGATGACTAAAAAATACGAGAAACATTGTACAATCTATACCAATATCACTTCAGTGTTGTGTAAAGTCTGACAAAAAGACTAAGTGGAGGTTGACCCTTTAGGGTCGTAGTACACTTTTAACTTGTAGAAATTTCAATACACTTAATGTATTTCTGCGATTCTCCTGATCTAACAATTTCCGCCACTTGTTAAATACAGAATCGCTTCTACTATTATTCTTGCAGAAGCAATTAAACCACAATCACAACCACAATGCACAAAGTGAAATATCAATAACACACAACACAAAAGTTTTACCGGGAAAGCGTAAAGATAAAAAACCCAATATCATATATTATGTATATCATGAATCATGAAACAATATCATACAAAACTCTACTCCAAGAGCTCTCAGTACAATATAATCATCTCACACTGTCATACACAAATCAGCAAATACATGTCCCAATTCCTGTGTCCAGACAGCTTGCCTCCTCTGCACAAATCTTTGCAATTCGAATTCTCACAATGATCGAATCATTCACGAATTGCCTAGTTTTCACATGCTCATAAGCATATTCACTGCATGTGTGATCAAATCAAAACTGATAGCCAACTATCCCTTTCACATTTTATCTCAACTAGGTCTCCACTGGATCTGACATGCATGTAGTTAACCGTGGTGAATCTTCAGTTCCATGTGAGTTAACTGAATAACTAAACTCTCACTAGTGCATGTTTAGTTACAACTAGTACAACTGATCTTAACTCACTTAACTACACTTATAATTCTGTTACAAATCCAAATCACTCAGTTATGAATGAGGTAATAGATTAATATTTCTTGTCTAATTTATTTAAGGGAAAAATAAATTAGACACATGTTTCTTGTTGACTTTTCAACACTCCCTCTCAACAAGAAAAGGATTATCCTTCACCCAAATCTTGTCTCTATGATATTCGAATTTGCTCCTGGTGAGCACCTTCGTCAGAATGTCTGCATCCTCATCTTCCGTAGGAATGTATTGAAGCAACATGATCTTCCGCTACACACAATCTCTAAGATGATGATACCAGATCTCTATATGATTAGATCTGTCATGAAACACAGGATTAATCGAGAGTTTAATGCAACTCTGATTATCACAATAAATCATTGTAGGATCTAAATGAGAACCAAACAAACCAACCAAGATCTTTCTCATCCAGATAGCCTCACATGCAGCTTGGCTCACTGCCATGTATTCCGCTTCTACTGAACTAAGTGACACAGATCTATGTTTCCTCCTGTACCAAGAAACAGTTATAGATCTGATACTAAAGACCCCCCCTGATGTGCTCTTTCTGTCCATTAGGCTGCATGCCCAATCTGCATCCATGAAGCCATGCAACTTCACCTCATCCGTCTGTCTGTACCATAATCCATACTCAGATGTTCCCTTCAAATATCTCAGGACATGCTTACCCACCTTCCAAAAGAGTTTGGTAGGCTTAACCATCGCTTGACTTAGCTGGTTAATCGTGTAGCAAATGTCCAGTATTGTGTTCACTAAATACATTAGCGAACCCACTAACTGTCCATAGACAGTAGCATCCACTACTTCTCCATAAGTAGCATCCTCTTTCCTCTAGTTTCCTGGAAGAGTATCCATGGGTTTGCAGCCCTCCATGTGAAACTTACTCAGTATCTCTCTTGCATACTTTCCTTGAGACACAAAAATTTCACCATCTCGCTGCCATATTTCCAATCCAAGGAAATAATGAAGAAGGCCCAAATCCTTCATATCAAACTCCTTTGCAAGGTCCTCCTTGCATGAGTGTATCATTTGCTCATCACCAGTCAATATTAAATCATCAACATAAAGCACAATGATTAAAATCTTACCCTCCACCACAATTTGGTATAGGTTTGCATCTACTTCACTTTTGGTGAAGCCCAATTCGGTGAAATAGCTATCTATCCGAGTGTACCAAGCATGGGGTGCTTGCTTCAGCCCATACAATGCTCTCTTGAGTATGCACACATGCGAATCTTTGTCAAAGGTCTCAAAACCTTTTGGTTGTTCAATGTACACTTCTTCCTCAATGATCCTATTGAGGAACACAGTTTTAACATCCATCTAATGAATGCGCCAGCCCATCTGTGCTGAGAGTGCAAGGATGGATCTTATGGAAGAGTACCTTGTGACAGGTGCAAAGGTATCACCATAATCTATCCCCTCGATCTGTGAGAAACCCCGGGCCACAAACCTGGCCTTGTATTTCTCCACACTCCCATCAACAGCTTGCTTTACCTTGTATATCCATCTCGAACCTACCACTGATTTGTTGACCGGTCTTGGGACAATTTCCCATAAACTGTTTTTGACAATGGAGGCATACTCCTCTACCATAGAATCAACCAAAGTGGGGTCTTGCACTGCTTCGTGAAAATAATATGGTTAAGTCACAATACATTTTCTCATGAGAGCCATGTATCTAGCAAATCGATCAGGAGATTGTCTCTGTCTACGGTGTGAAATAGGGGCTCCTATATTCTGTGCAGCATCTAGTCTCAATCTATCAGCTTCCATGGTGCGCTTTCTACCATTTCTGATGGATGGATATGCTTGAGTGGTTTCCTCCACTCCATGAACCTCCTCATGTGGCTGATCCACATCTTGAGACTCATCCTTGGGAACCAACAGTTCCTCTTCTGCATGCAAGTGTAGCTCCCTCTCAAGCGACAACCGCATGGCTTTCCCCTCATCGAATTTTATATCCCGTCACATAACATTCATATTATTGTTTGGAAAATACACACGATAATTATGGGGTGTTTCTGTGTACCCCACAAATATCCCAACTTCAGCAGTCAGTTCTAGCTTCTTCCTGGCATCCTTGGTCACATGCACATAAACAGATGAGGCAAAAATTTTAAAATGTGAAACATCAGTTTTCTTACCAGTAAAAGCTTCTTCAAGTGTACTCATGCCAAGTACTCTATGAGGACAACGATTCTACACATAAACCACAGTATTGCATGCTTCTTCCCACAAATGCATTGGTAGGCCCTGATCATGCAACATTGCTCTTGATGCACCCACGATCATTCCATTCTTTCTCTTCGCAACCCCATTTTGTTGTGGGTTATGAGGTGCTATGAGTTCTCTTCGAATCCCTTCTCTGCTGCAGAAGTCTTTGAATTCGTTAGAGATGTACTCTCCACCATTATCACTCCTTAGAGCCTTCACTTGCTTCCTTGACTCTTTCTCCACCAATGCTTTAAACTCACAGAACTTTGAGAATTTTTTATCCTTCTTCTGCATGAAGAATATCCATCATTTACGAGAAAATTCATCAACAAAAATAACATAATACTTGTGTTTTGTTGTTGAAGCAATAGAGAATGGTCCATACACGTTCATGTGAATTCCCTCCAAGATCACCGAAGCACGGTTCTCCTTTTCATGAAAGGTGGACTTTACATACTTCCCCAGGGTGCACCCCTTGCACTGATCTGACTGAGCAAGTGTTACCCTTGGAAGTCCAGTAGATATTTGTTGCATGATATTCAAGGCTTCATGATGAAGATGGCCTAATCTCCTGTGCCATAATTTTCCCTCATCCCGGCTCACCACTTTTTCTGCCTTGCCTATCATGGCATTGCAGCCATCTACCTCCAGCATGTAGAGATTCTTAACTCGAATCCATATCTTCTTGACTTGATCCGTTGCTTTATGTCGCAGGTAGGATTTACCACTGCTAAAAACAACATCATAGCCTCTATCCTCCAACATTGCGACTGAGACCAAGTTTTTCTTCAGACCTGGAACATGCATAACATTTTTCAATTGAAATGGTTTACCTGACTCCCTCTGAAAGGTAATGGTACCAATACCAGTTGCACTGTATCGTCCATCATTTCCCATCTCTATATGAATTATGAGATCTTTCTCCTCCAAGTCAATGAAAGACTCTTTATCTCCCATCATGTGGAAGGAAGCACCACTATCCAAATACCACACCAATCTTGATGCACTTGAAGCCATGCATGCGATCAAAGCGAAGTCAAGCTCAAATTGTGAGACAAGAGCCTCACCAGTTGTAGCTCCAACAACCATCTTGTTCTTCTTCTTCTGTGGATAGTTAGTAGCGAGATGCCCACGTTCGTGACAGTGAAAACACTTCACTTTGGACAAATCCAACTTCTTGACTTTATACTTGGATTTTGATTGGAATTTATTCCCTTTCCCTTTCCTTGCCTTGGCAGTCAAAGCACAATCCTCTTCATCATCACGCTTTGATGAATATCCATCTCTGGTGTTCCACCTGAACTCCTCTTGCACTAGATCCGACCATAGTCGTTCCCAATCCGGCAATTTTTCCCTTCCATTGACAGAGTCTTGATAACTGTGCCAACTCTTAGGAAGCCCTAGGAGTGCCAAGATCACCAAATCATCAACAGAGACTGTTATTCCCACACTTCCAAGCTCATCCCAACATTGGACAAACTTCATGAGATATTTTGGAATGGTGTCTCCTTTCTCCATATCGATCTTCCTGAGTTTATCTTTGAGCACCAATTTCCTATGGTCACTACTGTTTTGGAACAGATCTATCAAAACCTTCCACATTGCATATGGTGTGGTTTTCCCATGGAGACTTGAGACAATGTGATCTCGTACTCCCTCCAACAGAATCCTCCTCACCTTCGCCACTTTATTTTGCCTTGCATCAAGATTTGCAGTATCTATCACATCCGGCTTAGGAACATCTGCGTCAATGTAACCCTTCAATCCATTGTATTTGAGCACTACATCCATATTTTCCTTCCAAGCAATGTAGTTCGAGTTTCCCTCGAGTGCATACTCCAACCTCAAGCCATTGAAAGACATTTCGATCTTGAATCAGCTGTCGTACCAAGAAAATCTTGCAAATTTGAATGTTATCCAATCACCAAAACTCAACTTCTACAATCCATCTTCCCTTGGAGGTTCACACCCCACCTGAGAGTAGCCTGATCGAAGTTCGCACCCTGACTGTGTGTAGCATGTGAACTTGCCTGGGGAGTTCGCACCCTGCTCCACTGTAGCATGCGAGAATGCCAATGAAGTTCGCACCCTGCTTCACTGTTAGGGTGAGGGAAGTTTGCACCCTACTCCACTGTAGCCTGTGAGAATGCCAGAAGTTTTCAATACTAGGGTTCGCACCCTGCTAGAGACGGGACCTACGAGAACACAATTTTGTTTGCACCTCACTTCCGTAGCTCTGTGTCCTTTGTGGCTCTGATACCAGGAAGAAATTTCGCTACACTTAATGTATTTATGCAATTCTCCTGATCTAACAATTTTCTCCACTTGTTAAATACAGAATCACTTCTACTATTATTCTTGTGGAAGCAATTAAACCACAATCACAACCACAATGCACAAAGTGAAATATCAATAACACACAACACAAAAGTTTTACCAGGAAAGCGTAAATCTAAAAACCCCACTATCATATATTATGTATATCATGAATCATGAAACAATCTCATACAAAACTCTAATCCAAGAGCTCTCAGTACAATACAATCGTCTCACACTGTCATACACAAATCAACAAATACATGTGCCAATTCCTGTGTCCAGACAGCTTGCCTCCTCTGCATAAATCTCTGCAATTCGAATTCTCACAATGATCAAATCATTCACGAATTGCCTAGCTTGCACATGCTCATAATCATATTCACTGCATGTGTGATCAAATCACAACTGATAGCCAACTATCCTTTTCACCTGTTATCTCAACTAGGTCTCCACTGGATCTGACATGCATGTAGTTAGCCGTGGTGAATCTTTAGTTGCATGTGAGTTAACTGATTAACTGAACTCTCACTAGTGCATGTTTAGTTACAACTAGTACAACTGATATTAACTCACTTAACTACACTTATAATTCTGTTACAAATCCAAATCACTCAGTTATGAATGAGATAATAGATTAATATTTATTGTCTAATTTATTTAAGGGAAAAATAAATTAGACACATGTTTCTTGTTGACTTTTCAACACAACTTGCTTCCATTAATGAGACCTTTGAGTGGATTTCCTTGTATATTTTCCATATTGGCAGTACCTTCTTCAATGATGTAGACTATGCCTAACTAGCGCATACGTAAATTACAGGGATGATGGGAATATTTGTTGTCATATAAATGAACTAAAAATCCTAGCTACAATATTTTCTGAAGAATGTTACGGTTGTGTTAGGCCTTCTGTCTACATTTTTCCACTACTTGGTTGAAACCTACCATTATACGGTCTTCCTCGAGTTCCATAATATTGTCCATCCTGTGCTGGAGGGATTTATCTGTTAATTCTTAATCCATTATTATAGTTCTTTTCATTTCAATAGATAACAACAACATAAGACACGATCACTGAGAAATACACAATCACAAGAGACACAACATTTATCCTAGGAAACCCTCTAGGGGAAGAAAACCCAGCAAAAATTCCCTATTATAGATAGCCAATACAATGCCAAGAGATAACTTAAGCTAATACAGAATATCCTCTCCCAAAGATGCGCCACTCTCTCTCTCTCTTCTCCAACAACAATTATGAAACTTGTCTCTCAATGAGCAAGTGAGGTGTGTGTCTAAGTGAGGCGCTAGCCTCCTTATTTATACTAATATGGCATGTGTGAAGTGTCTCTTCACTGGTAGGGCCGACTTCTTAATCTGGGTGGTTATAACCACCTTTATTATATTTTGGGGCCTCTTTGATATATTCTGGGGCCGACTTCTTCTTATGCCTTTAACAATTACATTATGACCAATCTGCAAAAGGGGATTTGGTCCTTTTACAATAGTCGACATGATCAATCCACAATGGGGATTGACCCAATGAATAATATATCAAATAATAATAAGAATACACTTTTCAGTTACATTATTTCAACACTCCCCCTTAAGAAGAAGGGTATTCTTCAACAACATCAAGCGAGAGAGAGAGAGGACAACATCATCAACAACATCAAGTGGGTGAGAGGACAACATCATAAATATCATCTTGGAACAATGACTGGCGTATCTATAAATCATCGAAAGTTTTCTTCATCGACAACATCGTTATTCTCAAAGGAATGCAATCATCATCTGCATCAATATGTATTAGTATAAAACTGATACATCATCATCATCACAACACGAGGCTGGCTCATCATAATACAGGACTGGCTTTACGTCACAGCTGTCAAGCTAGAAGCTTAGTACTCGTCTTTCTTTACATCACAACAATCAAGATGGAAGCAAGATACTAGACTGGCTTTACGTCACAGATTTTCAAGCTGGAAGCACAGTACTAGTCTCATCTCAATGTCTTGCTTTACGTCACAACAATTAAGCTGGAAGCAAGATACTAGACTAGCTTTACATCACAACTGTCAAGTTGGAAGCACAGTACTAGTCTCATCACAGTGTCTTTCTTTAAGTCACAACCATCAGGTTGGAAGCAAGATAATATAATGGCTTTACGTCACATCTGTCAATCTGGAAGCACAGTACTAGTCTCATCTCAATGTCTTGCTTTACATCACAACAATAAGGTTGGAAGCAAGATACTTGTCCTGCTTTATGTCACAATAATCAAGTTGGAAGCAGAATACTAGACTAGATTTACGTCACAGCTTCTCAAGCTAGAAGCACAGTTCTAGTCTCATCACATCGTCTTGCTTTACGTCACAACAATAAAGCTGGAAGCAAGAGAAGTCTTATCATAGAAAATACTCCCCCTTTCGAGGAAGGTCCTTTCGGACTATACCAATATTATCTCGAAAGTGCTCAAACTTTACACGAGATATAGGCTTTGTCAACACATCAACAACTTGTTCATCCGTGCTAATGTACTGGAGCTTTATGGCTCCTCTCTGCACCATGTCATGGATGTAATGATATCGGATCTCTATGTGATTCGATCTGTCATGGAATATAGGATTCTCTATCATCTTTATGCAACTCTGTTTGTCACATAGGATCATGGTTGCTTCCATCTCTAGGTCAAATAGACCAGTCAACAACTTTCTAAGCCATATATCTTCGCAGGTGGAAGAACATGCAACAATGTATTCTGCTTCCATTGTGTTGAGAGAAATGTTGGATTGCTTTCTACTCTGCCATGAGATCATGGCTGATCCCAAACTGAAACAACATCCTGAAGTGATTTTCCTGTCAGAAACACTTCCTGCCCAATCCGCATCAGTATATCCACTGAATGTGAAATCATGATCTCCATCATAGCTGAGACCACAATCTATTGTACCCTTAAGGTACCTCATCACATGTTTTGCAGCCACTAGGTGAACATGTATGGGTTCTACCAGAAACTGACTCAAGGTGTTCACAGCAAAACAAATGTCTAGTCTAGTGTTCGTTAGGTACATCAACGATCCAATAATCTGTCTGTACAGTGTGGCATCAATCAACTCTGATGAAGTGTCGACCAATAACTTCAACTTCGCTTCCATGGGTGTATTCATGGACTTGCATTCCAACATGTTGAATCTCTTCAGCATTTCGACTGCATACTTCCCTTGGTTAAGGAAGATCCTCTTTGGACTCTGCCATACCTCAAGACCTAAGAAATAATGCATTAGGCCAAGGTCTTTCATCTCAAATTCTGAAGCGAGTCTCTTCTTACATTCAGTGATGAGCTTTTGTTCTCCGGTTAAGAATAATTCATCCACATATAGCAGTAATATTACTGGCTCATCATTCATAACCTTGAAGTAGAGATTAGAATCTGCTTTACTCTTGGTAAAGACCAAGCTCATCAGGAAATTGTATATCTAGCCATACCAAGCTCTAGGAGATTGCTTCAATCCGTATAAGGATTTATTCAATTTTTAGACATGAGACTTCCTATTTTCAACTTCAAATCCTTGAGGTTTCTCTATATACACTTCCTCTTCAATGACACCATTTAGGAAGGATTTCCTCATGTCCATCTGGTGTAACTTCCACTTCATCTTAGCTGCAAGAGCTATGATGGTTATGATCGAAGTGTATCTAGCTACAGGAGTGAATGTCTCTTCATAGTCAATGCCTTCCTTTTGAGAAAAGCCACGAGTGACAAATCTTGCTTTATACTTCTCAATACTTCCATCGGCAACATGTTTTATTTTGAAGAGCCATTTGGAGGATACCACATCTTTACTCTTCGGTCTGGGAACTATTTCCCATACTTCATTCTTTATTATGGATTGGCATTCCTTTGTCATGGCATCTGCCCATTCTTTCCTCTGAATGGCTTCTTCAAAGTGGGTAGGCTCCTTCTTTAGAATATCACACATCAAAGCCTTATAACTAGAGAATGGTTTTGGTCATTTCACCTGTCTCCTAGCTCCTTCAAGAACACCATACTTCTCTCCATCTTGAATAAGCTCTCTATCCCAAGTTGGCTTTATTTTATGGAGAATCGTCATCTGAGGAGGTTCTTGAACTTCTAATATATCATGGTCTTCTAGAATTTCCTCATCAGGGGAAGTTATGACTTCCCTCATTTGTTCTATAGCTCTGGGAACCTCCCTCACTGCAGTTCTAGGGATAACAGATTCCTCTTCATATACTTCTTCAAGCTGACATCTTCTTGATTTCTTGAGCGCTGCATCTTCATCAAAGGTCACATCCCTGCTGATCTCAATGTGATGGTGACCTGGTATATAGATTTTGAAGGACTTGGAGACCTCATAGTATCCCACAAATATTCCCTTCTTTCTTGAAGGTTCCAACTTGTTTCTCTTCTCTTTCGGTATATGAATAAATACTGGGTAGAGAAATATTTTGAGATGGCTTACATCTGGCTTATTTCCGGTGAACGTCTCTTCTGGGGTCTTGAGCCCAAGTTCACTATGGGACAATCGGTTCTGCACATATACAACTGCCATTGCTGCTTCTGCCCATAAGCACATAGGAAGATCTTGATCATGGATCATAGTCTTCACGGCTTCCATTATCGTTCTGTTCTTTCGTTCAGCTACATCGTTTTGTTGGGGATTATAGGGAGTAGTGAGTTCCCTCTTGATCCCAACATATTTGAAGAAGTTCACAAACTATTTTGAGGTATATTCTCCTCCATTATCTGACCTGAGTATCTTAATCTTTCTTTCAAAAAGATTCTTTGTGAAGGCTTTGAATTCCTTGAACTTGCTAAACACTTCATCTTTAGATTTCAAAAAATATACCCAGGTCTTACGAGAATAATCATCAATAAATGATACATAATATACATACCCACTAACAAAGGACGATGGAATTGGGCCACATACATCTGAATGAATGAGCTCTAGGACTCCTTCTGCTTTGTTGTCTCTCTTCGGAAAAGGGTTCTTGATGTTCTTCCCTTTTGCACATCCATTGCATATCCCTTCATGGTCAACCTTGAGTTCTGGTAAACCTGTGTCCGCTTTTCATATGCATGGTAGAACCTTGTAGTTGATGTGATCTAATATTCTATGCCAAATTTCACATGAGTTTTCAATTGCGTGGGTCATGGCAGCCTCTGAGTGATCCGTTAGTTTATACAAGCCATTTTCTTCACTTCCAATGATGATTGCTTCATTTAAGGTTTCTCCTTCAGCCCACATAAGAAATTCTCCATCTATAAAGGAAAATTTGAAGCCTTTCTTTTCTAAAGATGAAATGGAGAGTAGGTTCTTAGTCAAACCTGGTACATATAGTGTGTCCTTCATCTTTAGTGAATTCCATGAATTTAGTTTGTAGTTTGATTCTCCCACTCCCTTGATGGGATATTGATTATCATCTCCAAGTGTCACTTTCTGAGAAAACTTCTTTTCTGAGATACAAGAGAGAATGTCTCTTTGTCCCATCATGTGCTTGGATGCACCACTATCAATGAACCAAGTGTCCTCTCCAGGTGTTACAGATCCTGAGAGGCCTGAGATTAAGACATGGTATTTGATCTACTCTCTTATCATCTTTGCGGGTGGCTCTTCATATTTTGGGCATGGTGCCTCTTATGTTTTCTCTTGTATTCTTCTCGTCTGGCTAGACAGAATTTCGCAATGTGTTCCATCTTATCACAATGGTAGCATTGTACATATGAGTAATCTCTTTCCTTTCATTGTCCTTTCTTCTGAAATCTCCTTGGATGAGATTCTTTATTATTGAGTTTGTTTGACGGTTGAGGCTCTTTATGAGTCTCCTTTTGGAAGTAGGGTTTCTTCCTTCCTCTTTTGGTGTGAGAATCTAGGGTTTGATCATCATCTCTTGCTAGTAGTGCTTCACGGTTAGCTACTCTTGTTTCTTCTTGGATGCATTCTTCCCATAGAATATCAAACTTCAGTTTCTTCATTCTGGCACATATCGTTTGGATGAATGCATCCCAAGGTCTTGTGAGACCATTTAGGGCCATCATTATGAGTTCATCTTCATCTATGGTATATCCAATTACTTCTAAATATTCTTTGAATTCTGAGATTCTGGAGAAATATTCCTGAATTGTTTCTCCTTTCTGCATCCTTGTAATCTTCAGTTGAGTTCTTAGATTCATCTTCCGGTTTATGTTCTTTCCTTCATATAGTCTGGTCAAGGCATCAAGCATTTATTTTAGAGTTTTATTAGATGACACATAAGGAATCAGGTGGTCTTTGATTGAATTTGCAATGACTCGTTTGTCCCTGATTGTGTCCTTTTGATGCTTGGCTTTTTCTGCAGCATCGTCAAGTTCCATAATTTCTCCTTTGACAAATTTTGCTAGGTCATTCTCTTAAAGAACGAGTCCATTCATATACTTCTAGGCATGGAAGTTTTCCACACCTTCCAGCTTGTCAACAAGCTTAGTGCTTGTATAAATCTTTTACCTGGAGCTAGGAAAATGACCGAAAAATGAAAATGCTCAAAATCAAATTCTGAACTTACCAGGAGGTGCGCTTGGATGAGGCGAGTATCCTGGAGTGTTTGGATTTGAGAAAATCCAACTTTTTCTCCTCCAAACTTGATCTGCGTATTTCTGGACTAGTGCTTCTGGTTTTCTGGTACCTCTGGTACTATGGTACTTCTGGTACACTGGTTTTCTGGTACTTCTAGTACTTTGTGAAACTAGGGCTTCACTTTTCGAGAGATCTAGCCACTGAAACAGTGCACTGAGAGTGCCAAAGTAATCCTTGGGGGAGGGCGTACTTTTCTAGGTGGTTTTAGGGCTGAAAAGCTTCACCATCAAAAATCCCTAATTTGCATGTACAACAACAGTGACGTTTTTCACTCTTTTGAAAGATGCTTTCTTCATCTTGGCTCTGATACCATGTTAATGTTTAATCCATTATTATATTTCTTTTCATTTCAATAGCTAACAACAACATAAGACAATATCACTGAGAAATACACAATCACAAGAGACACAACATTTATCTTGAGAAACCCTCTAGGGGAAGAAAACCCAACAAAACTTCCTTATTATAGATAGCCAATATAATGCCAAGAGATAATTTAAGCTAATATAGAATATCCTCTCCCAAATATGCGCCACTCTCTCTCTCTCTTCTCCAACTACAATTCCGAAACTTGTCTCTCAGTGATCAAGTGAGGTGTGTATCTAAGTGAGGCGCTAGCCTCCTTATTTATACTAATCTGGCACGTGTGAAGTGTCTCTTCACTGGAAGGGATGACTTCTTAATCTGGGTGGTTATAACCACCTTTATTATATTTCGGGGCCTCTTTGATATATTTTGGGGCTGACTTCTTCTTTTGCCTTTTAGAATTACATTATGACCAATCCGAAAAAGGGGATTTGGTCCTATTACAATAGCCGACATGATCAATCCACAATGGGGATTGATCCAATGAATAATATATCAAATAATAATAAGAATACACTTTGTTGTTACATTATTTCAACATTATCATTGGTCATATGAGTCACAAGTGTGAATCGAAGGCTCGGGACCATAAATTCTAATGGCATTACTGCTTCCTTCCCATAGACTAATCTGAAAGGTTTGTTCTTAGTCATCCTTTTGCATGTGGTTCGGTAAGACCATAAAAATATGGGGATACACTGATCCCAATTATCACGTTGCACATTACATATTTTTTTTAAGCATTGTTCTAAAATTTTATTGAAATATTCCATCGTAGCATTAGCTTGAGGATGATACAGAGTGCTCTTATGGTGATGGATCATGAACTCATGAGTGAGATGCTAGATGGTCTTGTTCAAAAAGTGCAAGCCTTGGCCACTCATCAATATCCATGGACATTTGAAGTCTCGACTACACAATATTTGACTGGTGAGGCTTCAACGCATCTTGTTAGATATTCTATGGCAGTGATAATGTAGCATGCACCAGTGCATCGTACAGGCGGATTTATAGGTCCAACAAAATTGATTTCCCATTTTTTGAAGGGTTCAAGTGCAGTCACTAGGAAGAGGGGTTTCTCATGTTTTCGATAGGGCTTTCCCACCCATTGACATACATCATAGCGCTTGCAGTAATCCTTAAAATTGATGAAGAGAGAGGGCCACCAAAGCCTGGTACATAGAACCTTATGCGTAGTGGCATTGTTGACATTATAGCCCCCAAAAATTCCTGCATGTGCCTCATATATGATGGAATCCCATTCATGTACCAAAGCACAAAAATATAAGATTCCATCCATGCCAAACTTATACAACTTCTCAAAAATCAACTGATAATCAATACTACAGGTCACCAGTTGGAGACGTTGTAACGAAATATATTCCTTGGGAGCTTGTTTGGAAATATGGAATTCATCCATTTCGACCAGTTGATATGGAACAAATTCGACGGGAAACAATTTTGCAAATGGAATCTCATCATCGAGGCTATTAGAAACCTCTCCCTTCTTAATGAGCGACAGATGATCTAGCCCCACACTATTTTTCCCTGGTTTTACCTCAACCTCGAAGTCAAATTATTGAAACAAAAACAACCACCAGTAGATGTGGCCACCCAACATTGATTTGTTAACTAAATAATTGAGGGTAGAATGATCAGTGTTGAGTGAATAATTTGAAGACAGACCGCAACAAGTAGTGGAAGAATTTTTACAGGGCATATACCATAGCCAGGTCTTCATGCTCAGTGATAGTATAATTTCTTCTAGTAAAATATACTGTATGATCAATACTTCTCTCCCATGGCTAGGCCAGAACAACACCAACACGATGTATGAAGCATCGACATGAACATGGAAGATATTGTACGAATCCGACAAAATCAAAATTGGTGTAGTAACTGTTTTTTCATTCAGGGTATCGAAAGATTGTTGGCTTTCCGATGTCCATTAATATTTAATATAATTACATAGAAATGTTTACAATCGGGTTGTTATTTGAGCATAATTCTGGATGAACCGTCTATAGTATCCAATATGTCCCAATGTTTCACGCATCCCCTAGATTGAAGTAGGGGATACCATATCTAGGATGGTGGAAATCTTGGTCTGTTCGACTAGAAAGTCATCTTTACATATGACATGGTCGAGCAATATACCAAAGGGAGTACAAAATATGCAGTTCTTAAAATTCAAATATATCTGCAGTTGGAAAGATCAATCAAGCATTAGCCGAAGATCTTGTATATGGTATTTTACTAGACCGAACATCGTCTAATCATCCAAGTATACCTCTAGAAACTTATGGATAAACTCCTAGAATGTTTCTAACAGTATTCGAGAAAATATTGCAAGGGAATGTTTTTATCCGAAAGGCATGAATCTATATGCAAAGGACCCCCATTCATTTTTTAAGGTGGTTTTTTCCTGATCTTTCTCTGTGGTCTGAACCTGATGATATCTGGAGAAACCACCCATGAAGGAGTAAGCTTCCCTTCCTACAACATTCTCCAACACCTCATCTGTGAATGGATTTGGGAAAGGTTCATGGACACAGGTTGTGTTGAGGCTCTGTAGATCGACACATATTCGAATTTCCCTGGTCTTTTTTAGTTGAAGGACCATGGGAATGATCTAGTCAAATTCTTCGACAGGGACAATGATCCCGACATCCAGCATGTGATCTAACTCCTTTCACACTTTTTCTTTGTATATAGGATTTAAACGGTAGGGTGTTCTCTTGAATGGCTTGGCATCAGGTTTAAGTTGGATCTTCAAATCTCATAAGGATCCCACAATGCCCTTCATCTCAGAAAAAATTTGAGGAAATAAGTGTTCATACTGTTTCGGGAGGTCAACCACCTAGGTGATGGTCTCCTTGTCCCATTAATCCCCAATAATGGCCATATTTGGTGCTTCCTCTGTACCAATATTGTGTTTCTTAGTCTTGATGGGGCCATTATAATCTTGCATGGTTGTCTCGGCTGCCTCCCTCTAGAGCGTGTTCTCCTTCAGACTCTTGGATCTAGATGTTGTGGGGGTTGTCATTATCAATGTTCTTTGTATCGACCTTCCAGAAATGGAATGCTTCCTTCATCTTGGCCACCGGTGGACTAGAAACTTTTGGATTCTAATGAAAAATAAATTCCTTAACCTGACCAAGAGCTTCGCCGAGAACTAGAGTGTCTGAAGTGAACTTGAATGTCAAAAGGAATTGGGAATTCATATGGGTCCACTAGATTTTCTTCCTTTAGAGTTCTTCCTGGATGTACCATCTTTGAGAGACCATAACCATCATATAGAAAAACTAATGGAACCTTTGGGATTGAGGGATGTTCTTAGAATTATAGAACCATTCACAAAAGGAGATGTGTTCCTAAGGATCCTCAGTCTCCTTATATCAGTTGGCCAGTTCAAATTCGGTGATGGATTGTAAGCGCACTTGTATAAACTTGGATACCTACTCCCAGTTCTGAATATTCAAGTGATGAGACTCCCACCACCATGTGGGGGTATTATGAACAATGAAATCCATGTCATGGAGTCTCTACTCTATGGGGATGGTCTTCTTCATTTGGACCAAGAATGTCTCCAGTAGTCTAGTACCATCAAACCGCAGGGCATCTGAAATTTATGACCCTATCCATCGCATTGCCTTTGTGATTCGGGCGCACCATCATGTTGATGCCTCATACAACTTATTTTTCCATCTATCCAAGGAATCTTCAGAATCTGTTTCATACGACTTAACACTCTTCCAATTTTTATTTTTTTTTGCGGTGGGGTTGATGCAGTCCTCCCTATGCCCTGTGACCTTGTAAATATTTTCAATTGTTGAGATTTGCGCATCCTGGTCAATAGGATCATTGTATCAGTCACCTCATATGGATCCAGTAGCACAACCATGCATAGGGTGTCAGTTTCAAATGACATATGGTGTTTTTTCAAATTCAACACCGCATTGTTATCAAAATCCTAGTCAATTCTTAGCAATGCAGGGTAGGGATCTAACTCATCTATGATTTTAATGACTTCGAAGTCAACCTTTTTTTTACTCCTATATTTACTTCAACCTACTCCAACCGACTGATGGAGTATATCTTGTACTAGTTGGATAATCGAAGCTAAATGGGAGACCAAACCAACTTCAGTTTCCCCATCACTTCCCAGGATTTCTTGGGTAAAATGTTCACGTTGAATCCTATATCCGACATGAATCCATCCATATCATACCCACCAAGCTATGTTTTCATATTAAACTCTCGGTCAATGCACTTTTTCTTGTTGACCTGGAAAACATCCCTTTCTGGAAACATAGTTGCGATGGTGGTCTCCTCTCCTTTTTATTTCATGCAAGCAATTAACATTTGAGTCAATTTACTCACATCTTTTGAATCTCTTAGAAAACATAAAATGTTCATGTTGGATCCTATATACAACATGACTACATCCATATCATACCCACCAAGCTCTGTTGTCATATTAAACTCTTGTCCAATGCACTTTTGCTTCCTGACCTAGAAAACATCCCTTTCTGGAAACATAGTTGCGATGGTGGTCTCCTCTCCTTTTTCTTTCATGAAAGCAATTAAAATTTGACTCAACTTACTCACATATTTTGGATCTCTTAGGAAACACAAACAATAATGCAAGAAGGTATTGACTTGATCTTCTGCTTCTGCCATGCAACCGAGGTCACGCAAGGCTTTGACATGCTCTATGCATTGCAACTCTTCTTGGTGTTGTTCATATGCTTCCTTCTTAGTGTGTCGCAACATAGTCTGTCTGTGTGATTCTTCTATTGATATTTGGGTGGTGTGTTGGATTTATTCTCACACGTGTGCTTCCTCCAAAGATATATGCATTGCGTGCTATAGTTCTTCAGGTGCATGCGCTTCCTCTAATGATCTTTGTGTCGTTTTTTGTACTTCTTCGTGGATCCATTCTTCTTCTAGCGACCTATGTGTTTCCCTATGAAATTCCTCTCAGAATAGTTTCTCTTCAAGAGACCTATGAGTCATGCGTTGTAACTCCTCTCACGCTTGTTCTTCCTCCAAGGCTCGCTTTGCATTGTGTAGAAATGGCTTCTGCTGATTTGCATCAAACTTAGGAAGGGGATGGGGGGCCTTCTTGATATTTCCTTCTTCTTATTGAACTGAACCTTCTCTGTGCTCGAAGTTTGCCCCTGTCTTCACCTTTCCATGGGTTACTGACCAGACATTCACTTCTCCCTTCTTCTTCTAGTTTTTGCATGGTTCGACATGTACCATGTTATAGTTACCATGGATGATTTTAGGGTATAAATTTCACCCATGGGCTAATTTTCCATGGTTTTCCCAAAAACAGATTCGCTATTCTAAAAATGATTCGCCCAAATTCTATAGGATAAAATTATTTTAACTTAAAAATCACCAAACTTTTATACAAACTATATAAAATCCTTAGAAATTTGAATATATTTACAAAAATGTCGCCAGACATTTATAGTTGGCATATGAAGTATTAGTAAGTTTCGCCAAGGTTTCTACATTTTAAAATAAATTTCCATCCTTAAAATCATCCCTGATAGTTACCCTTCTTCTCCTCCCACTTTTTCATCAATTCTGGACAATCCTCAGTTAAATGTTCAGGACTATAACAATATGCGCAGAGCATGCGTGGATTAATGCAGAACCATGAGACATGAACAATCTCACTACAATTGAATCATGTGGGGGCTATTCCATATTCTCCACCATATCCTAATTCATGGCCACATCCATGCCCACCTTTAGGTCCTCCTTGATATCCACCTCTATTTCCACCCATGTGATCACAACCCTTTTGTTCCTCTTGTACCTGGAATGCATCTTGGGTATTTTCTTGCATCATTTGGAAGGAGTGACAACTACTGATATAATGGCCGATAGATTTACAAAATTCACAAAAGGGGGTGTGATTTGTTTCTTGATACTTTTGTAAGGTGGGGTAGTTGGGTGGCACATGGCCCCACTGTAGGCATGTTTCACACCATTCTAATTGTCCATATGGAAATGGATTCAACACGCCTATCTCCGCATAATTTGGAAGGATCGAGCACTCATCTCGTTGATTCCCTTATGATAGGCATGTAGTGAACCACACATGTTCGTGCACAAATTTATCCTTGGCGATATCTTGCAACTATATTGTTAGGTTGGCCAGTTGTGATTGAACCTGTGCCAACTCGACTGATGTTTCCATGCCTCAAGGTGTGACTTCCATGAACATTGCGATCTCAATTTCTTCAGCCTAAGTCGTCACCTTTTGCTGGGTGAGAGAGACTCAGATATGGGGGAGAAACCCCACAATGAACCATTATATGTGTTTCACATCCCGGATATAGAACATCAACCTATCCATTAATAAGATTTTGAACCATTCGTCATAATCCCAAACAATCTCTCATTTTTTCTTCCTGATTTCCTTGATTTATGTAATGCATTTGAACTTTGAGTTTGGCTTCTAAAATTCCTGAAACAGATCCTATTTGATCTCGGCTAGGGACCTCACATGTCCTCCTGGCACAATATACTTATATTTATGTCAGGGATAGATCCTTGAATGTAGTCTCTAGTTGTGCAATCTTATTTTCCTCGTCTATAACTCTCTTTATAGACTATATTGCTTCGTAGGTGAACCAATGTTGCTCGACATCATCCTTACCCATTCCATGGAACATGGGAAATTTCAATGTACTATCATGATTGGAGATCTTGGGACCAGGGTTAGTTCCACTCTTATGATTGTTATTTTATGGATCCTTCCACACAACTATCACTTGGGGTAAAGTATTACTGACTTCACCTTCTACTCAATTTGTGTGCTCACTTCTTTCCTCTTATTCTCTTTCTTCAACTTCAACCTCTTCACTATCTACTATGTTTTCTTTTTGATTAAAAATGCACAAGGGGGGTGGAACAAAGGGGGGGGTAAGACCATCTTCTCCTTAAATTTCTTATGAGGGGACCTAAAGACCCATATATTTGTAGCTACACAAGACAATCCAACATTATTAGTTCAAATCCCCCACCACTAGGGGAGCCTCCATCTTCCTTCACATGTGGCACATCCACATTTTTTGCCTTCCCCTCATGACTTGATTGTGCACCACCAACATGCGTTCCTGACTCCAGGCCTATCCATGCATTACCACAACATGATTCATCTCTCAGTCCAAGCTGCGCACTACCAACTTGTGAAAAATCGGTTTCTCCGCTTAGCATGTGACTTCTCCATGCACCGCTCACTGGGATGCTCAAAATATAGCCACTACACTGAGATACACAATCTGATCTAATTGTTTCCCCACCATACTACATGACAAATTCTCTTCATGTCAACGTGTAACTGTGTGATGCTTCCTCTTTTGATTCCACTGGCACACTACAAATTTTCTCCCACGCACCACCCATGTGTGCTCTTCCTCTTCTCAATGTTATGACATATTGCATGTTGGCACCAAGCCGAAGTGGAAAGAAGGATGATCGTGGGAAAAAAAGTGTGCAGAAACTGAAGTAACAACTGGAAGGTAACACAGCATGCGTGCACAAGGAAAATGACAGCTGGAGGAAGAACATCACACGTACAGGGGAGGAAGACCTAACGTCGGTAGGGTTAGGGTTTTGGTAATACATTGTCAATGGATGAAGAGACCGATATATATAAATAGAGATACATGGGTATCATAGAGAGGTTGATTCACTTTTGTATTAGTTCAACTTTTGTAATGATCTATCGTAGCTAGATACGAGTTGATGGGTTATGTAATATGGTTATGGACCAATTTTGTAAGTTGTTGAGATAAGAATAGAGGAGAGGAGGAAGATCTAAGGATTAGATCGCAAGATGTGGAGCTTGGTGCGATCTAGTTCACCTCATACAGATCTTACCCATCAGAGGGAATTGTAAGTGCGTGGCACTGGGGATGCAGAACTGTCATAATAAAAGAGCCAAGAGCCAAATATTTGTGGATGTAGCCCAGGAGGGGTTGAACCATGGTAATATCTGTGCATGTATATATTCATTTGCTTCCAGCAATTAATTGTTATACTTAATAAATGAGTTAATGCATTGTTATGGAATATGATTGTGTTGTTCAAGAAATAAATGTGAAGGATAGATGCAACCTCGTGAGTACTAGTAGATTGCAATCATGATTCATAGTATATGGCTCATATTAAAAGTCCCCTATCTCATACTCAATCCTAGTCTATAAACACCTGAGTCTTACATCCACCCATTTAAAGCTATCTTGGGTGAGACTGTGCAGTGCACTCTTTGTACTGTGTTGCCTTCTGGTCTACCAGGGGGGCGATAGTTTTAGAGGCTTTGTTGGAAACCTGAAGACATGAACCCTGGGTTAATAACTCAAACAATAAAACAAAGAAGTTAAACCAACAAATGGTTTTGTTGCTGTGTTAGAAGGAACAAGAGAGGACTGGGTAGATGAGATAGATTGAACAAGAAAAGAACGAGCAAAACAAGAAGACCAATGAGCCATTAGAAGGGAATGTTGAGACCATGGAACCCCATGAAAGCAGAAATCGAAGGTTGATTGAGAACCAAAGAGCTAGAGTTTTCCCAGAAAGACAATAGAAACCCTAGAATCAAACCTCGCAAATATCTAGATAAATACGTGTTTACTAATTTACACGAAATCTTTTTCTGTGATTTTCTGCATCTACTACAGGAGTGGATACTAAGGTTGAAGGATAACCACACGACGAACCAGATCTGACAGCTAGATTGGACTTAGGTACAGATTGAGAAGTTACAGTACGTGAACAACAAATTCACCCGTGCAGTAGACTTTTGGCTTGACAGCATTGTGGCAGGTTTCATCATCGAATTTTCAGTTGACACGTCGAAGTCATACAATGCAGCAGAGCAATAATTTCTACGTGGACCTCAAGGAAGGTACATTCAATCCCTGTATACTTCTATTAAGATACTGATATATAACAAAGTTGTAATGACAATGGAATCAGATTGCTAAACTTACCTGCACGCATGGGGGAAGGGGGGAAACACTGACAAAGAGAGGGTAAATGGAAGGAGGTGAGGATAAAGGAAAGAAGGAGGAGGAACCCTTGGACCCGATCATGATGGATGATAACCAGCTCAAGTGGATCTTGGCATCATCAGGAACGATGTGTAGAGGCGTACCCTACCAATATAAGTTGAATACCAAGAAGAGAGTTGTATCCACGAGGGAAGGCTTGGTGAGCGATGAGGAAGAGGTAGAGGATCTCTGAGCTGTGGAGAAGATTGAGGAAATCCTACTTGCAACATATGAGAGGAAAACAAGAGGCCCAAGAATGGGAGGAGAAGGAAACCATCCTATCCATATTAATGTGAGTGTGGAACCCATGTGCGACTAATAAACCAAAGAGAACACCACTGTTTAGAAAACTGAAGTTCGGAGGAAGTCTGATAGAAAGAAGTACATCTACACTAGGAGAAACAACTAGAGGAGCCAGTTCAAACAACACTAGTCAAGTATCTATACCGTGTGAAGGAGGAAGTAGTTCAGTATTCAAAATGGTAGGACACAGTCCCACTATCCGATTACTAGAATTTCGAGGAGAAGCAACAGAAGACCCTGAGAAGCATTTGTTCATTTATGCAAAGATCTGGGAGGAAAAACAAATCACTGCTGAAGATACCAAACCCGCACAGCTAGCGATTACGCTAAGATACCACACACTAGACTGGTACATGAGTCTAGACACAAACAATGCCCCTGGGATGATGAGGACACTGGTAGACATTAAGAAGTTATTGATTAATGACTTCCAGAAGCTGAACTCAGAGGATCAATACATGAACGAGATGATCACGATCAGACAGAAACTAAGAGAATCTATATGGGAGATTGACCAGAGATTTAATTGACTAAAGGGAAAACTAAAATACCTTATGACCGAGATGCAACATCAACACCTGTTTGTAAACTCACTAATCCCACACTTAAAATATCCCTTACGAAAACACAAAATTCAAACCCAGGCAGAGGCTCTGCAGGCAGCCTTGCAACTGGAAGAGAACCAGTACCAATAGATGGACCCCGCTATCGAGGAATTAAAGGAGGACTTGAATAATTTAGCATTTAAGTTGAACCAGAATAAGAACAAGGACAAATGAGAAGTCATTTTGTGCACCGCATGGAGGACAAAAGGACACCACAAGAACGAATGCCCAACATTCGCATAATATATGGAAACAGGTATGAAAAATTTGCTACCACGGGGAGGATTATGGTGCGAAATATGCAAGAAACCAAGTCACAACCCTTATCACTGCACGATGATGAAAAAATACCACACAGTTCCAAAGACTTCATATTGCACCATTTGTAAGTCAGTAGGCCATGACGACAAAGATTGCAAAACTATGGAGCTGATGCAGGAAAGAACATCAGATGCATACAGGGTATAGGCTGAAATGACGACTGGGCAAGCAACGCCATAGTTCAATCAAACCCCAACTCCATACAATATTGCACAACAGAAGTACAATACTGCGCAACAACCATACAATAACGTGAAGCCATAGTAAAACCCGACACAACCCCAGTACAATACCACGCAGTATAATTAGGCACCATAGTATAATGCGTCGCAAGGTGACTGAGCAGGCTACCAAGGTGGAGGATGAGCTAGAGGAGGTTTCAGATGTGGTAGAGGACCAGTCACATGTCACAATTGTCAGCAACCGGGACATTATGCATAGGAATTTCCACTTCCACCAACAACTTGTATGTATTATCGTGCATCGGACCACGATACAAAGGAATGTCTGACACTACTAGTAAATATTCAAGAAAAGAGGAACCAGAACAATCAGAATGTCCAGTGGATTTCATCCGAAGCCAAGGACGATGGAGGAAACATCAATCTAGTCACTCGTAGAGGAACAAAAACAGGAAATGACGCAGTTCCTCAGGAACCAGAACAGAACCAATGGGTAAAGAAGAACATCGAACCAAGAAAGAAGTTTGACGCACCAAAAGAAAAGGAGACTTTTAAGGAAGCCAGACAAGAATTTCAGAAGGAGGACACAACGCCCACTTCAACTGTGGAACCATTCATGGAAGCCCCAGAATATGACATGTTTCCATCATTGGATCATACCAAAGGAATGCAGCCCAAGGGACAAGTAAGCACAATCAAAGGCTTTTTGCAATCATGCATGAAAATATTAAGTGATCCTTCATCTGTGAAAATATTACAAAACATTCTAGAGAAATGTAGCAGTGAGACGGAAGAAAAACTAGAACCAAAAATTGTCAATCACCTACACAACAAAAGAAGAACATGTAGGGAATTTAGACTAAATTCTAATATTGGAGATTTCAACATGGGAGACATTATACTAGACCTAGGATCCAAAGTGAATGTGCTACCCAAGAAGACCTGGAAATGTATGGGAGAGCCAACACTGGGATACTCAAATATGGAATTAAAACTAGCAAACCAACATAGAGTCCTACCAATAGGTATACTGAAAGGAGTGACAATATATCTTGATGGATTGCGCACTAAAGCAGAATTTGAAGTCATTGAAATAGTGGACGACACAACACCTTACCTGACACTGCTTGGTCTGGATTGGGCATTTGACAACCAGACCATAATCAATTTGAAAACTAGGAAAATGACATTTGAATCCGGAGAATACAGGGTCATAGCACCACTAGATCCATCGTAAGGGGAGAGGTTCATAGAACCCACTTTCCTGGACTTAGAGGAGATCAACCAGTTGTACAGAACAACTGTGCACAAGGATTATGTAAACCCAACTGTAGATGAGGTACTCAGTTGGCGGAGCATTACTTCATGTGCAACAGACTCAGACACCGGGTTAGAAAACTAGCCGCAGAGACTGCATGAAGATGTGCAAGAATAGACCGCACAGTAAGATGGGTAGGCACATAAATCAGAGAACCACCCAATTTCCACGGACTAAATGATTTGGAAACATTCTTGACACAATACGAAGATGAAGTAATAGAAAACCAATGACTGTTAGCACTTGACTTAGCACTTAAGGCCACACCTGCAAGATGGTGAGGCACACATAAAGAGACCATTACAGACTGGTATCAATGTAAGTGACTAATGCGCATAAGGTTCGACGCATAACAGGAATACAACAAACAACAACAATACTAAGGACAAGAGGCACCAGCAGAACACTTGGCGAAGTGCAAAACGCTGTGGAAAATGACACCACCAGAGGAATGGCCTCATCACTTCATACATACTTTAGAGGGCATACCAATGAATTGGTACACAGACCAGGAATTGCGCAAAGGAACTACAACATGGAGTACATTGCAACAGAACTTCACAATCACTTTCTCATTCGAGCATGAGAACCCCAATATAGACGCAACTCTCAAACGAATCAAAGGAGTAATATTCATCAAAGAACCAAAAATAGAATTTATCATAGAAGAGAAACAACGAAATAAACAGACAGTTAAGGAACTACTGTCATGTTATCATGTACAGGAGGAAGCACCAGATGAAGATGACCCAGGTGACATTCATATCAAAGAAGTAGAAGGTGAAAGAAATGTGGAAGGACCACCCATAGAATCAGAAGTCATTATTGCACCAATCAAGGTAAAGAAAGTTAACATCGAGACAACTGAGCAGCCCAAAATGGACAACATTGGAGACTATTGGGATGAGAAAACAGTAGAAAGCATCACAGAATTGTTGCATGAATGTAGAGACCTTTGCAGCCCAAAATGGGCAGCATTGGAGACTACTGGGATGAGCAAACAGTAGAAAGCATCACAGAACTGTTGCGCGAATATAGCTACCTTTTTTCCACAACATTTACAGAGATGAAGGTATATCAAGAGAACTGGGAGAGATGAAGATACCACTCAGACCTGAAGCGAGACCTATTAGATAGTGACCCTATAGACTGAACCCCATATATAAACAAAAATTTAAATATGAGATCGATCGGATGCTCGAAGCTGGAATCATCGAACCAGTCGAGGAATCAGAATGGATAAGCCCGATGGTAGTACATGACAAGAAACAAGGAAGAGGTATTAGGATATGCATCAACTTGAGGAAGTTGAATGATGCATGCCTACACGACCCATTCCATACATCGTTCACAAATGAAGTGTTAGAGAATGTGGGGGGACATGAAGCTTTCTCATTCACTGAAGGATTCTCAGGCTACCATCAGATTATGATAGCACAGGAGGACAAACACAATACCATGTTTGCAACAGAATGGGGATCTTATCAGTACAAAGTCATGCCATTTGGACTAAATAATGCACCCAAAATGTTCTCCTGAGTGGTCATCATAGCATTTAAGGAATTCATCCATCAGTTCCTCGAAGTATACCTGGATGACTGGATAGTTTACAATCTGCTGAAAAACCATGTGGAAGTGCTACTACTAATGTTAGAGAGATGTAGACAATGCTAGATATCACTGAACATCAAGAAATGCATATTTGGAACACTGTTTGGGATACTATTGGGCCATATAGTATGCAAACAAGGCTTGTTAATGGATCTGGCCAAGATCGTCATTATTGTTAACTTACCAGTACCAAAAACAGTCCGATAGCTAAGAGAAACCTTAGGGAACACAGGATACTATAGGAAGTTCATCAAAGGATATGCACAAATCACAGCCGCAATGGAAAAACTATTAAGGAAGGAAAAAAGGATCAATGGAACGATGAGTGTCAACACGATCTGGATACCCTGAAGGAAAGGATGGTTACTGCACCGATATTAGTATTTCCAGACTAGGAAAAGACATTCCATGTGCATGTAGATTCATCAATGATAGAACTAGGAGCTATCTTAGCGTAGCCAGGAGCAGGAGACTTGGATCATCCGATAGCCTTCACAAGCAGAAAGTTATCAGACTCGGAATAGAATTATAACACGATAGAAAGAGAAGGCCTAGATATGGTCTATGCACTACATAAGTTCATACATTACCTATTGGGAAAACATTTTAAGATGTTTACAGATCACTCAGCCCTGAAATACCTAGTCAAAAAGCTAGTGTTGGGGGGATGAATCTGTCGATGGTTACTGCTATTTCAAGAATTTGATTTTGAGGTAATAGTTAAACCAGGGAAACTGAATGCAGGACCTAACCACCTGTCCAGGGTCACAAATGGAGAAGAACCTATGAATTTACAAGACACCTTTTCGGATGCATAGTTATTCTTAGTATATATTGTTGATGACTACTTTGCAGAGATCATCTAGTACTTAAGCACAGGTACTGCACCACACGAATATACCACCGTACAGAAGAAGAACCTGGCAGTCCGCGCAATCGACTATCAATTGATCGTAGGACACCTATACAAGATGGGCACAGAAAGAATCCTACAAAGGTACATATTAGAGAATGAACGACCAAGCATTTTAGTAGAATTCGATGAGAAAATCATAGGAGGGAATTATGCAGGAAAAGATTCCATGCAGAAGGTACTACGCACAGGACTATGGTGGCCAATGATTCACAGGGACTTGAAAGAGTACTGTCAGGGATGTGACGTCTGTCAAAGGGTAGGAAAATCCAACATAAGGGACGAGATGCCACTATGACCACAAGTAACATTACAGGAATTTGATAAATGGGAAATCGACTTTGTGGGACCAATTAACCCACTAGCCAAAAGAACAAGGGAAAGATACATTATTACCGTGACAGAATACCTAACAAGATGGGTGGAAGCCGCACTAGTAAAAGATTGTAGCGTAGAGACAGTTGCACACTTCTTTTTTGAACAAGTCATCACTAGATTTGGGTGCCCAAGAGTTTTGATGAGAGACCAAGGCACACACTTCATAAACAACACCATCCGCACGGTGACTGAAGAATTTGAATTTCATCACCAGAAGAGCACACCATATCACCCATAGGAAAATGGCACAATAGAAGCCTTCAACAAAATTCTGGAAAACGCACTGACAAAGATCTGTAATGTCAATAGAGATGACTAGGACCTCAAAGTACCAGCAGTATTATGGGCATATAGGACCACATGCAAAAAGTTGACAGGGCACACACCCTTCAAGCTTGTCTATGGCCAAGAAACAGTAGTTCCATTAGAATTTTTAGTACCCAGCTTACGCGTAGCAGCTATCACACAGATGATAGAATGAGGTGCAGTACAGGAAAGACTGAATCAATTATTTTCAATGGAGGAAGATTGAATCCTGGAAGGATTCCATAAACAAGTGCAGAAAGCAAGAGACAAATATTGGCACGACCGACACATCAAGAAGGAAACATTTAAGGAAGGAGATCTAGTATTTCTCTATGACAACAAGTCGTTTCAGCACTCGGGGAAGCTCAGAATGCATTGGTTAGGACCATACGAGGTAAAATCTATCATAGATGGAGTAGCTGTATAGTTAAGAGATTTAGCAGGCGTAGACCTTAGATGAATGATCAACGGGATCCGATTGAAGTTGTACAAGGATAGTCGACCACCCACCACACAGTAATATATATATATATATATATATATATATATATATAATTTCTAAAATGAAAAAGAGAACAAAAAGGAAATAAGACTAAAAAGCACACAACACACCAGAGATAGAAAGGCCACATGACGTTCGAAACAAAAATTCGGAAAAGGAACAAACAATGGTTACATACAGAGGGAAAATAAGTGGTAAACAGAAAGTTGGCAAAATCAATTTGATAGGACAACACTAAGCGGAAATAAAGCACGGAAAGGACTGATGGGACATCACATTAAACACACCAACAGGAGACGACAAAGTGTCCTCAACAAGCTTTGTGACCATCCCATACAACATGCGAGCACGGGAGCAACTGGTCTATTTGCGAAAGGAAAACAAAGAGAGAATAATAGCAGCCAGAACGACCAGAGCGAGACCATTGAACTCCCAGAAGTTATTCAAACTTAGAAAATGTTCGACAGTCTCCACCATGGCACCACCAAAGCTAGCAGAAGCTAGACAGACATGCAGACCAACCAGGGTTCAAACTAGGTCACGAGGACCGCTGGAAGAGAACGAACAACAACAACCGAAGATCATCGACATCGACAAAATCCCATCCCCCGAAAGGATACCGATGAACTCTACACTGATACTGGAAGAAATTCAGAAGCCACAAGAAGAGGCCATGAAAGTGGATACACCATCAGTGACGTGGGTGCCTCAAAATGAGGAAGTGAAAACCCAACAGGAATTGCAGCCAAAAAGCACCGAAGCATCCCTGGAGGTTAACAAAATGACACAAAATCTGGAAGCACCAACACAACCAGACAAGCTGCAAACGACCATCTCAGGTCAACCAGCAGAGGAGACTGTTGCCAATACCTTGGCTTGGCCAGAATGGATAATGGGGGAACAACCAGAAGTTGTTGGAGCTTTGAACAACCACCGCAATAGGAAGACAAAGTTCAGATACTGATCTCACCCCGTAAGAAACCTGCAGCAAAAATTATTCTACCACACATACATGCTGGAGTACAGGTAGAATCAGAGCTATTGGGTCACGTCGGGAAGCTCAAGTATTATGACCATGACGTATCAGATGAAACCAAGTTCCCAGAACTTGCACAGAGGGTCTTTATGTAGACCATAACCGTAAACCAACTTGGAGAAATGATTAGCCAACCATACCAGTGGGCAGTTGGGCTGGATAGAATAGGAATCTTAGGTTTGTTGAAGTTACCACATTTTGGTAGAGGCTAGTACGTGACAACATGCATCAAGAAGTTGTTAGTAGTCACACATGGAGGGGACATATGGCTGGAAAAACCCGTACCCATAACTGTTGAGCTTATTGCACAAATCACAGGGTTACCAACCCTGGGTATGGATCCCGCATTGATTCTGGACGACAAATCCAAGGAGAAAGCATTGGCAGATGAAATTTAGAAGAAATATGGAACCGCCAGAGGAACGAGGGGCATCATAATCAAGCGAATAAAGAATGCAGCTACACAGCTGGGGGCAAAGATATTAGCTTGCAAATTGCTCATAAAATGCCGCAAAGAGGAAGTACCAGCAGGAGTCATTGCAGTTGCAACTCAGTGCGCACAAGGCACCTCTATGAGTTGGGCACCATATCTATTGAACTTATTTCAAGAGGACTACAAGGATGCACAGGACCTAGGCACAAAGTTTCATTACTCATGGATGATTACCCTAATATTCTTCATGGGATGGCGAGAATCAGGGTATGTGATCTTTTGTACCAGACCACAACCAACGGGAGAGAGATACCTCTTACTGATATCTGGGCCACAGACCAGGAAGAAGAGGGAGAATAGTATCATATTCAAAGCATACCTACAGGATATATAGGAAGATATTATCTGATCATGGAGAATAACACCAAAGGATATCACGCGATATGCAGACATCGCCAATTTATGGGATACAAGAAAGACAATGTAGATACAACCAAGGCAGGATCTAGATAAAACGTGGCTACAAATGCGCTACTGAATCATAGAGGGTGATATCGACATGGTCATCAACGAATGGCTTGATGAATGGAGGATCCCAAAGATTACTTGGGAAGTGCCTGAAACAATAACAAAAGGAGAGGCAGAACAGGTGGAAACACAGCCTCCAGAAATCTAATTGCCCAAGAAACCACGAACGGACCAAGGCAAGTCGACTCAGGAAGATAAAGAGTCCAAGTAGATAGGGACCCAGAAGGGGAAGAAATAAACTACACAGCCGACCAACGGACAACTGAAAAATGCTAAAGGAGCGCAAGAGACCACCCCAAACCCCATCACACAGGAACCAGGGGGAAATAAGAGACCAGTCGTGCACGAAGGAGGCACGCACAAGAAATCAAAGGTGCAACGATCATCGTAAGACTATACAATCATAGAGGATGATGGGGAAATGAGCGCCAGAATGGTCCAAGATTTCTTAGAAGAAGATTTCGATCATGCAGTGCATCACAGGGATAAATTGTAAAAAGAGCTGGCAAAAATGGGACAATTCCTCAAGAAATTTGGGGAAGCACAGACAAAAATCAATAGAAGAGGCATAGAGCCACCGACAATACAGGCCAAAGAAAGAGTAGAGGTAGAAGAACGGGACTCAGGCTCTATAGAAGGATGATGAATGAGACTTTACAGAAGAACATGAATCAGAAGAATAAGATCCTCATACTCCAGTATTGAGGAGATCGGATCAAGAAAGAAGTTTTCTGGAAAGGTATAGTCCATCTGATTTCCATTCAAATTTTACTTTGTCTATTACTGATGATGATCCTAGAACTGTCAGGAAGGCAGTGGATTCAGAGGATCGAAATCTCTGGAAAAGGGCCATGGAAGAAGAAATGGCACCTTTGGATAAGAATGAGGCTTGGGATCTAGTGGAGTTGACAACTGGAAGAAAGCTCATTGGCAGCAAATGGGTATTTAAAAATAAGTTGAATGCATAAGAAAAAGTGGAGAAATACAAAGCTCGGTTAGTAGCAAAGGGTTATTCCCAGGTTGAGGGAATTGATTTTGGTGAGATTTTTTCTCCTGTTGCCAAGTTAACCTCCATAATATTTATGTTATCTGTTGCTACTGCATTTGATTTTGAAATATAACAAATGGATGTGAAGACAACATTCCTACATGGGGATCTGGAAGAAGAAATCTATATGAAGAAACTAGAAGGTTATGTTGTGAAGGGAAAGAAGGAGCTGCTATGCAAGATGAAAAAATCCCTGTATCGTTTAAAACAATCACTAAGGATGTGGTATCAAAAATTTGATACTTATATGTTGGGACTTGGCTTCACAAGAAGCAAAGGGGATCACTGTGTGTATTTTAAATTAATTGGTGATCATTTGATTTATTTGGTCTTGTATGTGGATGACATGTTGTTGATAGAAAACAACAAGGAGATTATCCAGGATGTGAATACTCAGTTGTCCTCTAAATTTGACATGAAGGATATCAGTGCTTCAAATTTCATTTTGGGCATGGAAATTAAAAGAGATTGGAAAAAGAGGAAACTCTAGTTAAATCAGAGAAAATATATTGAGACAATATTGCAGAGGTTTAATATGCAGGAATGCAAACTGGTCAAGGTTCCTATTCTTGTTGGTGTAAAGTTATCTGCAGATCAGTGTCCCAAGACACATGAAGAAGAGCAGGACATGTCTCATGTTTCATATGGTAGTGCAGTTGGCAGTTTGATGTATGCAATGGTTTGTACTAGACCAGACATTGCACATGCAGTGGGAGTTTTGAGCAGGTATATGTCAAAACTAGGGAAGGAGCATTGGACAACAGTAAAAAGGGTTTTCAGGTATTTGTGTGGCACTTCTAGCTTTGGATTGTGCTATGAAGGAAGACCGGGATTGGACAGAGTGGTGGATATACATGGATTTGTGCATGCAGACTGGGCAGGAGATCTGGATTGTAGGATATCTACAAGTGGGTATGTATTTAACCTGTTTGGAGGAGCAATAAGTTGGATGAGCAAAAGACAGGTTGTAGTGGCACTTTCAACTATAGAAGTTGAATACATGGCAACCACTCATGCAAGTAAGGAAGCAGTATGGTTACAAAGATTGTGTTCAGATATTGGGTTGGTACAACAAGATATAAGAATAGATTGTGACAATCAGAGTGCAATTTTTCTAGCAAAGAACCCAACTCATCATTCAAAGACAAAACATATTCATATTCAATATCACTTTGTGAGAGACATGGTTGAAGAAAATAAATTATTGTTGATGAAGGTGGACAGTTTGAAGAATGTTGCAGTTTCATTAACAAAATTTGTGAGCACTGAGAAGTTCTCTTGGTGTAGAGGATCCATGGGCATTGCTGCTCTGGATTGTTGACTATGAAACCCTGTAACCCCCTGTGTGCAAAGAAAACAACAAGCGAGAGAATGTTGGATATGTGTTATATTCTTTGCACGAGTAGTAGTGTTTGAGTGTCTGTGCAGGGGGCTTAGAGGGGAGTGCAGAGGGGTTCGGGGGCAGCGCCCCTAAATTTTTTTTTTCTCATCGGGACCGCATTATATTTAGGTGGTTTTTCAGCACATGGTTTCTTTGCCGATGGTTTTCTATTTCTAGTTAAGGAATTAGGGTTTTGGACTAATCCAGGTCATTGGGTTAGGATTTTGGATGCCGCTGGCTCCTATATGTATTTTGTATTGTAAACATTTTAACACAATGAATGAGTATAGAATATGTTGATTTTCCCGGTTTGGGTTTCGAGGGGAAAAATATTTGTGTAATGTTTGTATTTTCCATTGTATCTTTTATGTTCTTTTCTGAATATCTATTTGCAGTAGATATTGTACAAGGTTAGAATTTACAATATTCTATAGAAAACTCAACAATGTAGCCTTCCTTTACTAAGGAAAACATGAAATCAATGGTTCGAGTCCCCTTGTTATCCAATTCCTTTAGACTATCAAGTTTCTATTCATCCCATACTATTGGATCTAATGGAAACACATCTGAATTAACTTCCACTTTTCATTCCACTTTTAATTTTAACCATTCATGCAACAAACATGGAAATTTTGCAAAAACGAGTTCATGCAAGTCAGAGTAAAGAGACCTACCTTTTCTATTCTTTTGCAATCACTCACAATCCTTTCATCTCTTGTAGGAAAAACTTGTCCTCCTTCACTTCTATCCAGTCTTGAATCTCCACCTTAGACGGATGCCAACACATTTATATTTTCCTCCATTAATCTCAGCAATACTTCGGGTCCCAGCAACAGAACCATTTATTGGCATTGGGTAGTGTTGTTATTTCAATACATGCTTGCATGCGCACTGACCTTCTTAACATTGGGGGGTTTGAGACCCAGGGTTCGTCCAAAGTGTGTCCAACAAAAAAATCTAACTATTGGCATATCAATACTCGACCAAGGTCGAGGAAGGTCTCACCCAAGATGCAGAGAGGATCACAAATACCATAAGGTCTTGTTTCGAGGATGGATGATCAAACATAACTAAAAAAATTGCAAATGGAATCCATGTAATTCATATATGATAATCTAACAAGGACTAATAATTAAAAAAATACATGCACAAGTGTTACTTATTCATAACAAACATAGAATAAAACAAAACTCCCATATATTTATTACTAGACGTATTCCATCATATTAGAGATATAAATTGTGTTGAATAACTGAGTTGCACAACATAAGACTTCATATCATTACTATATAAACATTGGGAATACAACAATATGCACCTTGCGCTAAGCTTGAAGATTCAGAAAGATACAAGATACATGAGACTTCTCCATACAACATAATATTTCAATAGGCTAAGAGCTCTAGGACTGATGCATTCATAAATTAAGTAGCCTCTTTTCTGAGTTGAGAGATTTATTTTATATCTCTTTCTGTTGGGGAGTGTTGTCCTTACCTTCTCTTCTCGACTCACTTTTCTGATCTAATGACCTCACATGCTTTTGGTACCTGTTAGGGCTCCATGTAGGTTCTTTTCTTTAGGGGAAATCTTAACTACCTAGCCAACTCATCTTCTTGTCGCCCCACATCTTCATCTGTTGTTGGAAATAATCATTCCAAGAGGTATCCTAGTGATTCCTTTCTTGCTTCTGGAGGGAATCTTCTTGTTTTTTGGTGTAACTAAAAAAACTCATACTGACATGCTCAACTGACAAAATTCAGACCAATGCACCATTAATATCCTTTAGACTTAGTGCATTTCTTAAAAAAACTTGTTCTGATGCATGCACTATGGCATTCTTTCGCATGTCTCCTTAGGTTCTGGCAAAACTACTGGATAATCACGCACGACTTTCGTTTGTGTGCATGTACAAAACTGGACCCAAAACTTTGGGTGCCAATAGATCTGCATATAACTTTACACCTATAGGAATAATAACCTTGATTGGTTGACTTTCCTACATATTAAACCTTTTTAATATTTCCTCAACATATTTTCTCTGATTCAACCATATTTTCTTGTTTGCATGATATTTTTTAATCTCCATTCCCAGAATGAAGTTAACAGCCTCGAGATCCTTCATGTCAAATTTGGAGGACAATGTTAGAATATTCAAGAATACTAAGAGGGGGGGGGGGGTGAATCAATATAGTGTTATTTCAAAAAATTTAAACTTCAAGCACTACATAAACATTAACCATTAATCATGTCATTCATCATCACATAAACTCATACACATTGCACAAATAATTTTACGTCGAAACCCAAGTGGGAGAAAACCACAAAAACTTTTCTTAAGTAGTTTCAGGATTTTACAAGCACTAAATCGAAGGAAGCACCCACTTCCTTTGTTTTCCAGCACCTACTAGAAGGTGCCACCAATCGCCTTGGAATATTTTAAATTATGATACAGAATCAATTCAACCTTCAAATACAATCCCAAAATCACTTCTTAAATCTGCATACAAAACTTCTCAGAACTGTACCTCAAATCTGCAAACTTGTAAGATTCTCCATGAGCTCAATTTTCCATTTTTTATTCTAAAACTTGGACCTCAAATATTAGGATCTTTTCTACTTCTAATGAAACAAGTGGAATTCAATTTGGACCAACCAAGCTTCAGGTGTAATTGTTTATCTCTAACAACTATTTGGGACTAGTTTCTGTATTAGTTATAAACCCTAACTTTCAATAGGTATAAACCCACACCTATAATGAATCAGGATATGGAACTTATACCCAATCTTCTTCGTTATCATCTCTAAAATTCCTCCAATTTTATCTCCTTGAATCTTCCCCAAAAAAATATTATAGAGAAAATGGCAAGATGACTAGTTTTGAAGAAGAAAGCCCTAGTTTTAAAAATCTCAACTTGCACCGAGTATAAATCCAAACCTTTAATGATTAACTACCTGAAATTTGTACCCACGGTTCTTCTCTATCTATTCTGAAAAACCTCCAATTTTTTCTATCTAATTTGTTCTAGAAAAAAAGTTATATTGAAAATTCCAAGATGACCTTCAAACAAAACCCTAGAACAAATCATCATCAGACTTCATCTTCCCTTGGAATATCTCCCTTCTTCACTTCATCTTACCTTGAAAATTCACTCCTTTACGATGAAATTTGTTCCTCTTCCTTGGATAGGTCGAATTTATGTGATCCAAATGCTAAATGAGGCTCCTCTTATTTATATGAGTCTTCTCCACATGAGGGGGCGCGACCAAGGGTCACAACTTTTGGGTTGCACCTCTTCCTTAAGAATGACCTACCTTAGGGGATTATTTACATTACTTTAGGGGTATCTTATCTTAGATTTAGGGGCTTATTCACTTTTCTTTATGGGATTATTTATCTAGGAACCCTCATAGAGGTCTAGGAATATCCAAAACACTCACAGGGATCTAGAAAGGGTCAGAAAATCTCAAACTGTTACCATCTCAAAATTTCAATAAAATGACATCATTGTGAAGAGCTTGTCATCATCTTTCCAACAGTGCAAACAGATAGTCAAACGAATTACATATGCAAAAGTTGTGGCTGGTCAGAGTTTAGGTCAAACAAGGAAAACGTCAACCCTTAAGAGACACATGGTAGGATCAGAGAGAGACATGTTGAAGGATAACATGTTGACAAGTGGCATCTCCAGGGTGACACATAGCATCATATAGGTGATGTGGCATGACATTTGATCGGTTGAGTTGGAAAGTACCTCCAGGAAAATAATTGGTTCAATCAAATGTTGACATGTGGCATTGGAAGAGCCAATGAGAGACCGCCACATAGCGACCCCTCATTGGCCAATAATGGTTAATGTGATGTAAAATTTATGGAGTCTAAGGGAATTGAACCCATGACCTCCCTAGCCTCTACGCCTTCACATATCCCACCCTACAGATGTGCTACTGTATTATCACTTGATAATGATATGGTTTCATATATATTCAAGTTTATAATAAAGTTTGATTGGGTCGCTAAAGGGACGAGGGCCTAAGCCCTTGACCCTTATCCCTTGATCCATTGCACATTAATGTAACCAACACCATAGCGTGGAGGGGCCTCAACTCATAAATCAACGAGAGTTGTTATAACTATGGTTATGACCATGTGATATATTAATATGGCAATACATATTCGTTTCTAACAAATTGTGTGAAGGTTTGTTTAAGTTATATATATATATATATATATATATATATATATATATATATATATATATAACCAATTGCAAAAAGTTTGTGGGGAATAGAACCCCTGACCTCTACCTTTTATGCCATATTTTGTAACCAAGGTGCCATGGATAAGGTTTGTTAAAACGAACCAAAGAACTTGCAATATATGCCACAAATTTCGGGAATTGGTTTTGAAGGGAGACCTATTTAATGGAGCACACCCCAAGGCCATTACACACATCATTTATGCTGATATTTTAGTCTTTTAAAGCATGCCAAAAGTATGAAGGGTACGAGGCTACACCATAAAGCATGTTGGGGGTCACCTTGACGGAATTTCAAGTATTTTATATAATATTTCCCCTACAAAGTATAATATTTTCCCTACTAAGTATAATGTTTATTCTCCCTTAAAACCTTTAGCACCATTCTCAGATGCTCCTCATGCTCCTCCTTAGACTTAGAGTAGATGATAATATCATCTAAGAAAACAATTACAAACTTGTCCATGTACTCCTTGAACACTTCATTCATTACACACATAAAAATAGCTAGGGCATTTGATAGTCCAAATGGAACTATCATGAATTCATAATGCCCATACCTTGTTATAAATTTTTTCTTGATGATATCCTCTTGTTTTATCCTCAGTTGATTATAGCTTGATATCAAGTCAATCATGGAAAATATTCTTGCACCTTTCAGTTGATCAAATAAATCATCAATCCTTGGAAAGAGATATTTATTATTTATAGTGACCTTGTTCAACTAACTAAAATCAATACATAACCTTAAGGTCCCATCTTTCTTTTTCACAGAAAGAACTAGGGCTCCCCAAGGTGACACACTTGGGCATATATACACTTTCTTTAAAAGTTCCTCTAGCTTCACCTACAACTCTTTCAATTATGTTGTGCCCATTTTGTAAGGATTCTTGGAAACCGGGGAAGATACTGACACCAAATCAATAGAGAAGTCGATGTCCCTCTTCGATGGAAATCCTAGAATCTCCTCAAAAACATCTTCAAAATATCTCAAGATTGGGTGGTCTTCAAGACCTGCCACTTTATCACTAGCTTCCTCTTCTATGTGGGCTGCAAATATTTGACATCCCTTTCTAAAACTCTTTTACAGTTGCATGGCTGAAATTTTTCTAACATCTACATCTCTCGAAATTCCTTGAATCTTTCCTTATTTCCCTTTCTCATCAAGAAAATTTATTTTCTTGTTGTAACAGTTTAGGACAACATAGTGTTTTTCCAACCAATCCATGCCAATTAGACAGTCATATGAACCCAAAGGTATAATATTCAAATATAACTTTGTGATGAGTCCATTCATGTCTATCGAGAAATATTTAACCAACTCATTGATCTTTCTCTTTGCCCCCATGGCCAATTGAACTAACCAATATTTCTTATTCTTACACCTTTGCAAGTGAAATCTTTCAATAATGTTATATTTTATATAACTATGGCTAGCTCCGTAATCAATTAAAATTGTTATGGGCTGGTTATCAATATTACCTTCCACTTCAATATTGGGGGATTGATACTATGTTTTCTTGTTGTCTAAGGCTGCATAAATCCTTGGCATGTTTCCTCCCATATCTTTCACTATTTCATCCTCCTAAATGTTGTGGCTAGTCCTCATTATTTCTCCTTTGCGAGGGAAGTCCCTATACAAGTGATTCCCCTCACATCCCCAACATTGTATTGGTTGTTGCCTTGGCCCTTTCCAAAAAGAATATTGTGTCTTGTGTTCATTTTGTGTTGAATGGACTTGTTGATTTGCTTGAGAGTTGTTCCTGAACAATGGTGGCTTAAAACCTTTTTGCCTGTGTTCCCTCTTTCCTTTCATCTTGTCATTCCAAGTCTTTTGAAAGACTGGCCTCCCTCTTCTCTGCTCATAGAGATTCCTTGCTCTCCATATGGTCTCATCCAAAGTCATGGGGTTATCATATTGTATCTTGTCACTCTAGAAGGAGGGTAGCTGTTACACATTATTTTTTTCACCCTTATGACTTTTAACGATGTACACCTATCCTTTTTCTTTAGAAGGATCAATGGCTTTAATCCCTCAAGAAGAATGAAGACACATTTTCCCAACAAGATGAAAATGATCTTTTCTTTTGTAAAAACATTATAAAAAGGATCGTCGCACCTTACTTAGTGTTAAGGGTGTGACATTTTAGGATTGATGTAGGTTGCACCATAGTGGCCTGCGACGTTGTCGCACCTTGCTTAGTATTAAGGGTGTGATGATTTTTCGTACAAAGAAAAAGAGAATCTTCTCAACGTTTCTAGAATAGAAGCTTCGAGGGTGAGGTGGCCTCTGATCGGTTTGGATCTTAGTCGCATCCCTGTTCTAGTGGGATCATCCTAACCTCCTCACCCTATCCTTTTAAGTTTATAAAAGGAGAAGAGTTATGATGGGGAAAGTTAGTGAAGGAGCTTTGGAATGGTTAGAGAGTTTTTGGAGTTGAGCTAGCTTGGAGTTAATCTTTTTTGTGTCACCTTGGAGAATAGATTTTGAGAAGGGCTTATGATAGGCTTCTAATTTATGTTGTCAAAATAGATTGTTAGTATCTTCAAACTTACAGTATCAAAAATCATTGGAGCAGAAGTGTGTGGGAAGCAAGGAACTATTGGAAGGAACCTGGCAACATCAAGGCATTTGGTTGTATCTTTCTTCCACATTCTTTAATACAAATATACTTTTTCTTTCTTATATGAACATTATTTGTCTATATTATATGATTCCTTGATCACGTACATAGTTTCATATCAAATAGAATCTCTTATTCTTGTCTCTGTTGGCTTGTGTTTGTTTGGAAATAATTCTCCATAAGCCTTATGATGGATTTGGGATCACATTGGCGAGGTCGGGTCTACAACATTTAAAATCTATGTTTTGGATCCTCTTTTTAATTGATATCTGAAATATAAGGAAAGTTCAGTGTACTGTTTGTTTTGTTCTAATTTTGGGATGAAACTAGGGAGCTTAGTTTGTGTCCACACTTACTGATTTGTCCGATAACAAAATTGGCGACCATACTGGGGATCGAACTGTTTTCCTAGTAGTCTTTATTTCTTGTTTTGATTTCCTGGGGTCTATTTTCCGAGTCACTAGGAAATCCAGACTGACTCATTGACTATTGAATTCACATAAAAAACTTTATCATTTTTTATTTTTTCCATATTTTAGGTGTCCGACGCACCTTGCCTTAACACACAATGTGACATCATTGCACTGTAATACTCTCTTCCCTACGCCGATCTAGGAATGTCGCACTTTGTTGGATTGTAGCCTACGACGATCTCTTGGAAAAATTATTTTTTGATAGTTTTTCCTTGTCCAGATATGAGATAAGTGTCTGGGGTGATTTGATTACAGTCTGCTTGACAACTTTGCATCTTCTTTTAGCCATCTTTTCTTTGGTTTAACTTGTTTTCTTTTGAAAGAGTTGATCTCTTTCTTTGAGTGTCTTTCTATTACAAAGCATTGTTTTTATTTAGAATTGTTTAGTGAAAGAACACTTCTTTTTCTGAATAGTTTGTTTTAAAAGATTTTTTGTTGTTGTTGTTGTTTGGGTTACTTTTGTTTTGAAGAAACTCGTTATTGCTTTTGTATATTTGAAATACAAATCTTTAAATTCTTGTTTTGCATTAGATTGAGGGCATCCTTGCATTTGAAGTAGTAAAATCACATGGTTTTTGGAAATTTTGGTCTTGAATTCTTAAAATCGTGTATTGGTGTACAACATCTTTGGCTCATTTCTTGAATATCTTGATATTGATGAGTTTAATAAAATCTTGGGACATTGTGCATCTGGGAATGATAAACATTTTCTCCTTCTCATAATATAGCTTTCATCGAAGTGAAATATTTACATCTTCATTTCTTTACATACATTTAGAGTCGGTCAAAACATCATTTAGTCCATGCTATTTTCCTCTTGAGTAACAACAACTTAATAAAATTTATGCGTGTATTAAAATCTACTTGTAAACTTTTATTTCTAGGACTCTTTGCAACCTACATTAGATTAGTTGTAGGGATTTTGAATAGGTGTGAAAGATAACTTTCCAAAGATGTAAACAAATATAGAATCTTGAGTTAGGGAGAGATGAAATCCATTTACTAAATTTTGTTTTGGGAAGCCCTTCTCACACAAGGGTCAGTCACGAGGGTGCATTAAGGCCAACAAAGTTACTAACCTTGCTTTGTTTGTCCTAGTGTAGTGGTTTCTCATATTATTGGGGTCACTTGATAAAACAACCTTGTGCAGGCCTTCTCAAGTCCATTTTGGGCTCAGCTACCCTGCCCTTGTGTGTATATCGGACTGTCGATTAATTCCCTAGGCATCATTATTGTATTTGGTAACCTTAGTGGACTTTATTTAGGATTAAGACATGTGGTGACAGTGAAGGGGAACGTTTTTGCTGTACCTAGAATCGACATTGGCCAAACTCACTCGGGCTCCTTAGAGGGTAAATCCACGTTTATTGTGTGGAAGCTTGCACCAAGGCGTAAGTCCATTAAGAAGGTCGTGAATGTAACTTTTCCGCCTGCTCTATCTCATCCCCTTCATGCATTGTTCCCATGACGTTGGATTTCATCACCAACTAGTGTGTTCATTGTGAGAAGGTTTTTTTTGTTTTCTTGTTTCCTAGATTTTTAGTGTGTGTTGTTTGTTTTCACTAGCAGACTCTAGGTTGGATCTATGTTTAATGGAGTCAGTTCCCGAAATGACCAATGAAGAAACCCTTTCTCTGGGGGGGACTTTTTTTTTCCTTCTTACGTAAACGTTGGTCCTCCTTACATCACTACTTTGAGCCTTCTAGGTCTCACAATTGGGTTACCGATATAGTTTTTTTTCACTTCGGTAATCCCGAATGCAGCAAGTTCTTCGGTTGTAAGAAATTCCCCCCAATAACATCAACCTCATGATGATACTTCACCTTCTTCACCAATAAGACCTTCTTCGCCTTCTTCACTTGCAAGATCTTCTTTCGTTTCATCTTCTTCGCCGAGTGAAATCTTTGAAGCTAGTAACCTGGTGGATACGAAGAAGAAGAAAATCAAGATTAAGAATAAGAAAAATAAGAAAGGGTATAAAATTTCAACCACTACAAGACATGTTGGAAAACAACTAGTTATTATTAATCGTGTTGGGAGTGTTGATGATGCCAAATCACCCAAATGACCCGTAAGCTCAAGTACCCTTGCAGGATTTGCAAGGGTATCCATTTTCTTAGGGATTTCCCTGGTCTATCCAAGGTTATATAAGCATGTTCTACACACCCTCTCTATCCCATGTCGTCATCATTTGAAAAACATGTTGATGACCTCTCGTTAACTAGTCGGGATACTGTTGGGAAGAAGAAATGTAAAGTCAAATTCCCATGTAGGTTATGCGGAGGGAGTCATCAAACTCACCTTTTCCCTCGTATGGATGAATCCTTGAAATTACTGGAAGACATGACTGTTTCCCAGCCTCAACTTCCGACTGCTCTCAACCCACCTGTAGTGGATGGAATGATCAATATGGTCCCTTCGTCATTCAGTAAGGTTGATCAGGTAGTCAATTTGGTCATGTCCTTAGTTGAACCAGTTGACAAAGTGGTCGATCTAATTCCATCTTCAGTCGATCCCACTCTGGTTTTAGAGAGTGAAACCCAAGTGGTCGATCATTTTCCATCTGTCAACCCCATTCTCCCCTTGTAGAATGAAACCCAAGTGGTCGATATGATCCCATCATCGGTCGATCCTACTCTCCCACTAGAGAGTAAACCTGATACTGCTCATGTTTTTCTTATTGATATAGATATTACCATGTTGGGGAGCATTGATCCTTATCCTATGGAACCTCCTCTGAGTAATGAGGCCATCATTTTTTATTGGGGTGCGCTAACTGGACCTCGTATTCCCTCTCACATTCCTTTCAAGATTAAATTACAGGTTTGTGGTCGGGACGTTCCTCAGACACTGATAGACGAAGGTGCGTCTGTTAGTATTTTGTCCTCTATTGCTTGGAAATATTTGGGTTGTCCTCATCTTGTGTTGGTTACCCAAAATATGTTATCTTTTAATAGAAGAACCAGTCACCAATTAGGATTCCTTCCTTGGTTTCCCGTAATTTTGGGAGGGAAAACTTTCTTTATTGATGTTATGGTAGTCCAAGACCCCTTGGATTTCAATTTACTCCTTGGGAGAGATTATGTCTATGCCATGAAAGCTATCATGTCCACTCTTTTTTGTGTGATATATTTCCCTCATGATGGAAGAATGTGACTATTGATCAACTTTCATTTGTTTGCCCTGACTTGACCATCAACTCAATGACCTCCCTAAATGGTTTGTATATGTAGGCGATATCGCCCCCGCCACAGGTCAATTAAGTGGCATTGTCTCCCATGCCTTCAACTGTCGATGAAGATGAGCCTCTCATTGTATGCTCAGTCTCTTATGACATAGATCCAATAGTTGACATGGTGATCTCTTCGATAGGGATTTTAGAGCCTGATCTCCTTACCCCTATCGCAACCATCTATCTATGTTCCTCACAAAGTGTTTTTCTTACATCAAATGAAGATCTCTTGGAAGCCATGATCAGGTTTTGTCCCTTGACATGGTGTCCTTCCAGAGCATTGTCCTCTTGCAAGCTCATTAAAAAATTAAACCAGCTTTGAGCATGGTTTTATGATTTCAAGCTCATTAAAAAATGAAACTAGCTTTGAGCATGGTTTTCTGATTTCAAGCTCATTAAAAAATCAAACCAACTTTGAGCATGGTTTTCTAATTTCAAGCTCATTAAAAAATGAAACCAGATTTGAGTATGGTTTTTTGATTTCAAACTCATTAAAAAATGAAACTAGCTTTGAGCATGGTTTTTTTATTTCAATCTCGTTAAAAAATGAAACCTACTACGAGGATAGTTTTGCGTCTCTGTGGAAACCTCATTAAACAATGAAACAAAGCTTACGAGGATAGTTTTGTGGAAACCTCGTTAAAAAATGAAACAAAGGTTACAAGCATAGTTCTTCTCCTGTGTCAAGCTTGTTAAAAAATAAAACAACCCATCTCGAGCATAGTTCTTGTTCCTGTGTCAAGCTCGTTAAAAAATGAAACAAAATCCCCCCCTCTTCGATTGAGTCAAGTACTTCGTTACATATAGTATTTGAAGCTTCATTTCATCCGCCTATGCCATTGGATGAAACAAAGCTTGGGGGGAAATGCTTACAGCCTCTAGATTTCATGTTGAAGTTAAGACACTAGCTTCTTAAGCTGGGGGAAAAGTACCAACCATCCCTAGATAATGCGTTGGGAAGTCGCAAGCATAGTTTTTACTTTGGTTCAATCTTGTGTAAAAATGAAACCAGGTCCAAGCATAGTTTAGTTTAGTTTTAAGCTTGTGTAAAAACAAAATCTATCTCGAGCATAGTTTTACTTTGGTTCAAGCTTGTGTAAAAATGAAACCAATCCCGAGCTTAGTCTTTTTTCTTTCTCATTCTCATAAATACCCGAGAATGTAACTGAGTATACTTTTATCACATTTTTGGACTCGTAAAGGTTATATGAAAAAGGAACCCCCTGGAGTTCCCTTTAATCTTTTTTCATAATCTCTGAACATGAAAAGATTGTCGAGCAATCTTGTTCTTTTCACACTCGTTAAAGAATTTGAAGAAAATGTTTGTTGAGCGGTAGTTTATCTCTTTTTCAGTCTCATCAGACTACTTTACGAAAAATGAACACTCTAATCAAGCATGATTATAAAAATGTATGGAGTCCTCTTTAATTTCTTTTCTAACTCCATAAATATGAAAATACCACTGAGTTTACTTTCTTTGGACTCATAAAAAAAACATCGAAAGGCCCATATGGAATTGAACCACTCCTTCCTAGGGTTTGTTAACCATACTCTGAGGGAATCATCCAAAGGATGAGCTTACAGTTCAAGAATATGTTATCCTCCTCAAGCTTGTGTAAAAATAAATAGGTACTTGCCATAAATGGTGGGGGGAAATTGGGAAAGACATGTGTTTAAACATGTATTCTATGGAAGTAAGTCTCTCTTGAACATGACACCCTTTCACTCTCTTTGTGTTACGGTTGGAAAAATATGCTTGTCTCTTGATCATACTCCTTTATAAGATTACAATTTGGTCTGTGATCCTTTTGTTGAGTCAGTGTTGCCAAGAAAGTTGTTGTGTCGTCAATATGTTCAAAGAGAAGTTCAACACGAAAATCCTTCTATTGCATCAACCATTTCTGCAGTCCTTAAGCCTTCTATTGTGTCAACCATCCCTAAGTCAGTCCTAAATCACTTGTTAATCTGTTCTACTTCAAAAAAATTTACCCATTTCGTGTCATTAATGGGGATACATTAAGGCCCTCCTATAACGAGTCTTTTCCTATTGACTTCAACTCATTATCCATGAACTAGACTTATAAACTAATTGGTACCTTGGAACCTTCATTCCTCAATGGCATGTTTCCTCTCTTTTGATAGTGGGTTTTCATTATTGACCTCTGATCAGGAGATTCTGCCTAGTGTTCAACTTCAACTCATAAATTCACACCCATTGGATTTTACTAGTGTACCTTGGGAGTCATTGAAATTAATGGTGATTTCCCTCGCACTTGTTAATAGTATTTATCAATGACCGGTAATCAAGTGGTTTCTACCATGTTCGACTTCAACACATGTAGTCACATGGTTAGATTTGTACTATAGAGTGGTGGAGATGAAGACCCTAAATATTTTATGATAGATTTAGGTTGCATTGGAGTATATACAAATTTTATTGTTTCATAGATCCACAGTGTATATCTCGTGGATATGTTTAAATTTGAGTCTTTAACACATAGATCCACAATGTATGTTTGGTGGCCATGACCTTTCTTAATTGACATGGATCTTTGCATGTCGACATTTATGCTTTGATTCATTTGTATTATGAATATAGGAATTCCTACCTCAGTGATGATATATTATTGTACTGTATTTCCTTGTTTGTTGGCAAGTTTTCGACTGACGTGTTCCTAGTTCCCAACACACACTCGACAAAGTATTTCATCTATCACTCTGTTATAGCTTCATACTTTGGGGGGATTATGGTTACAAATTATTTTCATCACGCTTATGACCATTAATGATGTACACCTATCCTTTTTCTTTAGAAGGATCAATGGCCTTAATCCCTGAAGAAAAATGAAGACACATTTTCGCAGAAAGATGAAAATTATCTTTTCCTTTGTAAAAATCTTATAAAAATGATCATCGCACCTTTCTCAGTGTTAAGGGTGTGACGATTTAGGATCAACATAGGTTGCACCATAATGGCCTGCGACATTGTCACACCTTGCTCAGTATTAAGGGTGCAACGATTTTTCGTACAAAGAAAAAGAGAATCTTCTTGACGTTTCTAGAATAGAATCTTTGAGGGTGAGGTGGCCTCTGATTGGTTTGGATCTGAGTCACATCCCTGTTCTAGTGGGATCACCCTAACCTCCTCACCCTATCCTCTTCATCTTATAAAAGGAGAAGAGTTATCATGGGGAAAGTTAGTGAAGGAGCTTTGGAATGGTTAGAGAGTTTTTGGAGCTGAGCTAGCTTGGAGTTAAGATTTTTTTTGTCATCTTGGAGAATAGATTTTGAAAAGGGATTATGATAGGTTTATGATTTATGTTGTCAAAATAGATTGTTAGTATTTTCAAACTTACAGACTCAAAACTCATTGGAGCAGAAGTGTGTGGGAAGCAAGGAACTGTTGGAAGGAACCTGACAACATCAAGGCATCTGGTTGTATATTTCTTCCACATTATTTAATATAGATATAATTTTTATTTCCTATATGAACGTTATTTGTCCATATTTTATGATTCCTTGATCATGTACATAATTTCATATCGAATAGACTCTCTTATTCTTGTCTTTGTCGGGCTGTGTTTCTTTGCCGATACTTCTCCATAAGCCTTACAACGGAGCTAGGATAACATTGGCGAGGTCAGGTCTACAACATTTAAAAGGTATTTTTTGGATCCTCTTCTTATTTGATATCTGAAATCTAAGGAAAGTTTAGTGTATTGTTTGTTTTGTTCTAGTTTCAGGGTGAAACTAGGGAAATTAGTTTGTGTGCGCACTTATCGATTTGTCCGATAACAGTAACCCACTCAAAAACCTTTGTATTTTGACCTTCTCATATTTTATGAAGTCATCATACTTCAACAATTCAAAGAACCTCTTCTCATACTCATCCATTATCATGCTCCCTAACTTGAGTTCAAAGAACTCTTTCATATTCCTCTCATAATAATGCTCAGACAAATATTTATCTTCAAAATAACCTTTGACATGCCTCCATGATACCCTCTTCTCATCAAGATGTTTGTCTTGCTTAAGATTGTCTCACCACATGGCTTCCTTTCCTTGCAAGTGGTAGGTTGCAATTCGTGTTTCTACCCTAGAGGGGTAATCATGCAGCTAGAAATATTTCTTCATTTTCAACAGTCATGCCTCAGCCTCTTCTCCCTTCCTATTCTCACCATTGAATGTTGGTAGCTTGATCTTCATTAGTTCACCTTGCAAGATGTATCCCTCAAGCCTTCTCCTCAATCTCCTGACATGGGACACACTTGGGTTTCTCGTTGGCCCTGAACTAGCATGACCTATCCTAGTGGATTAGTTCTGGGAATGTTGGCACTTTCTCCTAATACTTGAATGCTTATCATTCTCATTCCCATCCCTTCTTCTATGGGATTTGGATGTTGCCATTAGTTTATCACTAGCTTCAGGATTTGTGTCAGATTCCTTATTGGCTTGCTTCTCCAACATGTTCAAGCTCAGAAGTATCTCTTCCTGAGCCTTCACAATATTTTCATTATAACCTATATAGTCATGCACTTATTTATGCAAGATTCTCATATTTACAGGCTCCTTCTTGTCTCTTCTTCCATTTGAGTCGGTCTCAGCATTCCCCATGCTGACATGCAAACCTATGAATTCCTCTTCATGACTATAGGACCCTTGGGAATATTTCATCATTGTGGTTACCATATAGAAACCAAACCTCTTTTTTGAACCTATAATTATGCAGAAAGTGTGCATGCAAAAAATTTATGTTAGATAAAAATAAATACATACACATTTTGCAAAAGAATGAATACATTTCTATGCCATTTAATACCACCAATCATCTTCTTTTGAGTTGACTGCAAAATTTTCTACTGAAATAAATTTTCTAGGTTATTAGATGGATTCTCCTCCTCAAGACCTTTCCATCGATTATTCATTTTCCCAAATCTTAGTTCCGAGCATAAATTTATGGTCTTCAGAAGTTTTGACCATTTTCCTTTTTTCAACCCTGCATGCTACAAGTGTCCTCTTTCTCTCCTAGAACATTTTTAGGTAGCCAGAACTCAAATTTGGCTCCATGGCTGACTTATACATTCCATAGTATTTTCATAGACTTCTCCTAGGGCCCAAACTAATTCCTAAGTCAGGAGTTATGCCCTCTAAAACAAATCTGGTACTAAATTTTACCCTTGATTGTTTTGGTTGTAATTCCCTCATATAAGATTCATTTGCAAAACAATTTAGCTCGTTGGAAATATCTCTCTAATCTCTATCATTTTAGAAGAAAAAAATATGTGTCATTTGTACAATTTGATTTTCTACAAACATTGTTTAGGTCCTCGAAAATTCCCTACAAGATGAATACCCTAAAAAACTGGAAATTTTCATGGAAAATTCACTAAATTACTTTTGTAACAATGTTTAGATCCAGACCATTGATTTTAAAATTGGGATTAATCCCAATCATTGATATTCTTGGCCTTTCCAAGTTGTGGCTATACCTCTTCTATCCTGTCAGAATCTCTTTCTCAGACTCTTTCCATCAGAAACTTCAATTGTTGGGTACGCAAATTCCTGAATTCTATAGTCTAAAATGTTGTCGGACTCTTCCCATCGGAAATAAGGATTTTCCTTTCTTACTGACCTTTGTGAATACCAAACCCCGATATCCTATCGTGATCGTTCTATCAGACTCACCCATCTAAATCACTCTCCCCAAATGAACCTTCTGACAACCTCCTTCCAAAGACTTATCGGAAACCATCATTTCCAAACCATCAGATTTATCTCTTTTCCAAAGACCTACACTAATTTTCTCACCCTTGCTGACATGTCACACTAACGTGGAAACTTACATGGCATTCTCCTCCACCCTCCACCCTTCCAAGAAAACATGCTTGTCCGATAGATCGGATGATCATAAATCATGTCGCTTAATGACCACAATCATCTCGGGCTCCCAAAATTGCGCACCGGTTACCTAGGTTGGACTGACTTCGTCGGATGCCAAAACACACCCATCCTTCCGAATGAGCTCTCTTGAAATACCTCCTGTGAATCCAATCACTGGGAAAAGATCTGGTAGATTTGACGACTTTTGTTATTTTAGGCTCGTCTCATAGCACTCCTCCCTTCGGACTCGACTTGATGCCCAAATATAAGTCCTTATGAATATGTCTTCCTGAACGTCCTTTCAGGAATTCCTTGCTCTGATATTTTGTAGTTGAATATCGAATGAAGATTCTCCAGGTCGAATTAATATGGGTCATCGATTACTAAACTTCACGACCGTCACAAAACTCACTAGATTTCGGCCCTCTACGCCAAAATCAACTATGCAGCCTGCAACTCGATGCCATGAATTACCTTCTTCGACTGCTCTGAAGCACTTAAACTCAAAATATGCTCAAAATTTGGGGATTTCTCTTTGGTTCCCCATTTTTCCCCAAATTCATCACAAAGAAAAATATGCAATCATGAATCTTCTCAATTCATGTTGGCTCCTAGCCCATACAAGCTTAGTGTTGAACAACCTCTCTCTGATCCCATTTTGTAGCATTCCCCAGCTTAACCAGGTAACATTACTAAGTGGAAATACACATGAAAACAAACTTTTATTTTGCTATTAAAATCCTGTAGTTTACTAGCTATGATTTAAACACATATTCAACTAATTTCTGATACTCATAATTAAATGCATCTACAACACTCTAAACAACCATCAATGCGGCTAATAACTCATTTACAACAACAATTAACCATTCACATTGTTAGGTAGCTAGAGAGGTAGTAGTGAGGGCCCAGAAGGCCCATAGTGATAATAGTGGAGGCCATTCAATGTAAGGTGGACTAGATCCACTATATTATTAAATAAGGCCCACTATGGTAGCTAGATATAATAAATGCATAGTTAGATATAATAAATGTAAGAGGACTTATTAGAAGGTTCTACTTCAAGAAGATTCCTCCTCTGGAATGATCTTAGGTAATGGTAGCACTATATAAAGGGGTTCGAGCAATGTAATGGGACATGAAGAGAATTATTGTATTTGGAGCGTTAACTCAATAGGAGGATGCCCCCTCGAAAAGGCAAGTGAACAAGAGAGGATCCCTTCCATAATATGATCCATTGTACGGTGTTTCCCTACCTCAAGGGTTTGGTAATAATAAAGTGTGGTTTCTTCTATGTTGTTCTTTGAATCTTTGTGTTGTTTCTGTATGAAAGTATTGGGTTCTTAACACACATATACAAAATTACTCACACCAATTAAATTCATGGAATAGCTCAGCAAATAGATAAAAGCTTATATTTTATAAACGTGTGAGAAACCGTCTTCTTGGGAAAGAAATTCCACCCAACCATAGACTTGTCATTCCAAATCTCAACAACAATTCACCTCCAAGTTGGGGCTATGAATACACAAAAGAAGGGTGCCTCTCACAGTCTCTCATAGCTCCATATCACACAACCCATTGGTTTTCTCCTACAACTATCTCGAAATTTATCCAATTCTCTTTTTCTTGACCTGCCCAACCCAATGAATGTATTCATTCACTCCTCTCAGTCCATCGAGCATCTCATTCATTTATCAGGGTCTCTCTGGCACAGATAGCTAGGAATCTCTCAGCTAGGAACTCAAGGGAACTCTCTACTAGGAAAAACTACTAGCAAACAACAACAAACACTTGTTGATATAGTGCAAATCACCCAAGAGTTCACTCATTAGGCCTGACAACCTAGCTCTTCAATTTCTAGCTCCAAAATGCTCCAAAATTGCTCCAGCATGCTCCATAATTTACCTAGCCTTGTTATTCAAGCTCTCAAGCTCTTCTCCACTCTTCTCTATTGTTATTCGTGTTAAAAATGAATGTCTAAAATTGCATGTTACCACCCATACGAATTTCCTCTCCTTTCCCAAGATAGTCAACTAGTCACTCTACCCAATGTCGATTGTACTTCAACTCCATGCTCTCCAATAACTACGGGATGCAACTCTCACAGTCGTCGTATGATAGATATTCAATGATTGTGCTCTCATACACTCAACTAGAAAATCGAATTTTTCCCCAAATGATAATAAAAATTCAAAAATGTGGGTTTGAATTAACACCCATAAATGATTTCTCTTTGGACCCCTCTTGGCACTCTCTAGGCATTCCCCCTCTCTTGTAGATCAATCAACCCCCATCTCTATCCATATCCTAGCAGCTGGTATTACATTATATTTATTTACAATTCAGGAAATACATTTTGCATTTACATTGCTTGGCTATAGCCACATCTATATATACAGTATGCATTAATTTAATCAAGGATTATAGTGGAGACGTTACATTCAAATATGAACATAATCCATGAGCAACATAAAGAATCTAGCCACGAAATAATCACATATGAACAACATATCAAACAACCATGGACTAGTAAATTGTAGCGTATTCATCGACTTGACTTCAATGCACAATTGAAGGATACCCTATAATACCTAAAAATGAATTTGGGTGATTGACTATTAACTAGGGTGAAATTGGTGTTTATGAGTCAGAAACCATTAAAAAATTGCAGACTCAGCGACACTTTGCTATAGTGTTCATGTTGTGACCATGTTCCACATCAACACAAACCACTTTTCTATGTCCTTCAACTTCTCATTCTTCTTCTTTTTAAGTGACTTTAACTAAGGGTACACATATTTACTCCATTTTCTCCAAGAGTTAGGGTCATTATTACCCTTTTTGGGTCATTCTTCCAAAATAGAGAGGTCTCTCAATCTACCCAGATGGTCGAAATCACGGTTTAAACAACAAATTTTGTAGTCTAGGCAAACCCAACGAAGAGGTTGCCCGGATCTATAAGTGCCCTTTACACTGTGCCCTGCAATTCAGACTCAATCATTGCATTTTTTAATGAGAATGATTACTTAACCAGTTCGGAACATATGGAATCCGAAATGGCAATCATTGATATATAATAACGCTCATTGCCTGCGCTCAGTCAACGGGCCCAAAAATATAATAACAGTTTAATGCGACATACAAGCAGTTGCAATAGCAGGTTTGTTTAAGTATGTTAGATATTTACGATGAGAGTAGTCTAAACGTTTTATTTTTTGGAGTTTTTTTGGTTACTTATTTTGTTTGATTTTGTTTGAAATTTGGTGAAGAATGGTTGGATCTGCAGATTTGAGTGGCTAAGTTTGTATAATCCAAGTGACTCAAAGTTTTTCAACGCACTGAATCTATTTATGCATTAAAAATGCAATTTAAACAACAAAAAATAACAATTTTATTGATTCGGACCAAAAAAACCAAAAAATAAAACATTTAACCAACACCCTTACCACCCTTACCATAGACCGCCAAAAAATAGAACGTTTAGCCAACACCCTTACCATGGACCGTCCCAATACTGCGCGACAAATCCTGGGGATGCCCACAAAATGTACCCACCGCTAACAATCACGTCAGTAAAGAATATGATAGCTGTGTAAGTCTGGCTATGGCTATGGCTATGGCTATTTAGAGGGACGAAGAAGATCACGGGATCAATAAGGCTGTCCATCTATGTTTGTTTCTTATATGAAAGGAGCGGCACTGAGCAGGGCCAGAGGGCCAAATTCACATGTGATAACGCATAGAGTAGTACACTTACCTTCACATGGGGCCGCCCCATCGTCCGTGGCTAGTTGCTAACGATACCCATCATCATTATCATTTACGTTACTTCAAACTCTCTATCACTGCATTGGAAGATGACTGACCAGTGGCTAAACCCTGAATCAAAATAAAAATGTAGCGCCGTCAACCTTTTACTAAAAATACCATAGCTAAATGCAGCGAGATCTGTCTAGGTTATCAGATCATAGGAAGCATTCCCTAAATATTCTTCCTTTTCTCACTCTGGATAAAAATGATTGAAATTTGAAACCGCTCCTGTTTATTAAATGGATTACACGGATATTTGAATGTAATCATGAATTTGTTGTTGATGTATATAATTTAGTACCCTTACACTTCCAGAACATAATAGTAATAAAATGCCGACATCATTCACCAGCAAAATCAATTTCACGAAATTCGTGAAACCCTGAGTACATAATTTGTGTTCTGTATTGAATCTGCCATCATATCGAATCATTACATTTTGATGTTTATATGAAGTACTCTCTGGCCGTATACCAGACAAGATAATTACCAGAAGATTTAGGCACAGCATTCTGGCAGCCAGTATATATACCATTGGATATATCCCGGCCTATATATATCAAGGTGATCATAAGGTGTATATACTAGTTGCAGGTTGGTTATTGCTCAACAGTAATGGATTTTTTTATTTTTTTTAATTATTATTATTATTATGGGGGCTTGGAAGGGAATTCAGCTAGTGATTCGGGTGGTATTGTGACTAGTGTGGGAGATGGTAAGGGGAAGACACTAGCTTGGTCATGGAGTCTACGTATGGAGGTCTCTCCCATCAAAACTCATAGTGCTCACAAAAAACTAGGGCTAGCATCAACTACTGGTGAAGAGTTTTCGGTTTCCACTTATGATTTGGGGGCGCTTTGAGGTATGAAAGCCCTCGCAAGGGCCAAATCATGATCCTCCTCTCCCTGAACATAAGAGGGGTAGGTGGCACCCTAAAATTGTCATCCTTGTGCAAACTTCTCTCTAATACTAAACCGGATATCATCTTTTTCCAAGAGACTTTAGTTCCAGAGGAGAAGGAGAAGACCAGGAAGTTCATGTATTCTATCTGTCCAAGCTGGATGATAAATGGTCCAAGCTGGATGATAAATGTTGTTAGTTCTGTTGGGAAGTCGAGTGGACTTCTGGTGGCATGAAATCCTAATATTTTTGAGTTGCATCCTTTTCTGAGTGTTGGTGGAATCTTGTTGACAGGTATCCACATTCCTGATAAAATAAGGATTAGTTTTTTAAATGGTTAGGGGCCGTGTTCTGGGCGGCGACAGTTCTGGGAACAAGTAGAAGCTAAAGGATTGCTAGCGTAGGATGATCTCATCCTAGCCGGGGATTTGAAATTTTCTACTAGCATAGATGAAGTGTGGGGCAAGGTAGCCTTATCTGAGCCTATGGCGGATTTTTTCAAAAATCTATTTGCTATTAATCAGTTGGTGGATGTGATGCCTGCGGTGTTAATGCCAACTTGGCGAAATGGTAGGTGAGGGGTGGAGGAGATACAAAAGAGACTAGACAGGGTGTATCTTTTAGAAGCTCTTCTAAGTGAAGCTGCTAGGTACAGATCGTGGGTGGAGCTCCCATTTATTTCTGACCATGTTACTGTGATTCTACAATTGGATTATGGATACAAGCTTGTAGCATACCCCTACAAATTCAATCTAGCCTGCTTGAAAGAGGATTCATTTTGTGACATAGTACGGGTAGTATGGGGTACACAACAGGAAGCAGAGGAGGCTGGAGAACAAAGAATATTGGCTAGGAATCTATCTATGTTAAAAGCTCAGGTAAAGATTTGGTTGGACGATAGGAAAAAAAAGGAACTCCTAGCCTTTGAAAGTATAGAAGTTGAGATCGGTTTCCTTACTAAGCAAATTCTAGAAAGTGATCAAAGTTATGATACTGGCTCACGGCTGAAATTTCTTGAAAATGAAAGAAACAAGTTGCTATTGGCTGAGGAGGAACGTTGGCACCAAAAGAGCAGGGAAACGTGGATTAAAAGCGGGGACAAAAATACCAAATATTTTCATCAATTTGAGAGTTACAGGCGAATCAAAAAACATTTATGGGAGGTTAAAGATGAGTCAAGCGAGGCTCATTATCGGCAGGATGCTATTACGATTGAAGCACAGAGATACTTCAGTACCTTCTATCAAGAATCGAGAATTAATATGATCGAGGATCATGTGGCATCGGTGAGATATTATCCTAGGATGGTCAATGAAGAGGAAGTTCTCCATCTAGAGAAACTTGTTACAAAGGAGGATGTCTTAGAGGTTTTAAAGGGTTTCGCTAAAGACAAAAGTTCTTTCCCTGACAGGTGGACTGTTGAGTTCTATTTGCATTTTTATGATCTGGTTGCTAAAGATTTGATAGGTGCTGTTGAGGAATCGTGCCAGTCTGGAGAGGTGAACAGAGCTCTAAATTCGATTTTTATTGCACTTATCTCGAAGGTTAATGGCCCTGCTACTTTTGGGGAGTTCCAACCGATTCCTCTGTGCAATCTTTGCTATAAGATCATTTCAAAAATTATTGCCAAGTGTATTAGACCGATCATGTCTCACGCTTTATCAGAGGAACAATTTGGCTTCTTGAAAGGAAGACAAATTATTGATGCCATTGGGATTGCGCAGGAGTGTCTTCACAGTATCAAAGATAAAAAGCTTCAAGTCTTAATCCTCAAGATAGACTTGAAGAAAGCCTATGATTGTATAAGTTGGGATTTTCTCAAGTTGGTCTTACTACAATGTGGCTTCAGGTTGCCAACGACAAAGTGGATTATGGGATGTATTACTTCAACAACCTATGTGATTTTAATCAATGGTGAGCCATGTGGTTTTTTTAATAGTGGCAAAGGGCTTAGACAGGGGTATCCACTGTTTCCCTTGCTTTTCATTTTAATTATGGAAGGATTGAGTTAGGCTTTAAAAAGAAGCCAAGAGGAAGGCTTACTAATAGGCATTAAAATTTCAAGGCTAATTAAGATTCTTCATCTACTATTTGTCGATGATATCCTAATTATGACAAAAGCTTCTATTGCAGAATGGAAGAAGATAAAAAGAGTTTTGGAAAGATTCTGTAGTGTATCTGGTCTTAAGATCAATGATTAGAAAACCTATTTCCTTCAGTATGGTTTGCGACAACAAGAACTGGATATTTTGAAAGCTACATTTCTTTACAACTTCCTTGATCTTTCTGGTGGTTTTAAGTATCTTGGTTATTTTTTGAAGATTGACAGGTACAAAAAAGAGGACTGACAATGGCTTATTGCTAAGTATGAAAATCAGATAAGTCACTAGTGCAATAGATGGTTATCTATTGGGGGATGCTTAGTACTAATGAAGGTCATTCTCAAAAGTCATCCAGTCTATTGGTTGGCACTTGCAAATCTGCCTTCCTTGATCCTCCATAGAATTCGTCAATTAGGCTTTAGTTTCCTTTGGTTTGGGAATAATAAAAAGAAGAAGTCCCACCTGTGTGATTGGCAGCTTATTGCTCGCCCTAAACATCATGGGGGCTGGGGCTTGAGAAAATCGGTTAGTTTTGGCAGAGAAATGGCAGTGAACACATTATGGAGAGCATTAATGCATGAGGGCTTATGGCATCGTGTTTTAAAAGACAAATATTTCCCCTTTGTTTCAGTTGCTCATTGGCTTCGTACGATAACTGTGGTGGATCTAAAAGGTTCTCAGACTTGGAAAGATCTGTTAAATTCTTTACACATCCTCCTACACGAGTTAGCATGGAGCCTAGGGACAGGAGATTCAATTATGTTGGGAAAATACCACATTATGGGTTTGGGGGATGGGTTTATTCTGTCTGAAGATTTGATCATAACACTTAATAATAAAGGCATTTTTTATTTATACCAGGCCCAGTGTGAGCCCCAAGTGGGGATGATTTGCTCAAATTGGCTATCAAGCAATGATCTGGAATTAGAGGGATGTCTTTCACCTGAATGGAAAACTTTCCGTCGTGCTCTCATTAACACTAGTGTCCAATTAGTAGAGAAGTTGGATGAGATTAAATGGACGGGGGAAGATTTGTCGAGACAGATATCCATTAAAAATGTTTATGTGGCCATGGGAAAAAGGAAATGGAACTTTGTGATTGGAGGATGGAGGAAAGTGATGTGGTCCTGGGTCTGCCCATTAAAAATAAAACTCTTTACGTGGTTAATTGTTGAGAATAAAATTCCCACATGGAAAATTCTACAGCGTGGAGGTTTTATAGGCTCGAGTTATTGTCTTTTATGTAGGAAGAGTAAGGAAACAACTTACCATTTGTTTGTAGAGTGTTCTTTCGTGCTTGCAAATCTGGAAAAAGATAAAATCTTCCATAAATCCTTTGGGTACTTGGTCTGACAACACAATTTCGGAGTGTCTTAAATTGTGGAAAGAACAAAATTTATCCCATCCATGCTTTATGGCTATCATTTGTTGGTTTATTTGGAAGGAAAGGAATCTTTCTATTTTTGAAGATGACATTCCCAGTTTGCATAAGGTGGCTTTCCAATCTCTACCCTCCTTGAGGGATTGTAACTCAAAAACAAAAGTTATCTTCCATAGGCAGTTACCTCCTCTTCTTGTTGCGGGTGGCATTGATGGTTGGTTTGACGGGGATGCTCTTTCATCAGGCCTTAATAGTGGAGATGGTGGGATTATTAGGATCAATGAGCACAGATGTTACAAGTGGATCTTCAACTGTGGGCCTGGAACAAATACTAAAGAGGAGCTCTTGCGAGCTTGGGCCCTTCTCACTCTAGCATCTTGGATTTCAATTCAAGAGCTCCATGTTTAGGGGGATTCAAAAATTATCAATGATTGGTTGAGGGTGTCGATATTATGGTAGCTGCGGGAGGTATTTAACTCCATGTGTAAACTTGATGAGGATAGAATACTTCGGGAAGCAAGAAGAAACCCTAATGAGTTGGCTAATAACCCTAGAAGACTTGTCAGCTCAAGAAGATAATTTATATTACGTGATTAGACTCCAAGAGAAGAAGTCGACCATAAATAATAATGTATACTGAATAGATAGATACCCAGAATGAGAAGTTGGCCCAGGCAGTTAGCCATAATTAGTACAAATATAGGAGGTCAGTTCTCATTCTGGCAGGCAGTCTCAGAATTGTAGAGCAACACTTGTGCACACTGCAGTTGCCCTATTTCTGCACAGGTTTGGAGGAGAGTTGTCGTTGCAACTACTGTAGCTAGCAGTTACGCTTGGACTATCTCTTGGCTAGGGTTTCGACTATCTGATCATCTCTTGTTGATGCATTGTCCTTGGTGAAAGGTGCGCTACCCTTTGTTTGGCTATCTAGCCTAGGGTTTGCTTCCAGAGTGATTCTTTGTCAAGGTTAAGGTGCTCGGAGGGTGGCTTCGACCTATGGTTGGGTGACAAGGGTATTGTCAATGGTAAAATGAGCACATCCACGTATATTCTAACATGTTATGGGCCCACACCTCCTTCATTTAGTCTAAATGATGGAAGGAAACATAGCCGCTAGGATATTGAGCTCACTGAGGAACTGTCGCTAGGGTTACTAGCAGAAGCAACTTCCAAGACACTGCCGCTAGGGTTACTACAGGAGCAGTTGCATAAATCCTAATCCTCTCATTGAGGCACCTTAATTGAATGGATTGACCTAATTTCTGGACAGATCAGTGCGCCCTAGCCTAGCGCATCTCCTGGTACTCTCAGAAAGCCAAGATGTGAAGTTTGAGCTTTTGGTCAAATCTAGGGTTGACCAAGTCAAAGAAGCCATGACTTACTCTATGAAGTCAAAGAACAAGTTAGATGGAGCTTCTAACTTCAAAGCATGGAAGACAAGGATTGATCTCATCCTTGCCAAGAATAAAGTGTTGGATATCGTGAAAGGAAAGATCATGAAACCAGAGTTTGAAGAAGGAAAAGAGAAGGAACCGCAAAACGTTGCAGCTATGGAGAAGTTCAAAGACTGTGACATCCATGCTATGAGTATCATAGTGGAATCTATTAAAAACCACTTGATACCCTACATCTCCCATCTTGACTCATCGAAGAAGATGTATGATTCCCTAACAAATCTCTTCTCGGTCAGAAACATTGGACAAGTAATGAGTCTGAAGAATGAGCTCCGTGACATGAAGATGAATGATGATGACAGCATAACATCATACTTTGTGAGAATCTCTCAGTTAAGATATCAACTACAAACTATTCAAGAAATCGTTTTAGAGAAGGAATTGGTAAGTACTCAATGGTCTTCCCAAGACGTGGGATGCATTTGCCACAAGCATTAACACAAGGAAGGAGTATCTGACATTTGAAGAACTTTGGACTTGTTGTGCTCAAGAAGAATCAAGGATCGGTGCAAAAGAGAAACCCCAAAAGAAGTACGATGATCAAGCCTTCACAGGAAGATTCAAGAATTTCAGGAACAAAAGGAAGTTTGGTTCAAGGAGGAAGTCAAATCAAGAGAAAGACATTTCAAAAGTACAATGCTTCAATTGTCAAAAGTATGGCCACTACAAGAATCATTGTCCCTATTAATGTTTATGCAATTATTATAGTTCTTTGCATTTCAATAGATAATAGCAACATAAGAACAAGATCACTGAGAAATACACATTCACAAGAGACATGTCATTTATCCTGGGAAACCCTCTAGGGGAAGAAAACCCAACAAAACTTCCTTAATATAGATAACCAATACAATGCTAAGAGATCTCTATGCTAAAACAGAAAGTCCTCTCCAAGATATGCACCACTCTCTCTCTCCTTTGCCGATAACAGATCATAACTTGTCTCTCAAACTGAGCAAGTGAGTTGTGTTCAAATGAGGTGCTAGCCTCCTTTATTTATACAAGTTCTGGCATGTGTGAAGTGTCTCTTCACTGGCAGGGCCGACTTCTCAATCTGGGTGGGTAAACCCACCTTTATTATATTTCTAGGTCTCTTAATTAACTATTGGGGCTGACTTCTTGTTCTGCCTATTACAATTGTCTTTTGACCAATCCGCAAAAGGGGATTTGGTCCTATTACAATATCCGACATGATCAATCCACAATGGGGATTGATCCTATGAATAAAATATCAACAATAGTAAGAATACTCTTTGCAGTTACATTATTTCAACACTCCTCCTTAACAAGAAGGGTATTCTTCAGCAGCATCATGCGAGAGAGAGAGGACAACATCACCAACATCATCAAGTGGGAGGATAGCATCATCAATATCATCTTGGCTGGCGTATCTATAAATCATCGAAAGTTTTCTTCATCGGCAACATCGTCATTCTCGAAAGAATGCCATCATCATCTACATCAGTATGTATCAGTATAAAAAAATGATACCTCATCACAGCACTAGGCTGGCCCATCACAGTACTAGACTGGCTCTATGTCACAGTTGTTAAGCTGGTATCTCAGTGCAAGTCACATCTTTCTTTACGTCTAACAACTAGGTCAGAAGCAAGGTATACATCATCTTGCTTTACGTCTAACAACTGGGTCAGAAGCAAGGAACACATCATCTTGCTTTACGTCTAACAACTAGGTCAGAAGCAAGGAATCATCTTGCTTTACATCTAACAATGAGGTCAGAAGAAAGGAACACACACATCATCTTGCTTTAAATCTAACAGCGAGGTCAGAAGCAAGGAATCATCTTTCTTTACGTCTAACAACGAGGTTAGAAGCAAGGAACACACACATCATCTTGCTTTACATCTAACAACGAGGTCAGAAGCAAGGAATCATATTGCTTTACATCTAACAACAATGTCAGAAGCAAGGAACACACACATCATCTTGCTTTATGTCTAATAGCGAGGTCAACAACAAGGAATCATCTTTATTTACATCTAACAGCGAGGTCAGAAGCAAGGAACACACACATCATCTTGCTTTACATCTAACAACGAGGTCAGAAGAAAGGAATCATATATACTCCCCCTTTCAGGGAGGGTCCTTTCGGACTATACCAAGCTTATCTCGAAAGTGTTCAAACTTTACACGAGATAGAGGTTTGGTCAACACATCAACAACCTGTTCATCCGTGCTAAGATATAGGAGCTTCAAGGCTCCTCTCTGCACCATGTCACAGATGTAATGAGAGCGAATCTCTATGTGCTTCGACCTGTCATGGAATATAGGATTCTCTGTCATCTTTATGCAACTCTGGTTGTCACATAGGATCGTGATTGCTTCCATATCTAGGTCAAATAGTCCGGTTAGCAACTTTCGAAGCCATATATCTTCACAGCTAGCAGAACATGCGACAATGTACTCTACTTCCGCTGCGCTGAGAGAAATACTGGATTGCTTCCTACTCTACCATGAAATCATGGTTGATCCCAAACTAAAACAACATCTAGAAGTGTTTTTTCTGTCAGCAACACTTCCTGCCCAATATGAATCAGTGTATCCACTCAATGTGAAATTATGATCTCCATCATAACTGAGACCATAATCTATCATACCTTTAAGGTACCTCATCACATGTTTTGCAGCCACTGGGTGAACATGTCTGGGCTCTACCAGAAACTGACTCAAGGTGTTCACAACAAAACAAATGTTTGGTATGGTGTTCGTCAGGTACATCAGTGATCCAATAATCTGTCTGTACAGTGTGGAATTAATCAAATCTGATGAAGTATAGACCAACAGCTTAAGATTTGCTTCCATGGGTGTATTCATGGGTTTGCATTCTAGCATGTCGAATCTCTTTAAGATCTCAATCATGTACTTCCCTTGGTTAAGGAAGATCCTCTCTGGACTCTGCCATACCTCAAGACCTAAAAACTAATGCATTAGGCCAAGGTATTTCATTTCAAATTTAGAGGTAAGTCTCCTTTTACATTCAGTGATGAGCTTTTCTTCTCCAGTTAAGAATAAGTCATCCACATATAGCAGTAAGATTACTGGCTCATTATCGATCATTTTGAAGTAGATATGTGAGTCTTCTTTACTCTTGGTAAAGCCTAAGCTCATCAAGAAACTGTCTATACGGCCATACCAGGATCTAGGAGCTTGCTTCAATCCGTATAAGGCTTTCTTCAATATGCAGACATGAGACTTCCTATCTTCAACCTCAAATCCTTGAGGTTGGTCTAGATACACTTCCTCTTCGATGACACTGTTTAGGAAAGTTGTCTTCACATCCATCTAGTGCAGCTTCCACTTCATCTTAGCTGCAAGAGCTATGATGGTCCTGATCGAAGTGTTTCTGGCCACAGGAGTGAATGTCTCTTCATAGTCAATTCCTTCCTTTTGGGAAAGTCCACAAGCGAAAAATCTTTCTTTATATTTCTCAATACTTCCATCAACAGCATGTTTTATTTTGAAGAGCCATTTTGCTGATACCACATCCTTACTTTTTGGTCTAGGAACTATTTCCCATACATTGTTCTTTATTATGGATTGGTATTCCTATGTCATGGCATCTGCCCATTCCTTCTTTTGAATGGCTTCTTCAAAGCAGGTAGGCTCCTCATCTAGGAGATCACACATCAAAGCCGTGTAACTGGAGAATGGCTTTGGTATTTTCACCTGTCTCACGGTTCCTTCTGGAACACCATACTTCTCTCCATATTGAATAAGCTCTCTTTCCCAAGAAGGCTTTCTTTTATGGGAGAAGGTCATTTGAGGAGGTTCTTGAAATTCTGTTACATCATGGTCTTCAAGAGTTTCCTCATCAGGGGAAGTTACAACTTCCTTCACTAATTCTGCAGCTCTGGGAACTTCCCTCACGGATTCTATAATCCTGGTAATTACTGGTCCTTCTTCATTTACTTCTTCAAGCTGGCATCTTCTTGATTTCTTAAGTGTTGCTTCTTCATCAAAGGTCACGTCCTTGCTGATCTCAATGTGGCGGTGACCTGGTATATAGATTTTGAAGGCCTTGGAGACCTCACAGTATCCCACAAATATTCCCTTCTTTATGGAGGGTTCCAATTTGTTTCTCTTCTCTTTTGGAATGTGTATGAAGACTGGGTAGCCCAATATTTCGAGATGGCTTACCTCTGGCTTCTTTCCGGTGAACTTCTCTTCTGGGGTTTTGAATCCAAGTGCACTATGGGATAATCATTTATGCACGTAAACAACTGCCATTGCTGCGTCTGCCCATAAGCACATAGGAAGATCTTGATCATGGATCATAGTCTTCACAACTAACATAATTGTTCTATTCTTCCTTTCAGCTACACCGTTTTCTTGAGGATTATAGGGAGTAGTGAGTTCCCTCTTGATCCCAACATCTTTGCAGAAGTTCACGAACTCTTTTGAGGTATATTCTCCTCCATTATCTGACCTGAGTATCTTAATATTCCTTTCAGAAAGATTCTCTATCAAGGCTTTAAATTCCTTGAATTTGTTGAATACTTAATCTTTAGATTTCAAGAAATATATACAGGTCTTGCGAGAATAGTCATCAATGAATAATACATAGTATACATACCTACTAATGGAGGATGATGGCATTGGGCCACACACATCTGAATGAATGAGTTCCAGTACTCTTTCTGCATTGTTGTCCCTCTTTGGAAAAGGGTTATTGATATTCTTCCCTTGTGCACATCCATTTCATATGCTTTCCTGATCACCCTTGAGTTCTGGTAAACCTGTGACAGCTTTGCATATGTATGGTAGTGCCTTGTAGTTGATGTGGGCCAATATTCTATGCCAAAGTTTGCATGAGTTTTCAATGGCATGGGTCATGGAAGTCTCTGGGTGACCCTTTAGCTTATATAATCCATTTTCTTCATTTCCAATGACGATTGCTTCATTTATGGTTTCTCCTCTAGCCCACATAAGAACTTCTCCATCTATAAAGGAAACTCTATAGCCTTTCTTGTCTAAAGCTGATATGGAAAGTAAGTTCTTCTTCAAGCCTGGTACATAGAGTACGTCCTTCATCTTTATTGAGTTTTTCGAATCTAGATTGTAGTTTTATTCTCCCACTCCCTTGATGGGATATTGGTAATCATCTCCAAGTGTTACTTTTTGAGAAAAATTCTTTTCTGAAATACAAGAGAGAGTATATATTTTACCCGTCATGTGCTTTGATGCACCACTATCAATGAGCCATATGTCCTCTCCAGGTGTTATCGATCCTGAGAGGGCTGAGATCAAGACATGGTCCTTGATCATATTTGTAGGTGGCTCTTCATCTTCGACTATGTGGGCATGTTTACTCTTATGTTTCCCCTTGTATTCTTCTCTTCTGACTGGACAAGAATTTGCCTTGTGTCCCATCTTATCACAATGATAGCATTGTATAGATGAGAGATCTCTTTCCTTGCGTTTTTCTTTCTTATGAAATCTCCTTGGATGAGATTCTTTGTTATTGGATTTGTTTGATGGTTTCACTTTTCTTATGAAGTAGGGTTATTGGATAATCAAAAGGGAGATTTCTTATGACTTCTGGTACTTTTGTGAAACTAGGGTTTCACTTTTCGGGAGATCCAGCCACTGAAAAGGTGTGATGAATGTGCCAAAATGATCCTTGGGGTAGGGTGCAACTTTGTAGGTGGTTTTGAAGCTGGAAAGCTTCACTTTTGAAAAAACCTAATTTGCAGGTACGACAACAATGATGTTTTTCTCTTGCGAAATATGCTTCCTTCAGGTTGGCTTTGATACCATGTTAATGTTTATGCCATTATTATAGTTCTTTGCATTTCAATAGATAATAAAAACATAAGAAAAAGATCACTGAGAAACACACATTCACAAGAGACACAACATTTATCCTGGGAAACCCTCTAGGGGAAGAAAACCTAGAAAAACTTCCTTAATATAGATAGCCAATACAATGCCAAGAGATCTCTATGCTAAAACAGAAATTTCTCTCCAAGATATGTGCCACTCTCTCTCTCCTTTGCCGGTAACATATCAGAACTTGTCTCTCAAACTAAGCAAGTGAGTTGTGTTCAAATGAAGTGCTAGCCTCCTTTATTTATACAAGTTCTAGCATGTGTGAAGTGTCTCTTCATTGGTAGGGCCAACTTCTCAATCTGGGTGGGTAAACCCACCTTTATTATATTTCTGGGTCTCTTAATTAACTACTAGGGCTGACTTCTTATTTTGCCTATTACAATTGTATTTTGACCAATCCGCAAAAGGGGATTTGGTCCTATTACAATATCCGATATGATCAATCCAAAATAGGGATTGATCCTATGAATAAAATATCAATAATAATAAGAATACTCTTTGCAACTACATTATTTCAACAGTCCCAAGCTAAAGAAAAGTAAGGAGAAACACGAAACATCAGTTGCCGAAGAAAAGGAACCTAAAAAGAAGACTAAGCTGGACAAAATAGACTTCTTCTTCTGAAGGTAACAATACTCTTCTTAGTTCTTGTACATATCTTGTTTCCATCGTCTCTATACATATCTTGTATATCTATCTCCTGAAAGGTAATGTGTTCCAAGAAGAACTATACCAATGGAAGAACAAAAGGATAAGTATTGATATCATTAGATAATACATGAAAGAATGAAATACATCAAACAAATCATGTGGAAGCTATTGCAAGATAAACCGAATCAATCATGAAGAGACCTAGAAGAAGAAAAGATAGAAATAAGTCATCAATCAAGAGGAAATTGGAGAAAGACTTATGACGTTTTTGTAGAAGACAACAAGACAGAAGCATGGACTCTGTCAGACAGAGAGAGCCAAATATATATTGCAGTAGACAACAAGGATGCAGACGAAAGCGTGGACTCTCCCAGATGGAGGGAGTCGATTATGCATCACCAAAGAGAAGATCATGCATGAAGCAAGGATTAGGAGGGAGCTAATCCTATTATCCATTGAATATGATGAAGGATATATCCATGGTAGCAGCCATGAAAGGCAGTATGTGTTCAGTTCGACCTTAGAAGAAGACTTCTTCGAAGAGAAGCCTTAAAGTATCCTTGGTTGTCCATCCACATATGTGATCCTATGATGAAAGAAATAAATGGAATTCTTAGGGCATGGAATCTATAAGAAATTCCATGAACCCAAGAGCTAAAGAAAAACATAACAAAGAACATGAAGATTCCAAGAAAGAAGAAAAGCCTGAACAACCAGTCATTGTATCAAGAATCACAAGATTACCAGCCTAAATTATAATATGAAAGCAATCAAACAGAACTAAAAGTTGTGATGAAGAACAGTGTATGGAAGACTTATAAATGAAATCATTGCAAGATTTATAACTAGAGGTTCTCCCAGATAGAGGGAGAAGACTATGATGATTGCTCATTCTGGTAAACCAGACATACCTTTACATGAGTTATTATATCATCCATGGGTTGGAGTGCTACATCAAGATGAATGCAAAGACTATTCTCCAGAGCAATTGAACAAAGAGAATATGAAGAGAAACCTCAATACTTTGAGGCATACCAGAAAGAGACTCTTGTATATAGATGGAAGAAGATAACTTGGTGAAGAACCTCCAATGCACATCAGAAGTGTGGTGAAGATTCTCTATAACAAAGATATTGTATTAAGATGATTACTCAGTAGATCAGATCTCATTATGACAAAAGAAGTGCCACATGGATATGTTCCATTTTTCCAACAATGATATACTCTATTGATCAGAGCTACATCAAGCCTTCAAAGAAAACCAGTTTTCCAGACCAAAGTACATTTGAAATCAAGAATTACATTATCCATAATGAAGTTCAAAAAGGACAAAGTGGTTCTCCAATACATATCTCCACAGATGAGCAGATAAGCAAACATTTTGGTAAAATATGAAAGAGTTTGCGTACTCAAGCTGGAGCTCTTGGAGACAACTTCCTTATTGAAAAAGGAAGAGATGACTCCCAGACTGGGAGGGAGAACTAAAATATTATTGAATACATTCGTTGAAAAATAGTCTAGCTTGGATAGATTCTTTCATGTTCGGAAAGTGGATTGAGATTTTTGATGGACAACGATTTCCCATTGTGGTTAACATGGGAAATTGTCTATATTGTTGATGTATCATAGACAATGAATTCCTATTGTGGTTAACATGGGGAGTGGTCTAGGGAAGTCTCTCTTCTTGAGGGTTACTCAAGAAGACTGGCCTGCCTCGCCGGACAACAATTTCTCATTGTGGTTAACATGAGGAATGGTCCATTTTGGATGTTGATGCAGGACAATCTTTTCCTCTTGTGGTTAATAGAGGAAATGGTCTGGACAATCATTCCTTAGGGTTTATACATTCTCTCCAGGGTGCACTTTGATTAGTGTAGGAGGAATGGCCTAGGATGGGGAATGGTCCAAGCTTAGCAATCAGGGACAGACATTCCTTAGAGTTTATACATTCTCTCCAGGGTGCACTTTGATTAGTGTAGGAAGAATGGCCGAGGGTGGGGTATGGTCCATGTTCAAAAGATAGGACAATTATTCTTCCTTGCTTGAGAAGAATAGTCTAGATATCTCATTGTTCTACTCCGAGGGCATATATTCTTCCATATCTCATAGATGTGAGTGAAAGATTGGCCCATATGATTCAGTTTATATCATAACATTGTTTCTGTGCAGGTTGATATCATATGATTGTTATGAAGACTGTATGACAGTAGATGTATACTACTTTGGTGGATGTGTTCCATTGTTCATGACTATACATTGTTGATCAAGTACTTGTGTGTTACTTGGTGTGGTAGTGTACCACTAGATTACATTTATGTACTACTATGGATAGACATAGTTGTGTTCTATTTTTGTTTCGATTTCCTTGAAGAATATCAGCAGTATTGGAAATGATTGTCAGTTATATGGATAATAAAAGGACAAAGATTTCCCAGACAGAAAATGGTTCAGAGCATTTACTCTTCTAGATTAGAAGAATGGCTATTGTATTACTATATGGAGTGAGCATCATGTATGATTACTCAGATAGAGTATGGTTTTGAGAGATGATGTAGCTGATGAGACTGATGGTGATGATGGTGCTCATGATCTAGTCATGATCTAGTCTATACAACTATGATTGATGTTATCAGGTGAATGGTATGTTTTTGTGCTCAAGACCATTACCTATAATACCTCCCTAGCTAGGAGGGAGTGTTGATATTATGGTAGCTGCGGGAGGTATTTACCTCCATGTGTAAACCTGACGCAGATAGAATACTTTGGGAAGCAAGAAGAAATGCTAATGAGTTGGCTAATAACCCTAGAAGACTTGTCGTCTCAAGAAGATAATTTATATTATGTTATTAGCCTCCAAGAGAAGAAGTCAGCCAGAAAAAATAATATATACTGAACAGACAGATACCCAGAATTAGAAGTCAGCCCAGGTAGTTAGTCAGAATTAGTATAAATATAGGAGGTCAGTTCTCATTCTGGCAGGTAGTCTCAGAATTGTAGAGCAACACTTGTGTGCACTGTAGTTGCCTAGTTTCTGCGCAGGTGTGGAGGAGAGTTGTCATTGCAACTACTACAGCTAGCAGTTACGCTTGGACTGTCTCTTGGCTAGGGTTTGGACTATCTGATCAGCTCTTATTGATGCACTATCCTTGGTGAAAGGTGTGCTACCCTTTGTTTGGCTATCTAGCCTAGGGTTTGCTTCTGGAGTGATTCTCTGTCAAGGTTAAGGTGCTCGGAGGGTGGCTTTGGCATATGGTTGGGTGACAAGGGTATTGGCAATGGTAAAACGAGCACATCCAGTTATATTCTAACAGAGGGGAAAGGGACATCTTCAGGTGGTTGCTCTAGAATGTTGGAAGGACCGTATCAATGAGATTATTAATCTTTTTCAGAAAATCACTTTTTCTCATGTGTACAGGGAAGAAAACAAAGATGCGGATAGGCTATCGAAACAGGCACTCCTTAATGCTCCTGGGAAGATTGTCTACTATCTGTGTGATGAGGAAAATGAGGGTCCTCATATGTTTTTAGACCTATATTAATTAGTCTGTTCCTATTTTGTTGATCTTCCGGTTATTCTATGTTTCGTGGGAGGATAGTGGACCAATAGCTACCTTTTGCCTTGGGATTGACTGGTGCTACTTTATGGTTTTTTTTGCTGATGTGGGAAGCTTGAAAAATCTTTTGGTAGTAGGATATGTGTACTTGCCTATGATATTTTTGTCTTGTTTTGATACAGTTGTGGGGAAGGTTATTCCCGAATGTATTTGGGACTCTTGTTGCTGATAAGTTTGTAAAAGAACAATTTATATTTAATGCAAATATAAAGAGTAATTTTCTGTGGAAAAAAAACAGTAATGGAATTTTTATGAAGTACTTTCTTACTATATACCAGACAAGATAAATTCCAAGAGACTTATGTGCTCGATAGTATTGGAATTTAACGTGCAAATTTTATATCATCTGGTGATTTGCTCTGACTTGTTGTTTCATTTTGAAATTCCAATCTTGGTAGTGAGTGATATCAATTAAATAATTTTATATTAAAATTTGTACTCTAATGCTCAAGCCAGGATGATATAATGATGCACTCTTGGCTAAATCACTAAGAATAAAATAAGTAGTTATTATGCATATTAAAAATATTGTTAAAACTAAATTTAACTAGGTTTGATAAAGAATTCGAGGATAAAAGAAAATTAAGATATTATAAGGAGATGGTTAACCCTACCCTTGAAAATCAAAAGTATCTCTCTCTTTTGATGAGCTTAAAAGAAAATCAATATTGCTAAAATAAGAACTAATTCTCCCGAGCTCTTTTGATGAGCTTAAAAGAAAATCAATATTGCTAAAATAATAACTCATTGGCTACACAACCGTAGTGGGTATTGGACAATCCCCAAAACACCATGGCATAAAAGAATATGTCACCTCTATGACACCAAGAGGGTTGAAGATGAAAAACATTTTCTCCTAGAGTGCCCTCACTATACCCAAATTAGATATGAAATTCAAAATATAATCCAAGTAATCTCTTACCTTAAAGTTTGATAGACCAATTTTAGTGGACTTTAACCATCATCATCATCAATAATAAAAGAGTTCTTAATCCATGATAAAGTTTAAGATTATTATAATAATTAAGAGTTCAACATATACATACGACAATACTTACTCTCTTAATTATCTAAAGTAAACCAACTCATTTAATTTAATTAGTTTTTGTTAATATTATTAATATTTAACTAATTTCGTAATAAATATATTATCAATAAATATAAAAAAATAATTTTTCAAATTTTTAATTTAAAATATAATTTAATAACTTAATATTAAAATAAAACTTTATTCTAAATATGGTTTATAATATAATATATATTTATTTTAATATTTGTATAAAATTTAGTAAACTCAAACTCAAAAGAATCACATATTTTTATTCTAAACAATTTCATAATTCCATCCTTATTCTTTCTATTACTATTTCTATATACAAACTCAAAATGTCTTTTATTGCATTAATAGTGGCAAGGTGCATAGATATTTTCACCTCTAAAAAAATAAAACAAACATATACTCATTTTAAAACTTGAATTTATCAAATACTCAAACAAATCATTCTTTGAGGTGAAAATGATTTAATCAACTACTTTCATGTGATGTATTAATTATATTAATTTTTTTATTAAAATTTTCTCTTTTTTATATTTTATATTTTAGAAATATGAGTTTAAAATAAATTTAAGCTAAAAGCAAATAGAAAAAAATAAAGTAATAATAATAATAATAATAATAATAATATATTCAATAATGATACTTAGTCTTTATCAAAACAATGTATTCAATAATAATAATAATAATAATATATAATTGGTGTATGAGATGAGATTCCTTTATTTATGGAATAAGAAATCTCTAAAATCTAAAAGGATATACATATCTTACCTCTTATTTACAGGACAATAAATTTTTAAAGTTTAGAAGAATATACATATCCTACTTTCCTTTAAATTTGAACCTATAACTCAAATATTCTTAACCATTACCCATAAACATGTTAAATGAAATTAAAATAAATTAAATAAATTTAACATCAAACTTTATAAACTGATTAATTATTTAATTATTAAAAAAAAAGTTATGAGATATTCTATTTTTAATCATTTTATTATCATAATTGATATTATGTTGTTTTCATAATTGATATTAGTTTCTATCACATACTTATTTTTGACATACTTATTTATAAAAACAATGTTATCAAAACAATTTCAACATCTCCATCTTCATATCATTTGGAATCTCAAATTGCAGGGCTATACTACTTATTTATGGAAACCTTGAACTCATAATATGCGCATTAGTTTCTATCACGTACTTATTTTTGTCCTATATATGTAAAAATAATGTTATCAAAACAATCTCAACATCTCCATCCTCATATCATTTGGAATCTCAAAATACTACTTACTCAATGGAAAGGAAAAACTTAAACTCTATTATATTTTAAATTTGAAAAAAATTATTATGAATTTTTTTAATAATAATAATAAAAGAGATATTGTAATTTATAAAAAAAAAGTTATATTTGTGTGTTTTAAAAATATTATAAAAAGGGAAATGGAGAAAACATATTTAGGTATATAATTATGAAAGAATTGGTGAATGACTATATAAGGTTGCTCATCATCCATATGAACATTGTCAGTGCATTAGTCTATCTCAAAGGCATGATCAACAACTCCAAGAGACCTTCTTTAGAATTGAAGGTTATATTTTGCACATCAATTGACTCGATTAGCACCTAGTGATATCTTGACTCAAGATTAATCCAACTAAAAAGCTTGGTGCCTTTGAGTTGATTGCAAAAATTCACAATCTAGGAGATGGGGTATCAATGCTTCACTATGATTTTGTTTCCAATACAAAGTGGACATGTATCATCCTGGTTTCCAATAATGATAATAAGGTTCCCATATGGTGAGGAGCTTGGTCAAATGAGATGAGAAATAAAGACTCACATTAAACCAACCAGAAAAGAGAAGACATATTTAAAAAGAAATAATTGACAATCACACATAGTACATTGATATTTTACTCTCGAAACCCAAAACAAGGAAAACCAACATTCTTTGAGTGTCTTCCTCCTTGTTGTCTTATTCATTCAATGAATAAATAGTTACATGACTAACCTTGGTCTACACCTAAGACACAATCGTCATCATACTCTCTTGATTTACACAAAAACAACCCTACAACGAATTTGGCTTGCATCTACATGGCCAACAACATCCTCTTAAAGGATTCATCAATATTAATATAGTTACAACACACCTTATTTATAGGATTTAGAGCATGAAAAACCCTAAATCATGGCACCCAAAAACAATTGTATATCCATGCAGATGATTGGTTGCAATCTCATGAATCTCAATATTCTATTACATTTGACTTCAATCAGTTTACCAGTCAACCTCTATTTGCTCTTCTGTCAGTTTCCACTCAACCTATTATCGACCTCTTGTCAGCTGACCTTTCGAATTCTACTTCTCGTTTGATCACTTTGACCTCGACTTAACTCAGCGGTCGATGTATCACCTAGTTGATCCACCTCAACTAGCCATTCGGTTGATTGATCTTTCAATGCGAAGAATATAACAACCCAAAATTATCCCACTTGTTGTTTTCTTTGCTAATATAGGAGAACATGAACATATGTTCACTAACCCAAGGTAGGAATGCCCATTGCATCTCTACACCATGAGAACTTCACATAACTCACAGACTTAGTTAAAGAGTCTGTTATGTTTTTGAAAGTGTCTACCTTCTCCAACAACACCTTCTTGCTTTCCACCATTTGTCTCACGAAATGGTATTCTACATCAATATGCTTCGTCTTGGAATGGTACGTTGGGTTCTTTACCATAAATATTGTTCTTTGACTATTGCAATTTATCTTCATATGTTAATCCCTAGTCAAAGCCCCATGTTATGCATAAAACCCCTTATTAAGCCATATATCTTGAATTAATACATTTTTGGTGTTATATTTGTATGTATTCTAGAGCCCTTCATTGCACCCTTTCATTATAATTGTATCCTTCGTCTCATATATATATATACCTAGTCTTAGGAGCATGTCATCTCATCTCATATGGTACTTTGAATTGGATATATTGTAAATGGAGGTTTCCCTCTCAAAGTGGATTGTATTCATTAATTTTTTGTCATTTTTAAGGTGTTGAATCATAACATTTGGTATTAGAGCAATGATCCAAGGGTTTTTCTTCTTCAAGCGAGTCATCTTAGCATTTTTGTTATACCTTCTTTTTTTGGGCCCATTCTAATAGAAACTTTTGGAGCTTACTTAGAAGGCATATCAAGGTACCTATGGTAAAAATTTAAGGTTATGGTTCATTCTAATTTTGGATGTATAGCATATGGAAGATAGGGTTCTTGACTCATCCTGGATTCAGTTTTAAATGAATCATATTGGTATTTTCTCTATAACTTTGTTTTTGGGAGGTTTCAGATAATGAAAATTTTTCGAGACTTGGGATACATCTTGTAGTACAGGTGTTACAAATTTCATTTTATGGTTCACTATACTTTTAGATATATAGTCCATGGAAGACAAGGCATGTGACTAATCCTGAAATTAGTTTTAAAAGAGTCATCCTAGAATATTCATTGTATTTTTTTTGTTTACGTATATTCCATCGTTGGAATTTGTGTTTACTACTAAGGATGTCTCTAGTGTGGGTGTTAATACCACACAACTGGTTTTTAATAATGAGATTGGATTTTAGAAATGAAATATCGATTCATTATGCAACGTAGGAGGATCCACCAAAAAACATAAAGGGGAAGGAGGCTATATTAGAGAAAAAGAATCGTTGCCTTTCTTTTAATATATAATGATTACAATAACATTTTTATAATCATTGGAATTAAGAGGGTATTTTTCATGACAAGCCAATCATATAGTCCCAAAATGGGTTGAAAGTAGACACAACATTGCTCAGCTTGAAGGAAGTTATGGGTGCAAGCTCCCCAATACAATTATAGTTCTTCCTTTGTCTGCAGAGAAGGTTGGAGTTGTGCAGAAATAACTCTCCAGTATTCAGGCATAAGTTTTTTTTTTTTTTATGTCCAAGATCAAGAAGCTCTGTGTTCATGAGGTGCATGTAAATGCCATTTTTAACAAAATGAATGGAATCTTTGTTTCGAGGGAGATGGAATTTCAAAGTTCCAAGAGTTAAGACAGTGAATCATTTACTATGCATTTGTTCGCTGCAGAAAGTAAATTTTCAATAGGACAATATAGTTATTACATGTGGAGGCAGCTTTTTCCTATGAAAAATGAGTGTAAGGTTGAGCAGTGAAAATAAGCCACATGAGATTTATGACAGAACCATTAGATCATTGTCGTAGCACAACCGTATCTTAGAATTCCTCTTGTTTTCTACATGATTTAGAGGTGGTCTCTTAAACTTCCTCGAATTGGAAAATTAATGTGATCATTGTAGACTTCCTTTGAAGTGGGAAGCAATGACAAACCCTCTTAGTCGATATCAAATGAAGCTTGTGTCAATGTGTTGATTTTTTATGCAACATCGTGAGACATTATCCCTAGAGGGTCCTATGTGGACTAGTAGGGGAGAATGTGGACTTCATACTAACATGCCTCAGATGGTCAGATGAGGGAACCAAGACATTGGTTTCATGAGGAAACCTCGATATGTCTTGGGGGACATTGGCTCCATGAGGGAACCTCGATGTGTCCTAGAGAAGACATTGGTTCCATGAGGGAACCTTGATATGTCTTAGACATGTGTTCCATGAGGGAACCACAAGATGTCTAGTATGGAAATAGTTCACGAGTGAAGCTTGTGGTTGGACACTTTAGGATATTTGGGTGTCCAATATACATTCATGTACCCAAGGATAAAAGGACCAAGCTAGACCCTTCAGGAATAAAGGGTACATTTGTGGGGTATAACAAGTCTTCAAAGGCATACTGGATCTAGATCCTTGGTTAGAGACAGATTGAGGTGAGAAGAGATGTTACCTATGAGGAAGAGGTATCCTTCAAGATATCTAGAAGATCTCACATGGATATTGATAGTGAGAGACATGAAGAGATGGTGCCTTCTCCCCCTCACCCTCCAAAAGTTCAAGAGGGAGACATTTGATCCTATTGATCCAATTGATCTCGTTGATCATGTAGCTCCAGTTGATGTTTCCAGATATATTGCAGTAGGTCGGAAGAGACCTACATGGGATCGTTAGACTCTGTAGGAGGAAAAAGGAAATGCATCTCCTCATGGTACCATCCGAGAGAGAAAGAGACCTCAGAGATATTTTTTATATGCCACAACTATGAGATACATCATTAATTATGAGCCTTCCTATTATGAGGAGGCATCTAGTAAGCCAATATGGAGAGATTCCATGATGGAGGAGTATTGGTCCAACATCAAGAAATGTGTGGGATATTGTTCTGAGATCTGAGGGGAAGTTTGTAGTGACTTCCAAGTGGATCTATAAGATCAAACACATAGATAACATAAGTATTGAGAAGCACAAAACAATATTTTTTTCTAGAGGATTCTCTCAGGTGGAGGGAATAGATTATGAGGAGACATTTACTCCTGTTGCTTGATACACTTCTATATAAATGATTATTTCCCTTGCAACATCCATGGGTTGGAGACTGAATTAGATGAATGTGAAGACAACCTTTCTAAATGGAGAGATTGAGGAAGAAGTATATATAATGTCCCCACTTTAGGAAATCATCATAATGCAGAGGTTTATGATGACAAGAGTAGCCAGATGGATGTTATAGTGAGTACAGGGGTTATTGAGAGGCATTGTGGGTTCCAGCTTGCATTACTCATCCTATTTCACCATTATGAACCATTCCACACAGATTGGCTTTAGTTCTATGGCATTCCAACGATTTCCAGGGTTTTGAGTATTTTTGGCTATAAGTCAATTAAATTCACTGAAGAGGTCATTTTGGGCACTATACTTGGAGGAACCTTTCAGTGTAATAGCTCATTGGAATCGAGAGGAAAAACACTACTGGATAGGATGAAGAGAAGTGACTTTCAATGGCCAAGAAAGACACAAGGAGAGATAAGGTGTTTTTCATAGGTAAAAAGGTTAATTGATTAATTAAAGTGATTTAATCAATTAATTAAATAGTCACTTTGGAGGGACAAGGTGAGAAAAAAGTATAAAGGAAAGGCAAGGGCCTCTACTCATTCATTAATTTATGTCTATCATTTTGATATCTGGCTTCTAGATAGAGGGTCCATCTCTTGGGGGTTTTGAGGGTTTTAACTTAACAAACCCTAGAGGACGATTCAGTGGTGAAATATTCCACCTAGATTGTCCCAAGCTTGGTCTTGGAGATGAAATACTCTCCAAAACCATTCTATTTCCAAATCTACTCAGTGCGGGAGGGTTCTACACTAGCCACAGTCAGAAGAAGAGAAGGAGGGCACACCATTGGGGGTGTCCAGCAAGTCAGGCGCACCATTTATTGAAGGAAGGTTCGTTACAGGAGTTTGAGGGATCCCTTGGATATTTGAGCACTTGGGTTTTACTTGCAGGGCCTTGGCCATGATTTTTAGTGCCTCTTGAGAGAGTTATATGGTACAGATTATTTCCTAGAGCATTGGGCCGAATTGGAGAGAAGGAGGACATTTTGGAGATCCAGATCTATTATGTTTGAGGAGGTTATACATCAGATATGACCCTGAGACTTCACCTAGTGACTTTCAGTGTCCCGATCTATCTTTCTAGCAAGTTTCAGGGCATTTGGAGGCCTCCTTCATCAGGGCCAAAATTCTAGGGTTTGGTAGTTTTAAGAGGGTGCAGCTCCATTGGAGGATTCAACATTTGGAGGAGTTTCCCTTTGTATTTTGGTTTGAGATTTTAGGAGGGGATTCTACTCATCTTGATCTACAGTTCAACATCTTCAACATAGCATTTGGAGGTCTCCTTCATCAGGGTCAAAATTATAGGGTTTGACAGTTTTAGGAGGGTGAAACTCCATTGGAGGATTCAACATTTGGAGGAGTTTCCCTTGGTATTTCGGTTTGATATTTCAAGAGGGGATTCTACTCATCCCGATCTACAATTCGACATCTTTAGTGTAAAATTTGGAGGTCTTTGACAGTAGGGCCAAATTATTGAGGATCTTCAGGGTTTCAGGAGGGAGTGGCATCTTCCAACTTGGGGGTTTAGCATTTCTTATGGCCCAGATCTACTCTTGCATTGGTATTCAATGAGTATTCAGCCTTCGAAGTCTTATAGTATCTTCTATTGGAGCATTTTGTAGTAGCTTCTATCTTCTTTATTGGAGCCATCTTTTGAGCATTACAGATCGACCTTCTCATTGTTGTTTGAGTTACTTCACACACACCTAGGATTTCTTTTTCCTAAGGTTTTTCCTTGTTTATTAGTCATAATTAGTCATTATCCAGTCTCCTATATTTTAGGAGAGAATATTCTCTTTCAGTTGACACTTCAGTTTGACTAGTTGAGTTGAGTTTATATGTTGCATTGGTTTTATCACCATGCAACATTGGGATCATCACAATGCTAATTTGACCTTTCCTTGGGATCATCAGCAAATTGGCGCATTAGCCTTGATTCCCTGAGTTAACTCCTCAATACTCTCTATTTAGTCAGTTAACTGAAGACTAGTTGACTAGTTTACTCAACTAGGTGGCAGTTCACTCCCGTAACTTCCTGAGAGACTAGACTAGATGGAAGTTCACTCCTGTAACTGCTGGTGTGTGCCCACATCACTCTAGACCACCACTATGGCTCATTAGTTACTCATGTATCCTATATCTATTGTAAATTATTCACTCTTTGAGTGTGGAACACGGTTAATGAGAATTCTTTCATTCTTTTTCTCCTTATTCTTCTTTCTCAAATTCTCTCTACAAATGTGTGTATTATTGTTTAGCTAGATCTATTATGTGCAGGTTCAATACATTTACAATTGTAGTAGGTTCTTCTATTTATGAATAAAAGAAGATTATCATATTGCATATGGTTGCGGTATGTTCCATGATTATATATTTTTGTTTATTGCTGCAAACACACATATAAACACATCAGTAAAACCCTAAGCATAACTGTAAGCAAAGTGTTTGAAAAAATACCACAACCAGAAAATTTTTTTAAAAGACACCCAAAACCGTGATGTTCCTTGCATCTTAAGGTGTTTTTCAAAGGTAAAAAGGTTAATTAATTAATTAAATATTAATAAAATGAAATTCACTTTCGAGGGACAAGGTGAGAAAAAAGTATAAAGGAAAGGCAAGGGCCTCTACTCATTCATTCACGTATGTCTATCATTTTGATATATGGCTTCTAGCTAGAGGGCCCATCTCTTGGGGGTTTTGAGGGTTTTGACTTAACAAACCCTAGAGGACGATTCAGTGGTGAAATATTCCACCTAGCTTGTCCCAATCTTGGTCTCAGAGATGAAATACTCTCCCACACCATTCTAGTTCCATATATACTTAGTGCAAGAGGGTTCTACACCAGCCACAGTCACATGAAGAGAAGGAGGGCGCACCATTGGGGGTTTCCAGCAAGGGGGGCACACCATTTATTTAAGGAAGGTTCATTGCAGGAGTTTGAGGAAACCCTTTGAGATTTGAGCACTTGGGTTTTACTTGCAGGGCCTTGGCCATGATTTCTAGTGCCTCTTGAGAGAGTTATATGGTACAGATTATTTCCTAGAGCATTGGGACGAATTGGAGAGAAGGAGGACATTTTGGAGATCTGGATATATTCCATTTGAGGAGGTTATACATCAGATCTGGCCCTGAGACTTCACCTAGTGAATTGCAGTGTCCTAATCTATCTTTCTAGCAATTTTCAGGGCATTTGGAGGCCTCCTTCATCAGGGATGAAATTCTAGGGTTTGGCAGTTTTAGGAGGGTGCAACTCCATTGGAGTATTCAACATTTGGAGGATTTCCCCTTGGTATTTTGGTTCGATATTTCGGGAGGGGATTCTAGTCATCCGGATCTATAGTTTGACATCTTAAAAATAAGATTTATAGGTCTCCTTCATCAGGGCTGAAATTATAGGGTTTGACAGTTTTAGGAGGGTGCAACTCCATTGGAGGATTCAACATTTGGAGGAGTTTCCCTTGGTATTTCAGTTTGAGATTTCAAGAGGGTATTCTACTCATCCTGATCAACAATTCGACATCTTCAACATAGAATTTGGAGGTCTTTGACATTAGGGCCGAATTATTGAGGGTCTTAAGGGTTTCAGTAGGGTGTGGCATCTTCCATCTTGGGGGGTTAGCATTTTTTACGGCCCAGATCTACTCTTGCATTGGTCTTCAGTGGGTATTCGGCCTTTGGAGGCTTATAGTATCTTCTATTGGATATTTTTGTAGTAGCTTCTATGTTCTTTATTGGAGACATCTATTGAGCATTCCAGATCAGCCTTCTCATTGTAGCAGGTTCTTCTATTTATGAAAAAAAACAGATTTGAGATGTTTTGGCTTGTCTATCATATTGCATATAGTTGAGGTATGTTCCATGATTATATATTCTTGTTTATTGCTGCAAACACACATATAAACACATTAGTAAAACCTTAAGTGTATCTGTAAGCAAAGTGTTTGACAAAATACCACAACCAGAAAAAGTTTTTAAAAGACACCCAAAACCGTTATGTTCCTTGCATCTTGGCTTGGCAACATTGCAGTGGTATCAGAGCTTAGATTCCTTCCAGCCACTGGGAATTATCACATGCGTACAGAGCCATAGAAGGGTCTTCCATAAGAGGAGATGGATATTATTAACAAGATTGAGGAGTGTGAGAGGGAATATGAAACCATCAATAATTTCAAAGGGTTAATAGCATTCCAATGGTTCCTATCCTATAAAAATCCTAGTTGGAGCAAAAAGAAGATTGCATGTTGGCTCAAGGAAATGAAGGAAATCAGAGTAGCCTTCTGAAGGAACCCCACACCCATTAGAAACCCCACACCCATTAGGAGAACGCAGCTTTGCTACAGTTGCAAGGTGCCTTGTGAACCATATCATAGGTGTAGGGGTAAGGGTAAGCATATTATTGAGGTGCACTATGACAGTGATGACGAGACATGTGAGGATGGATTGATTGATGCTTATCTAGAGCAGTTCGATGATGAGAGTGACTCTTTCATAGGGACTAGTGATAGTGACTCTTGCATAGAGGATGATCATTTTAGCACGCTTGAGGAGGATAGTGACCCTTGTATAGTAGATAGAAAGTTGAGTGGACAGGATGATAGTACCAGTACTTTAACACACATATCACATGGTGTTGATGACCTTACACCCGAACAAAGTGGTGGCACTAGTGAGGACTCACACGTGTTAGCACCTGCAGATGACCAACCTCCTATTGTGGTCGTGACACATCTGTCATCTTTTCAGACATCATGATAGCCACATCACAAGAGGATATCAGTGGCATGTTAGATATGATTGAGGAGCCTTGTGTGAGGGATGCACACCACAGACATGTATATCCACCGATCCAGGAGGAGATACAGGACATACAAACAGTTGACCTTACACATACAGATCAGGATGAGGAGATTGAGTCACAATTTTTGGACACTCCATTAGTTGAGCAGGTTAGGATGACCATAACACGTGTCTGGACACATCTACATGGGATCTAGGCACAAATGACAATAGCACGGTGAGTGCACAGGAGGATACAACTACTCACACAGGATATAGTGTGATTCAGAGGGAGATAGAACCTAGTGATGGGGTGCAGTGGCATACAGGAGCACCCAACAACTCAGTAGATAGTGGGCAGTTCAACACGTTATCTTATGTAGATGGTGTTTTTGGGGATTCTAGAGTTGACACTAGCAGGACTGACACTAGCAGTGAGGGATATGAGGTGGCACCTCAGCATGAATATGATCGGGAGTCACACTACTTGACAAGACAACTGAGATTCAATGAGGATATGATCATGGCAACCATCAGGCGCATTGATGACATGCATGCATGGATGGCCAATTTTTTCTGGAGGGCATCAATGGCACATGATAGTTCAGATGAGGCATTTTCCATAGATGAGTTTCATACTCTCTTAGAGAGAATATCTGTGATGAGGTCTAACTTCCAGCAGTTGTGGATAGACAGGGACTACGTACTGGGGATTGGCGAGATGTATCACAGAGCCTTGAGGGGCCAGGAGTTGGTGGTGGATCGACTTACTCAGGAATTGGAGAGAACTCGAGGATTCTTGAGAGGCACACAAACAACCCTTCAAGAATCAGAGTCCAGATCAGAGGATCTCCTTGAGGATATTCGTCAGAGATCCACTTCACCTATCTTGGTGGACACCCAGATACATCATTCAGTCACATCACTAGAGGATGTTGGTGGTCTAGCAGAGGAGTACAAATTGATGGAGGAGCCTGAGGTGTGCACAAGATCATTGATGAGTATGGAGAGTTACGGTCCAGTGGCACATGAGAGGATCTTTGAGACAGTAAGGCACTCACCTACACATGGGGGCTCCAGATCCATGGGAAGTTTTGATGATACTTCCATTTGTGTCCTAAGAGGGATTGACCTTCATTTAGTGGTTGATATAGTAGTACACCTAGGATCCATTATGTTGCAGGGGTATAAAGGGGACTACCTGAGTATCCAGGAGCATATAGTGGCGAGTGATGATTCACAGAGACATTCATAGGTTTATAGTGAGATCTAGAGGGTGTTACACATTATTTTCATCATCCCTATGATCGTTAATGATGTAAATCTATCTATTTCCTTCATAGGGATCAGTGGCCTGAGTTCCTGAAGAGAGAAGGGAGAATAACTTTTCCTAAGAAAAGAAGTTGCATTTTCCTGTATAAAAACCTTATAAAAAAGGAAGTTCACATCCTGCCTATGTATTAGGGTGTGAGAATGCCTGATTCTCATAGGTTTCATCATAGCTGGGTTGCGAGAGGTTCGTAGGTTGCTCTATAGGCAGGGTGTGAGAATGCCTACACGTGGGAAAAATGAGCGTTTTCTCGAATCTTCTAGAAGGAGAAACTTCCATGGTGAGGTGGCATCCGAATGGTTTGGATCTTACTCGCTTTCATGATTTAGTCGGATCATCCTAACCTCCTCACCTTATCCTCTTCAACTTATAAAAGGAGAGGAGTTCTCATGGAGAAAGTTAGCTTTTGAGCTTTGGTTAGCTTTGAAGATTTTGGGATTAGCTTGGATTGGATTGAGCTTTGGAGATTTTTAGCTTGGCTAGATGAGCCACTTTGTCAAGATAGATTGTGAATATTATCAGATTTGTTCTCTCAGAATTCTTGGAGTGAAAGTGTGTGGGGAACAAAGGATAGTTGGAAGGGACCTTACGACATCAAGGCCATGGTTGTAATCTCTCTTTCACATTTAATATGATACAGTAATATGATTCTTTGCTATAAAGCTTGCTATTTTTTATTGTATGATTCCTTGATCACATACATAGGTTTATATTGAGTTTATGCTATTTCTATCACTTTGGTTGGTTGCGGTCTTTTACAGGTTCATCGTTGTATGAGCGTTGGAATGGAGATAGGATGGTGATGGCGAGAGGAAGCGACATTTAAATGGTATGTCACCTATTTCTCTTTAGTTAGTAAATTCAATATTTAAAACTTAAGGAAAGCGTCATGTTCTGGTGTGTTTTGTTCTAGATCTAGGTGGATCTAGGGAGATCAGTTAGTGTCCGCACCTAGCGATTTGTCCAATAACAGAGGGGTGTATTGATGTGCAGGGAGGAGACACACTTCAGGGATCATGTATATGCCTCTCCTTTGCAGCAGCCCATAGCTATGAGAGATCACCTTCGTAGTATCAGTAGTTGCATGGGAGATGAAACATGGATATTGGTTATGCCGAAACCACTAGACATGAGTGCCTTTACGACATACAACGGGATAGAGGTGGGTTGTGATGGGAAAATAGTTGAGGCTTTGTGTGTGATGATGAGAATCATAGTCCAGATGATAGTAGACATCTCAGAGTTCGACACAGATACAGATACTCATGAGGATGAGCATGGGGGACTTCCAACATTGATCAGTCTGACACAAGAGTAACTAGCGGAGACTGGAAGTGATAAACTTCCAAGTTTACCATGAGATCTGGGAGTTCATTTTTTTAGCAGGATGTTCCACTACTTGATGACCCAGGTTGCACCAGAGAGCCACATACTCCACCTTGGGTTGGTTTGGAGTTGGCCTATAGGGACTTACCCTATGGAGCGAGGCAATTTCTCTATCTTGATCATTATGATCGGGCATGGAGATGGTTGGACATGTACTTCTTTTATAGAGGTGTCTTTACAAATACAGTTTCTAGACAACAGGTCTGGTGGTCACAGGTATTTTACCTCGAGGATCCAGGAGAGCAGGGTCCAATATGTATGCAGGGGGCAGATAGTCGTGGTCAGTGTAGTGCAGGGACAACATGGTGATCTTCGACAGAGATTTGTGTGGCACCCAGGGATTGCAGGGTTGGGAATTTCAATGATTGATAGAGGTGAGTGGACCTTTGCAGGGAGAAGTTGTTATAACTTTCCATTGAGCTTCAGGGTTGAGAGGAGCACAACACTTGCGGGTGTCTCACAGAGGTCTTACAACACCTCATTATGGAATCATCATGTGCAGTTGATGGAGGCCATATGGATCTTGGTAGAGACTTGGAGGATGGATTCATTTCGAGATGATGCCATGTGTCATATGCAGGAGACTCCCAAAGTTGGTATATTTTAGGGTTATGCTTCCCAGGGGCTAGCAGTTCATGACTTGACATGGGACATAGGGGGCAGAGTGTATGAGTGTTCATCTTTGGATGGCTTCTACTATGTATCCCACAGGTGGACATGGGATCCTGGTATTTTGTTTGAGGGGATTTGGTTATTGTTTGAGGACAATCAATTTTCTAGTAGGGAGAACTGTAATGTCCCCACTTTGGGACATCATCACAATGCAAAGGTTTATGATGACCATAGTAGCCAGATGGATGTTATAGCGAGTACAAGGGTTATTGAGAGGAATTGTGGGGTCCATCTCACATTATTCATCCTATTTCATCATTATGAGCCATTTCGCATAGATTGGCATTGGTTCTGTGGCATTCCGACGATTTCCAGGGTTTTGAGTATTTTTTGCTATAAGTCAATTAAATTCACTAAAGAGGCCATTTTGGGAACTATACTTGGAGGAACCTCTTAGTGTAATAGCTCATTAGAATCAAGAGGAACAACACTATAGGATAGGATGATAAGAAGTGCCTTTCAGTGGCCAGGGAAGCCACAAGGAGAGATAAGGTGTTTTTCATAGGTAAAAGAGTTAATTAATTAATTAAAGTGATTTAATTAGTTAACTAAATTTTAATAAAATGAAATTCACTTTAGAGGGACAAGGTGAGAAAAATGTATAAAGGAAATGCAAGGGCCTCTACTCATTCATTCAGGTATGTCTATCATTTTGATATCTGGCTTCTAGCTAGAGGGCCCAACTCTTGGGGGTTTTGAGGGTTTTGACTTAACAAACCCCAGAGGACGATTTGGTGGTGAAATATTCCACCTATCTTGTCCCAATATTGGTCTTGAAGATGCAATACTTTCCCACACCATTCTAGTTCCATATCTACTCAGTGCAGGAGGGTTCTACACCAACCACAGGCACAGGAAGAGAAGGAGGGTGCACCATTGGGGATTTCCAGCAAGGAGGGCGCACCATTTATTGAAGGAAGGTTCGTTACAGAAGTTTGAGGGATACCTTGGAGACTTGATAACTTGGGTTTTAATTGTAGGGCCTTGGCGATGATTTCTAGTGCCTCTTGAGAGAGTTCTATGGTATAGATTATTTCCTAGAGCATTGGGACGAATTGGAGAGAAGGAGGACATTTTGGAGATCTAGATCTATTCTGTTTGAGGAGGTTATACATCAGATCTGACCCTGAGACTTCACCTAGTGACTTGCAGTGTCTCGATATATCTTTCTAGCAAGTTTCAAGGTATTTGGAGGCCTCCTTCACCAGGGCCTAAATTCTAGGGTTTAGCAGTTTTAAGAGGGTGCAACTCCATTGGAGGATTCAACATTTGGAGGAGTTTCCCTTGGTATTTCGGTTTGAGATTTCAGGAGGCGGTTATAATCATCTCAATCTATAGTTCAACATATTCAACGTAGAATTTGAAGGTCTCCTTCATCAGGGCCAAAATTATAGGGTTTGACAGTTTTAGGAGGGTGCAACTCCATTGGAGGATTCAACATTTGGAGGAGTCTCTCTTGGTATTTCAGTTTGAGATTTCAGGAGGGGATTCTACTCATCCCAATCTATAGTTAGGCATCTTCAGCGTAGCATTTGGAGGTCTTTGACAGTAGGGTCAAATTATTGAGGGTCTTCAGGGTTTCATCAGGGCATGGCATCTTCCAGCTTGGGGGGTTAGCATTTCGTACGGCCCAGATATACTCTTGCATTGGTCTTCAGTGAGTATTCAGTCTTCAGAGGCTTATAGTATATTCTATTGGAGAATTTTGTAGTAGCTTCTATATTCTTTATTGGAGCCATCTGTTGAGCATTCCAGATTTGACTTCTCATTGTAGAAGGTTCTTCTATTTATGAATAAAAGCATATTTGAGATGTTTGGGCTTGTCTATCATATTGCATATGGTTGAGGTATGTTCCATGATTATATATTCTTGTTTATTTATGCAAACACACATATAAACACATCAGTAAAACCCTAAGCATAACTATAAGCAAAGTGTTTTACAAAATACCCCCACCAGAAAAAGTTTTTAAAAGACATCGAAAATCGTGATGTTCCTTGCATCTTGGCTTGGGAACATTACAATATACATCGAGTAGCCAGATGGTTTCATGATACATGAGAAGGAGTCTCATGTGTGAAGGTTGAATAAGGCCCTGTACGGATACATGCATGCACCTAGATCTTGGTATGCGAGGATTGATGGACACCTGATGATTTTGGGCTTCAACAAAAGTGTTGTTGATCCCAACCTGTACTACAAGACTGTTAATGGTGAGTCCGTGATTTTGGTCCTCTACGTTGATGATTTATTCCTCACCAGTGCAAAGAGCCTTATTGTTCAATGCAAGTATGCATTGGTCTCTGAGGTTGAGATGAAGGACCTTGGTATGATGCACTACTTCTTAGGACTAGAGGTGTGGCAGAGAACTAATGAGATCTTCCTGACTCAGGGGAAGTACCTAATTGATATATTGAAGAAGTTTGGGATGTTGATCTGTAATCCCATGGCTACCCCAATGGTGACGAATGTGAAGAAACTAAGTGTCTCTTATTTCAATTCCGACGAGATTGATTCAACCCTGTACAAACAACTAATTGGATCATTGATGTATCTTGTTAACCCCAGACCATATATTTTATATGCAGGAAGTGCATTTAGCCAGTTTATGAGTCAACCGAGACAGATACACTGGATTTTTGCGAAGCATGTGTTGAGATACCTGGGAAGCATTGTTGGACATGGTATGAGATATACTTCCAGTATTTACATGAGATTGCAGGGATATACTGAATCTGATTGGGAAAGGAGCACAATGGATAGGAAGAGAACCTTCATGTGTTGCTTCACTTTGGGATCTACCATGGTTTCCTGGTGTAGCAGGAAACAAACTTCTGTGGTTTTGAGCACCGTAGAAGAAGAGTACATTTCATTGAGTGTGACAGTCTGCGAATCAGTGTGGCTTCACAATATTCTTGCATATTTATTTGGTCATGTGATGGATTCCACTGATATTCATTGTAATAACCAGAGTTGTGTGAATCTCTCAGAAAATTCAGTGTTTCATGAAAAATCGAAACACATTGAGATTAAGTACCATCACATTCAAGACATGGTGTAGAGGAAGGAAGTACTGGTGTAGTACCTTCCTACAGATGATCAGGTTGCTAATGGTCTTACCAAACCCCTTACCAGAACAAAGTTCAAGTACTTCCATGATAGACTTGGTGTGGTAGATAATTCCTCCCTCACGGAGAGGGAGTGTTGATGTTTGTAGGTTCCTAAGACATTCTCCATATCGTACTCCTTTGTGACTGAGTTGATTTGATATGTGAGGAAAATTATATGAGAGGGATAAGTGGGTTTGGGATTTTATCCCAACGTCCCTTGTGGAGAGAACATGAGTACATGCTCCTTGTGGAGAGCACATGAGGACATGTCAAGGGAGTTGAAACTTGACCTTGACATCACACACGATGGGGAGTTGACCCTATTTTTTCTAGAGGGAGTAGCCTCTAGAAGTCCAAATCGTACTTCTCTGTGACTGAGTCGATTTGATTTGTGAGGACACTTATCTGAGAGGAATAAGTGGGTTTGGGATTATATCCCAACATCCCTTATGGATAGCACATGAGGACACGTCCCTTGTGGAAACACATGAGGACACGTCAAGGGAGTTGACCTTGATATCTCACACTATGGGAACTTGACCATAGTGTTTCTAGAGGGAGTATCCTCTATAATTCCACATGGGAGTGTCATGTGTGACAAAAATTTTCTAGTATGGTGGTTGTGTACCACTAGCGGAGACTATGTGTCTTTGAACAATAGTTGTGTGCTACTACAATGGTTTTGTACCACTGGCAGTGATTTTATCATTGGAAAATAGTTGTTTTCTACTAGCATTGGTTGTGTACCATAGGAAAATAGTTGTGTACTACTATGGATCAACACTGTCACGTTCTATTGGATGGCATTGTAGTAGTTGTATGCTACTAGCTGATTGTAATGGAGACTACCATATCACTTGGAGCAGATGTGTTCTTCTTGATCGCAGAGAATGTGATAGATGATTCGAACTACCAATGGAATGGTAGTAGTTGTGTACTAATAGTTGATTACAGAGTAGTTAGTGGACTACTAGATGAAGACACCATGGAAAGACACCTCCCTAGCTAAGAGAAAGTGTTGATGTTTCAACATCGGGAAAATATTCTCCCAAGATTGGTCCTGGTGGTTTGACCAGTGGTGAATGGCCCAAATATAGTCTTCAAAGAACATAATACTCGATGTGCTAGTGTTCCTCCAGTGTGTGGGAACATCAGGAGGACTTTCACCCATGAGGGTGTACCTATAGTGAATGTACTAAGAAATCATCGGGTGAAACTTATCTTAGATTTGGTTGCAGACCAAGGGAGATATGATACATTTATCACAAAGGTGTACTTGTGTTAAATGGGCCCAAGTGTAGTACTTCCTTGATCATGACAAGGAATAATATGGACTTGAGGTGCTTTCTAGCCAGTTAGCATGGGGATGACATTCACTTACAGGGGTTTACCTATGGTGAATGGACCACGTGTAGTATTTCTCCTTAGTCATGCTAATTTGGATAGGAATGATAAAGACTCGAGATGCTAGATGCTATCACATGCAAATCCAGAGTGATCCTGATCTCAAAGAGAGTCCGTGGCTAAAAGGGAGAGTTGCAGGGGGAGTTTACCCTCGATTTAGGTGGGAGAGAGACATCTCCAAGGATTGATATACACGTGTCACGAGTCAAGGGAGAAGTTTATATACTTCAGGGACAAACTTGACATGATGCAGAATGTCTCCTTCATTGAGAGAGAGTATTGATATTTGGACAACATCAGGAAGACATTCTCCTAAATTAATAATTAATAATATAATTATTGATTACTAAATAATATATATGATAAGTAATAATAATAATAATAGTAAATAGTTATTTCTTATCCAAGAGCACATCCCTTCATGGATGGTCACCATATGTTCTCTATATATGGAACACTCATCATTGTAATAATACATCTATATTATATTATCTCATATAGAAAAATCAACATTTTTCTGTGAATTCTCTCACTTTGAAATGTTTAGAATCATGAGGAGACATAGAAAATTGCATGACAAATTTTTCGTATTTTTAATCATTATAATTTTTAATAATGAAAGTTGAGGTTGTTTACTAATCCTGAAATTAGTCTTAATCAAAACATTTTGGTATTTTTGCTATAACTTTTTTTCCAATGAAGGTTTAGACTATGAAAATTTCAAGAGGTTAAGATGCCATATCAGAATACTACAAGAAAAAATTTCATACTTGTATGGGTTCAAAGTTCAGATATATATCAGGACAAATATTGGCCATCTAGACATACTCCAAATTAAGTGTTGAAAGGTACATAACTTACAATTGGCGTAAGTTTTGATTGGATGATATGTTTTTTACAATTCAAAATTTGTGATAAAGAGGAAAAATATGAGAATTATGATTTTCGCACATGGCTCCAAAGGTTATTCCAAAATTCATTTCACCAACTAAACCTCTTGAGAGCTCAACCATGACTCAACAAAAAAAAAAAGAATTTTTTTACCAAATTGTAAAAGTGGAAAAGAAGATGGATGCGGTGGAAAATAAGATGGATGAAAATATGAAAGATATGGAAAACAAGATGTTATAATTGAAAAATTCCATGTCTTCCATGATATTTCATGCTCTGGATGAGAGACTCCCTAAAGGAGATATCAAATTGCAAGGAAATCATGAAAATATAGAGAAAATAAGGATTGAGTCCTAGAATCATGATTATTCATCACTTCAATATCCACATAATCAAGGTTTCAATGTGGCACCAAGGAACTACTTCATTCCAAATATAAATGTGAGCAAGTTTGATGGTAAAGATCCTATAACATGGATATTCCATATGGAACAATTCTTTGATCTACACCAAACACCAAGATTACAAAAGGTAACTATTGCAGATTCCTTGTATTTATAAAATGATCAATTGTTTTGGCATCAATGGCTTTGTGAAAGAAAAAAAATTATATTATTTATTGGTCCTTTTTTATGGATGAATTGATATCAAATTATGAGGGTATTAAGAGAAATACATTCTTTAGTCAATTGATAAATCTTCGGATAAAAGGTCCAATTAAAAAGGAAATTCAACAATTCCAAAATATCAGTCTCAGGGTACAAAACATTCATGAGGATAATTTGTTAGATTTCTTTATGGGAACTTTAAAGGATAACATTCAACATGATGTGTGTCTCTTCAAATGTAAATCTCTAGAGAAATATTTCAATATGGCAAGGAAAGTGGAAAACTAAAATATGGCTACTAGAACGGTGACCATTGATAACTATAGAAAGCACCATGTTCACTCTCCTAAACCGATAAGGTTGACCTCAACAGATGGATGAAATAAGAAAAAATTGACTATGTTTCAATTGTGACACCAAGTACAATAAAGGGCATAACTATAGTGAGAATAAATTATTCTATATTGATTTTGAAGAGGAAGAAGATTAATATCTTGTCATAGATATAGATATTGGAACCATCACAAGATATAAATATTGAATATACTACTCCAACAATATATTTTCATGCATTGGGCGACATCAGTACTCCATAACTTCATGATGTTGATTGATTATGGTAGTACCTATAACTTCATCAATTACAAATTAAGAAAAAATCTCAATTGCTTCATACGTCCATCACTGGAGTTTCAAGTAATGATTGCACATGGAGGCACCATAAATTGTTCTGGGAAGTTTCATAGTATTAATCTCAATATGGGGGAGTATTTTTTGGATAGTCCCATGATTTCCATCCAATTTGGTGGCATTGATGGTGTATTAAGGGTCCAATGGTTACAATCATTGGGAACAATGGCCCTTGATTTTCAATATCTTTTCATGATATTTTCCTCAGATGGCAAGGAAATTGAGCTTAGGGGTATCCAAGGGAAACCCTCTAGGTTATAATCTCTAATATAATGCCAAAATTAATATAAAAGGGACAAAATGGTGTAATTACACAATCATGATCACTTGATGTTCAAACATTTATATCCTCTCCTCCATTAGATCTCCAAATAGTTATCAACACTCATTCCAAGGTATTTGGTGAAATTCCTAATGGTCTTCCACCTACTCAAGATCATGACCATGCTATTCATTTGAAAATAGGAAGCGTACCACCTAACATTAGACCTCATATGTATCCATTTGCACAAAAGAGTGAGATTGAGTTTATGATCCAAGAAATTTTAGAGGTCAACATCATTCAACCTCACCAAAGTTATTTTTCTTCACCAACAGTGATGGTTACAAAAAAGGATGGTTCATTGTGTATGTGTCTAGATTATAGACAACTCAAAAAAATGAACATCAACTATAAGTTTGTTATTCCTGTCATTCATGAATTATTAAATGAATTGCATGGAGTAATAATATTTACTAAGTTGGATCTTCATCCAAGATATCATCAAATTAGAATCAAGCAGAAAGACATTCACAAAACAACTTTTAGAACACATGAATGTCATTATGAGTTTTTGGTTATGCCATTTGGACTTACTAATGCACATTCAACATTTCAAAGCTTGATGAATTATATTTTCAATCCCTTCCTTAGAAAATGTGTGTTAGTGTTTTTTGATCACATACTAATCTACAACAAATCTTGGGAAGAGCATGTACACCATGTTGATAGAGTATTGAAACTATTGGAAGAGAGCCAACTTTATGCAACACCTTCCAAGTGTGCCTTTGGGGTTCAAGAAGTGGAATATTTGGGTCATATTGTATCTCATGAAGATGTTAAAGTGGACCCTAACAAAATTAAATCTCTTAAGGAATGGCCAATTCCAAAAACCTTGAAGAAAATTAGAGGATTCTTACAATTCACAAGCTATCACCACAAGTTTGTCAAGAACTATGGTAAAATAAAAACACCTCTAACAACAATATTAAATAAGGAAGCATTTTCTTGGATTGAAGCAAAAAAAAAATCTTTTTAAAAACTTAAGGAGGCTATGTGTACAACTCTCATCCGAACTACACCTTACTTTACATTTTTTTTTTATTGTGGTGTGTGATGCCTCAGGCCATGGAATTGGTGCAGTTTTAATGTAAGAAGGAAGGATCCTTGCCTTTGAAATAACTCAACTTGAAGGAAACAAATTAATCAAACCCATTTATGAAAAACAAAATTTATCCATAGTACATGCAATTCATATGACACCCTTTCGTAATATGAAGTCACAAAGAAGTAAATATAGATCATGATGGTTTTAAGTACTTCTTGGAGTAATGATTATCGTCATAAGAGATACAAAAATGGGTTACAAATATTCTAGGTTATGACTTTGAAATTATGTACAAAAAAAGAAAAAATAATGTGGTGGTATATTTCCTTTCAAGGAAATAAGAAGAAATAGGGGGTTCACTATGTGTTATTTCTATTCTACAATCTGATTGGGTGGAAGAAGCAAGGATAGAATGGAAGAAATATCAAGAGTTATGAAATATCATTCAACAACTACAAGACGAACCAACTAGTTCATTAGATAATTTTGTATGGAAGAATGATTTTCTATGGTATCATGATTTCCTATATTTATGTAAGAATTCCCAACTCAAATAGAAGGTCCTTTTGGAATTGTGCACTTCTCCTATAGGAGTACATTTAATATTCTTGAAAATGTAACACGAGATCATGAAGGATTTTTTCTGGGAAGGTATGAAAACTAATGTTCAAAAATCTGTGTCTGAATGTTTGGTATGCCAATAGAATAAGAGAGAGAGAATCAATACGTTGGGTCTCCTAAAACCATTAGCTAAAACCAAGTCAGTGTTAGGAAGAATTTTCAATGGATTTTATTACAATTTTATCCAAATTCGAAGAAAATATTTCCACCATGGTAGTAGTGGATCGACTAACAAAGTATGCCCATTTTTCTATTTTTCTCATTCGTTTAAAATAATATAGTAGACACAACATTCATGGAAACAATTCAAAATATACATGGAGTCCCCAAGTTTATTGTAAGTGACAGAGATCCAATTTTCAAAATAATTTTTTGGAATGGATTATTTTCTTGTTTGGGTATTCAATTGGTTCACATCTCATCTTACCATCCTCAATATGATGGGAAAACTAATATTGTGAATAAATGTCTAGAAGGATATATTTGTTGATTTGCATATGATAAATAGACAGAATGATTCAAGTAGTTTCCCTTGGCGGAATAGTGATACCAACACATCCTCCCATACTTCATAAAAAATGTCCACATTTTTAGCACTTTATGGATATCATCATCCACCCATTACATCATCCTTGAAAGGGAATACAAATATTCAAGCAATGGAGGACCACATAGGGAACCAACAAGAGGTTCTCAAACTATTGAAGGGCGACTAGGTTATGGCACAAAATATGATGAATCAATAAGTGGATCAACATTGCAGTCAAAAGGGAATTTGAAGTAGCGGATTATGTATTTCTAAGGATACATCCATATAAACAGATGTCCCTCAAGAAACAAAATAAGGAAAATAAATTAGCACCCAAATATTATGGCTCCTATAAGGTTTTGCGAAGGATTGGAGGTATGTCTTACAAAGTGGAGTTGCCTCCATCTTCATGTGTACATCCATTATTCCATGTTTCTTTATTAAAAAAGGTCATTGAAAACAAGATCCCAATCCAAAATATTTTACCAAAGATTAATGAAGAAGGTAAAATCATACTAGAACTAGAAAAAATCCTTGAAATGAGGATTAAGCAGTTGAGAAATAAAGCAATTACATAGTACCTTTTCAAATGGAAGAACCTACTAGTGGAGGAGGCGATATGGGAAGATGCGTTATTCTTGTAGAAACAACCATGGTTAGTCAAGTGTTGAGGAAAACACTTGTTTGGATGGGAGGGGAATGCTAAGAGCTATAAAAAGCCTCATGTTATGTATAAAACCCCTTATTAATCCCTAGATATTGAATTATTACATTTATAGTGTTATATTTGTATGTCGACTAGAAACCTTCATTGCGTTATTTCGTTATAATTGTACCCTTTGTCTCCTATATATATACCAATGATACCTAGTCGTAGTAGAATCTTATCTCATCTCATATGGTACTCTGAATTGGATATATTGTAAAATGAGGCTTCCCCATCAAAGTGGACTATATTCATTGAATTTTTATCATTTTAAGGCGTTGGATCATAACATCATATCTCTCTTCTCAAACTCGATCCTTGAACATGGTTTATGCAACCATACTACTTTTTTTCTTGCATGAATGGTTTCCATTTATTCATATTCTATTGTCAACAAGGCTACAACCTCCTCTCACTTACTCATCCAGTCAATTTCTCCACTAAACATCTTGAACACATATCAACTGGTTGATATTTGTTGATCCATATCTCTATCCTAGTGTTATAACCCTAATTTGCATCAGACATGCATACCTAGCTGCAGGCCATCTTACTTACTATGTTTCCCAAGCCAATATTGAATAACTCTTCTTAAAAAACAAATTTTTGAATATGTACGCACCCTACACCACTACTTCCCACGTATGTACGCTAGATGCATCAATACTACCCACGTACATATGCTAGCTTCACCATTACATCCCACGTATACTCACAAAAGTTGCAAAAAATAAAAAAAATTGCAAGGGATTCATTGAGATTACAGGCTATTCGGTGGTTTCCTGACCAATTGACTGCATATATCCTGTCACCCGACTGAATAACCATATTTTTGGCATAGAAAAATAGGTGTTGGGGTCTCATTCCAAGGAGAAACATAGAAACAATGAAACTCTGCCCATTTTGCTTCCCCCCCTTGCCCAAAGAATTTGCAGCCACATTGTGATTTTTGAGCCAGAATTCCTTATTCTTGCTCCTTTTTCCTCATCCATAAGCCTATGCCCATTCTCTAGAGAGAATTATGAGAGAAGAAGAACACGTGGAAGCAGTTGGAGCTTGGTGAAGAGGATCCTAGGATCAGGTTCAAGGAGCAACCGCCGATCTCATTTTGTAAGTGTGTTAAGAACCAATACCAGATCTGAAGATATAATCACCACAAATACTGAATACACAATAGATCCACAAGCAATATTGAAGAAACCACACTTTATTATATCAAACCCTTGAGGTAGGGCAACACCGTACAATGGATCCTATTATGGAAGGTATCCTCTCCTGTTCACTTGCCTCTTCGAGGGGGCATCCTCCTATTGAGCTACCGCTCCAAATACAATATTTCTCTTCATGTCTTATTACATTGCTTGAACCCCTTTATATAGTGCTACCATCACCTAAGAACATTCTAGAGGACGAATCTTCTAGAAGTAGAACCTTCTAAGAAGTCCTCTTATATTTATTATATCTAATTACCCATTTATTATATCTAACTACCATAGTGGGCCTTATTTAATAATATAGTGGACCTAATCCACCTTACATTGAATGACCTCCACTATTATCACTATGGGCCCTCTGAGCCCCCCCACTACCTCTCTAGCTACCTTACAAAGTGACTTTGTGATATTAATATAAAGAAGTACTTTTTCCATCCCAACATATGATGTGTTTGTTGTAGGTGAATCCCCCTATGGACAAGTGGATTCCCTCTTGGTTTCTAGACTCCTAAGGCCAAGACAAAAAAATGCTTAACATGGACATTGAATTCCTTTTAGATCTAATCAAGCTAATAAATGAAAGAGAAGGAGAAAGGTATGAACCTTATTAACGATGTTTGTCCTTTCAAAGTTCAGGCTAAGCTTCGATCCCGAGCTCGCTGATAGGTCTTGTAGAACAAACAAAGGCACAAAATACTTCCTACTCTACTGAGATTAGCTCAAACATAGATCCATCTACTGTAGACAAACTCATATGGAAAGAGCATAAGTTTGAAAGAAATAGGCCAAACATTGATTATATAAATGAGAAAAAGTGAAAGTACTTACAATCCTTTGAATTAGTGGGTTAGATGTCATAACAAAATGTAAATCAAACATAAATATTAATGGTTTTTCTGATGAGTCTGTAAGTCTTTTATGTCTCAGCCTTAATGGTTCTTTCAGTGACTCCTTGCGATCCACAGTAGGCCTTAAGTCAGTTTCTTGGGTCGTGTCTTGTTGTTGCTTTCCCTTTTTACTTGCTTTAGAAGAAAAAAAAAGGAATTTGTTTTCAAGTTTCTTATTTTGGAGCATAAAAAAAAAAAAAACAGTTTCTTGTTTGGTTAAGTAGTTAGGTTAGTTGTTTTTTCAGGGAGAAGAGTGCTTTCTTAATTTCTTTGTTGAATACTTATGACTTTAAGTAGCTCGTCGTCAAGTGAAATTCAGTTTTGATTTTTTCTTTTAAAATATCTTAGAGAGAAAAGTTAGTTAGAAAAGTTAGTTAAAGAGTGTTCAATTTGCAAATCTTTGTTTGTTGAAAAAGAAGTAATTTTGTTTCCAAAATTTGTTCTTCTCTTTCGTCTCTTAACAAACATCACCAATTTCATTTTCCTTCCTTTGAATTAAGACAAACCAATTAAAATCAACACTTAATTAAAATTTATTAGACTTTGTATTTGTAGGGTCCATTAACTAGATTAGGCTAAAGCCTTGATTTAGGTTGGAGAGGAAACTCTTCAAGGCTACAAAACAAACATAGAAGTATGTGCTAGGGATTGAAAAAGTCTAGTAATGTGGAAACTATATGAGACCCCCCTCTAACACAGGGGATAAACATGAGGTCGCGTGCGGAAAGGTAGTGGAGATAACTCCTCCAAAGGCGGACCACTTGTAGTGGAGGAACACATATAGAGGACTTATCTTGGGATTACGTTGATTGAATTTTCCGCGAAGCTTCATGGGTATCGAATCCTTTCGAGGTCCTTAGTCATCTTCTGGAACACTTTCTTTCGATGCCCTCGATAGGTTTTGGGCTTGATACCCTGTTCATTGCGGTCCACCCGACTGTCGACTGTACCTGCCTGGTAGTTGTTCACGAGCTGACAACCTAGTTTCCTTTACTTTAGGAACTTACACGGGTGACTCTGGGAGTATACCACAATACCTAGGGTAGACATCGGGCCACGCTTTGCAAAGTATACCCAGAGGGTGCTTTCAGGTTCAATTTTCACTTGCACCGGTAAGTTTCTCTAGTGTTGGTTGGTGTAATTGTTCTTCCAACTAGTTGTAGTGGTTTGATTTCTTTATCTCTAGGAACTTTTTCTAGTGCTTGTTTTGGTCTTCAATGTTAGAAATCCCTAGTGTGTCATTGATCTTCTCCCACAGTGGAAGATCAAGAGCTCCACCAGTCGCAAAGTCTCTTGGGCCTACTGTCGGTTAACTTGGAGCCACTACTGCCACTGCGAAGGTGAATACTAGACTCGCAAGGGTATTTTGAGGCGACTGGGCCACATGAAATTGTACCCGAGCCATCTCTGAGAGGAGAACATTCGTTTCTAGAGGGACCAACTATTTTTTACCTTGGAGTGGAAGCTCTCGGTCTGTATAACTCTCCGATCGACGACTTGTCGGTGCCACTTCTGATATAGCTTTCCCCTCCAAGAGTAACACATCACGAGCGTCATATAATCCTGCAAGCAACGATGGAAGAAAATGTTGCTACTTTGTCAGGGAGTCCTCATACTCCCTCTATGACTACCACAACTGGGGGCATTTCACCGCCTAACTCATCTTGGCAGGTCTGGACCACTATGGTATCAACCGCCTCTACCTCGAGTAGTGGTCTGATTTCGTCCATGGCGGCGTGTTGGAAGCCATTTTGCATTTTTATCTTTTCCTTACAAGCTGCCTACACAAGGGTTTTGAACCCTCTATACTCATCTCAATTCTTTAAACGAAACGACACTATTATCATGCGCATTCACACACTTGCCTTTCGTTTTCATTTTCATGACTGCAAGCATGAAAACCCTGAGTTGGAAGTCATGTTGATAGCGTTAAAATCATCTTTGGATTATTTAAGATCTTTTTGTTTATGTCGTCATGACTCTTTTACATCCAACTCACTACTGATCATACATTTATCAAAACACCAAGCCTTTACTCACTTTGCATTTGACTTTTGTTAATATGACTTCATTTTATAAGTTCATGATGCAATGATATTCTGGTTTTTTTTATTGAATCCTTGATACAATGGTGGTATGATATTCTATTGTCTTTGATCAAATTCCTTGGTGCAATGATTTCATGAGAACGCATTAACATCGTGATTAAATCCATGGTGCAATGGTCGATGTAGTGGTTTCTTTGAATCATACAAACACTATTGTTGATTTAATATACAGACAAATTGTTGGTTATGAACACTATGGTTTTCAAGTGGTTATTTGATATTTCATTTGGTCAAAATCTTTTGGTTATGAATGTTATGGCTTTCGATGAGTATGTGAATAGTCCATTTGATAATTGGTTTACAATGTTTTGATTGTGATTTGAGTGAAACTATTACCTAGACACCGTCTATTGTACATGCCACATAGTAGTTTTGCATGGTTTCAATTTACTCCACCACTCTCACACGCATAGGCATTAACGTCTACCTTGCATTTCGGGCTACCTCTGCTTGTTTTGGGGAAGCTATAGGAAAATGGTTTTGTGTTTATCTTGTCAAACCCTCGCCAATTACCCTGTTGACTATATGTTGTCTGCTATGGATCCTGTAGTGCGAATTTAACCCCATGGTGTTCAAAGTCTGTTACTGTTTGATAGTGCCAGAGAAGACTTCCCCCGTAATTTCCCCCCCAGAGACACGTTTTTGCGTGAGGGATTTTGGGAAAACGGTTTTGAATCAGATCAAACCCTTGAAAACCCAGAACCAGAATTAGCCCCTTTACCTTCATCGCAGGCGGTTTCCTCATAAATTGGGTCTTTACAGAGATATGGCTCATTATTTAGAGGTCAAATTTCATATATTCTCCGTGGCTGGAAGGTGCGTTTTGGTCTGTTTTCATTTGCTGAAACGTCTATGAATTCTCCAGGCCTGTGCCTCAGAACCCCTCTCACCTGTCCATCCTTGTGCCTCAGCCTTCTGTGAACCCTTAATCAATCCAAAGATCTATCAAGCCGTCAGTCAGCAAGTTAAAAGACCACAGGTTCTATCGTGTTTAGAAATGTTGAGGCAACTACTGCCTTTGTTAAATCAAAGTTATCCTGACCGAATAGTATTCCTACAACCAAGGTATGTTATTTCAACATCGATTTTTAAATGATTTTGTTTAAATTAGCATAGCCGATTGTATTTTCTCTGAATTAGTTCTATTTTGTTTGAATTAATTAAAAAAAATAAATGATTTTGTTTACTTCGAATTACCAAGAATGATTTCGTTTTGGATTGTGTTTGCATTGAATTAGTAAAAAAGATTTTGTTTTGAATTAGCATAAATTATTGTGTTTGCATTGATTTGTTTGTTAAATTGAATATAGTTATGTTTGGATTGAACCGATTTAACATGATTTTGTTGTCCTTTAATTAGCATAAACAATTGTATTCGTTTTGAATTAGTAACAAAAGAATTGTTTGATAGAACGCATACATTCCTGTTACCATTCGATTAATGCAATACAATTTTGTTAGTTCTAAATTGGCATAAAAGATTTGGTTAGTTTTAGTGTGAATGATTGGCTTTGTTTTGAATTAGTAATTAAGAGTTGTTTGATTCACCGTATACATTTTTGTTACCTTTTGGATTCATTTAAAACTATTTTGTTTGTAAATATGACCAGCTACAGAATCGTGAGATTCTGTTAGCTAGTCATAAAAATTGGATTTTTGTTGATTTTACAACTGAACACTATCTAAAACTTGTTTATTCTTATCCATCTACAGGTACACACTAATTTCAATGGGAATTGGATCTGCTGTGGCAGTTTTAGAACATGCTTTTGTTTCACAGTTTTTGGTTTAGGTTGTTAGTCTTAGTTGGAAATAGAGATTTGGGAGATTGTTCCAATATTTTTTGCAAACAGTTTTTGATAATTCCCACAGTGATTTTTTACCCTATGGCCTTTATATACTCATTATTTTTTGTAAAGGAGCCATCACTGTTGGGAGAACAAATACTATGGACTTATGATGATACAGACTCGAATAGAACTGGATTTGTTGTACGGCTTTAGCTTCAATTCATCTTACTTTTGTTCAAGTTTCTGTGCATTTTAATTTGTAATCAAATTATTGACTACTTTAGATATCAAGATTTGTTACAGGTTGATGCGATATAATTTAACGTGTTGTCCATATTTGATATCTCTTATTTTACGTGCAACAATTATCCTGTTTCAATTTAATGAGCAGAAGGTTTATCTTCGTTGTTAAGTGAACAGTTATGTACAAATCTTCACACTGGGATTTATCTAAATGTGATGATCTATAAACTATAATATTGTTGTTGTTTTATGTCTTGTTTGTTCTGTCATTCGTATTCAAAGAGCATTGTTGCTTCCTGTTTACAAGAAGCTTGTGGAAAAATCTGGTGCGGATTTCTCCCATCAAACAACTAAATCGAGTGTTGTGAACAGGACAAATGGGAAGCGTTACTTCAGGTCAGTTTGTTATTAATTAATTTAATAGTTAAATAAATTTGAGAATTCTCAGTGGTTTAGATAGATATATATAGTACAAATTGTTATCTTAATTGCTTCGCTTAGTTAGTTTTCATTTCACTTTCATAGAAAAGTTATACAAATAAAAAAAAATAGCTTAGCTGTCATAAGACAATTTACACATGATTTTTGCAAATTTAGATCAAAATTTGTATCTTGTAAATGTTGTACATATATAATTGAGATCTAATTCTTTTGATAGCTGAAATTTTAATTTCATAGAATTATTGTTGGATAATATTAGTAAGTAAGTTGTATATATTTTAGAATTGTTTGTTGTAGCTAGGTTTTTTTTTTACTTAGTTTAGTTTCTTTAGTTTAGTTTTTCTTTCATTTTCCTAGGACTTAGATCGGCCAACGGAGCCACAAAACCCGTCATAATGGATCATTCCAAACAGCTTGGGTTATTTAGACAACCGTGGACCGGATCCACCCCTCCAGTTGATGAGCGGTCAATTTCGCCCGTCAACAAATGGCTCTAGAAGGAGGGCCGACTGACAAGTTGGCCTTGTAGGAGCCTTTATTTTAAATGTATTCAATTTCCCCCATGGCTCCGCAAATCACTGTGTTGGAACATGCTTTCAACTTCTCATTGCCCAATGTTCCCAATGAGACAGTCTCTCGCTTGTCCAAACTCACCTTTGATGGTGAAGGCAATATATCTGCTAAAGACCACCTTAACAAGTTTTGGTGCAAATGCATCAAACATGACATCTCAGATTTAGGAGTTTTATGCAGACTATTCTCTTTTACTTTTAGAGGCCAGATCAAACATTGGTTTGAATCCTTTCCAACATGTCACATTTTTGATTGGTTTCAATTTGTAGATGAGTTTCTAGATGCTTTTGAAATTTATGATTTCGATCAATTATGTGAAGAATTTCATACTTCGCTAATCAACGATGATTCATCTTCAGAAGACTTTTTGACAAGAGTCTATCATATCCTCTGTAAATTTAATCTCGATGACATGTCATTGGCATTAAATCTCTTCTATGATGCTTCCATTCCTTCCATCCAGTCATGTTCAATCACGAATGAAGAACTAATTACAAATCCTATCACTCAACTACTAGAACAATCTTCTTCGCAAGAAGAGAAAAATTCTTCCGATAATGTTGAACAAGTTAGGGAGATAGAATCTATTGACCAGGTTCTTATTGACAACCAAATTGGTTTTTCCTTTGAATCATTGTATTTTCAGTCTTCGACCAATATGGAAGAAGATTCATTTCTAGCTCAAGGTGAATATCCTCATTCTTGTAACTCATGCTCTAAT
>ML778715.1:146312-190186 GCA_009831015.1 Picea engelmannii
GATAAACTTGGATTTGACGCTTGTTCACTTTCATCACTCACATGGGAAAAGGACATGTTGCGAGATGATTTTACACAGTTTATTGTTGAAAAGGACAATGCATTATATTTTATGGAGATCAAACATTCTAAGTTTCATATTCGTTCTTTGATTAGCTCGAATCTTAATGTTTATGCTTCGCATTTTGAAATGATCAATCTCATCGAAGGAAACATTCAAACCAATGATCCAATTGATTGCATGAATCCTCCTATGATGAGTTTCCCATTGATATATTCGTTTCATCAAAGTCATGGTTTGCATCCCCATTTTTGTGACAGGATCTTAGGATGGCTTGAATATTCATATATAAAAAAAATTCATAATAAAGACAAAGTTGTGCTTGCTTTACTTTTACCTAAGTATCTTGGAAGTAGGCGTGACATATTTCTTTTAGATCCTCCATGTGAAGAAATTAATGAACACTTAGAGAACTGTCAGGAGGATGGGGAATTTCAGCCTTGGCTGATGGTTATTCCATTTCCTCGTGATCTTGACAAGTTTTTCAAATCTACTTACACTTGCCCATGCCATTATGACCCTTATCACGACAAGATTGCGCAATGGCTGGAGGATTCGTACATCAAGAATATTCAAGGGAATGGTAAGATCATGCTTACTTTGTTTTTAGATGATGATTATGAAGGTAAGTATGATGTGTTTCTGTCATTTGTTGATATATCACCACTCTTATTAATAATGTTTGATTTTGTTTCCGTTGCAAGATTGGAGTTACTCCGATGGCTACATTGGAAGCATGACTTCACGTAGTATCTTGATTTGTTTATTAGTTAGGGTAGGTTTAGTAATAAGTTTTCCTTTCATTTGTATTTCTAACTAATTCTCTTTGTAATAATGCAGTCATGAACGCAAGTGGGCACACCACGAGAACCATAATACGACTGTTGTTAGGGAAGTCTCCTTGATCCTTTTCTCTTTACTTCTAGTTGAACATTTAGTTTCAAAAACGCAGTATCGTCATGAAAATATTAAATGGAAAGTAAAGAGATAAATAAATCTGAATCAACCCTGACCCAAGGTACCACGAGTAGGACTACATTCCTATCAAACGAGATTTTCCTACTTTCTTTCAGTCTCCCAAGGGATTTGTTGCATGAGGTTTTCAGATGCACGTTCTGTACATATTTTTCTTGTTTGGATTTCTCTGCTTTCAAATCTTTCTTCGCTAGTGTGTTTTGATTTCTCCCTTATGCTTATTAGTTTTCACTTTTGAAATACACATACCTTCATTATGAACTGTTCAGACAAAGAAAACAGAAAATTCTTTCTCTGAAATGACTGCTGAAAAGTTGTCTAAACATCAATTATAATATACTTCTGAAATTTACAGCCATGTTGAGGAAAGACTGTTGTTTGAAAGAAGTTTATTGATTTCAATCTGTAAGTGAAGCCTGTCATGATCATCCATTATCTTCTTACGTTGTCCCTATTCCTTAAGGGAATAACTCAGAATATGTCTCCTTGCTTTCGAAGGTTAGTTTTGTAAACAAACCATCTCTTAATCTTAATGAAGGACAACTTAAAAAATTCTTTCAAGGTCTGTAAAAATATGATTAAAATATCATAATTTTCAGCGTGACCCTGCTCAATTATATATCTTTAAAAAATAAACAAATCAAAAAAGAGTTGTGGGAAGTGCTTATAAACCCGCCGGGATGCTGAACAAGTCTGTTGGCAGCGGGTAAATGCATGCATGACGCTAAGACAACTTCACCGGGGTACTGAACAGGCTCGCTGGCAGCGAAGCAATGTCGGGTATATGAAAATTTGCAAATATAGAATCTCTTGACTTTAAAATGTCCTTTATTCTGATGTGGAACTTCTTGGCAAGATACGGATGTCAGAGTGGGTTAAATGGCAACCCTGTCGAGGCTATGGACGCCTGCTGGAAGCAGTGACTCTGTTAACAGTATTGGATATTTATCTTTAATATCATGACTCGCTTGTCTTAAGACTGTTATCAGTTTTCATCTTTTAAGCGCAACTGGAATATTTGATTAGTGATGATTTTTAAACAATTTTTTGGTTGTTTTTAAGTTAGAATTATTCTCATTATCATAATCTGGATTTGTTCTTTTGGCAGAGATAATTGCTTCTACTAGTGTGTCGCCATTGTTGGCAGCCATTTTGCATTTTTATCTTTTCCTTACAAGCTGCCTACACAAGGGTTTTGAACCCTCAATACTCATCGCAATTCTTTAAATGAAACGACACTATTATCGTGCGCATTCACACACTTGCCTTTTGTTTTCATTTTCACGACTGCAAGAGTGAAAACCTTGATTTGGAAGTCATGTTGGTAGCGTTAAAATCATCTTTGGATTATTTCAGATCTTTTTGTTTATGTCGCCGTGACTCTTTTACATCCAACTCACTACTGATCATACATTTATCAAAACACCAAGCCTTTACTCACTTTGCATTTGACTTTTGTTAATATGACTTCATTTTATAAGTTCGTGATGCAATGATATTCTGGTGTTTTTGATTGAATCCTTGATACAATGGTGGTATGATATTTTATTGTCTTTGATCAAATTCCTTGGTGCAATGGTTTCATGAGAATGCATTAACATCGTGATTAAATCCATGGTGCAATGGTCGATGTAGTGGTTTCTTTGAATCATACAAACACTATTGTTGATTTAATATATGGACAAATTGTTGGTTATGAACACTATGGTTTTCAAGTGGTTATTTGATATTTCATTTGGTCAAAATCTTTTGGTTATGAATGTTATGGCTTTCGATGAGTATGTGAATAGTCCATTTGATAATTGGTTTACAATGTTTTGATTGTGATTTGAGTGAAACTATTACCTGGGCACCGTTGATTGTACATGCCACATAGTAGTTTTGCATGGTTTCGATTTACTCCACCACTCTCACACGCATAGGAATTAACGTCTGCCTTGCATTTCGGGCTACCTCTGCTTGTTTTGGGGAAGCTGCGGGAAAATAGTTTTGTGTTTATCTTGTCAAACCCTCGCCAATTACCCTGTTGACTGTATGTTGTCTGCTATATCTCCTGTAGTGTGAATTTAACCCCATGGTGTTCAGAGTCTGTTACTGTTTGATAGTTCCAGAGAAGACTGCCCCCGTAATTGCCCCCCAGAGACACGTTTTTGCATGAGGGATTCTAGGTAAACGGTTTTGAATCAGATCAAACCCTTGAAAACCCATAACCGAAATTAGCCCCTTTACCTTCAACATGGGCAGTTTCCTCAGAAATTGTGTCTTTACAGAGATATGGCTCATTCTTTATAGGTCAAATTTCATATCTTCTCCATGGCTAGAAGGTGCGTTTTGGTTTTTTTGCATTTGCTGAAACGTCTATGAATTCTCCAGGCCTGTTCCTCAGAACCCCTCTCACCCGTCCAGCCTTGTGCCTCAGCCTTCTATGAACCCTTGATCAATCCAAAGATTTATCAAGCCGTTAGTCAACAAGTTAAAAGACCACGGGTTCTATCGTGTTCAGAAATGTTGAGGCAGCTACTGCCTTTGTTAACTCAAAGTTATCCTGACCGAATCGTATTCCTACAGCCAAGGTATGTTATTTCAACATCGATTTTTTAATGATTTGGTTTAAATTAGCATAGCCAATTGTGTTTGCTCTGAATTAGTTCGGTTTTGTTTGAATTAATTAAAAAAAAACAAAAACGATTATGTTTACTTTGAATTACCAAGAATGATTTCATTTTGGATTATGTTTGCAATTAATTAGTAAAAAAGATTTTGTTTTGAATTAGCATAAATTATTGTGTTTGCGTTGATTTGTTTGTTAAATCGAATATAGTTCTGTTTGGATTGAACCGATTTAACATGATTTTGTTATCCTTTAATTAGCATAAACGATTGTATTCATTTTGAATTAGTAACAAAAGAATTGTTTGATAGAACACATACATTCTTGTTACCATTCGATTAATGCAATACGATTCTGTTAGTTCTAAATTGGCATAAAAGATTTGGTTAGTTTTAGTGTGAATGATTGGATTGTTTTGAATTAGTAATTAAGAGTTGTTTGATTCACCGTATACATTTCTGTTACCTATTGGATTCATTTAAAACGATTTTGTTTGTAAATATGACCAGCTACAGAATCGTGAGATTCTGTTAGCTAGTCATAAAAATTGGATTTTTGTTGATTTTACAATTGAACACTATCTAAAACTTGTTTATTCTTATCCATCTACAGGTACACACGAATTTCAATGGGAATTGGATCTGCTGTGGTAGTTTTAGAACATGCTTTTGTTTCACATTTTTTGGTTTAGGTTGTTAGTCTTAGTTGGAAATAGAGATTTGGGAGATTGTTCCCATATTTTTTGCAAACAATTTTTGATAATTCCCACAGTGATGTTTTACCCCGTGGACTTTATATACTCATTATTTTTTGTAAAGGAGACATCATTGTTGGGAGAACAAAGACTATGGACTTATGATGATACAGACTCGAATAGAAGTGGATTTGTTGTACGACTTTAGCTTCAATTCATCTTACTTTTGTTCAAGTTTCTGTGCGTTTTAATTTGTAATCAAATTATTGACTACTTTAGTTATCAAGATTTGTTACAGGTTGATGCGATATAATTTAACGTGTTGTCCATATTTGATATCTCTTATTTTACGTGCAACAATTATCTTGTTTCAATTTAATGAGCAGGAGGTTTATCTTCGTTGTTAAGTGAACAATTATGTACAAATCTTCGCACTGGGATTTATCTAAATGTGATGATCTGTAAACTATAAGATTGTTGTTGTTTTATGTCTTGTTTGTTTTGTCATTCGTATTAAAAGAGAATTGCTACTTCCTTTTTACAAGAAGCTTGTGGAAAAATCCAGTGCATATTTCTCCCGTCAAACAGCTAAATCGAGTGCTGTGAACAGGACAAATGGGAAGCGTTACTTCAGGTCAGTTTGTTATTTGTAATTTAATAGTTAAATAAATTCGAGAATTCTCAATGGTTTAGATAGATATATATAGTACAGATTGTTATCTTAATTGCTTTTCTTAGTTAGTTTTCATTTCCCTTTCACAGAAAAGTTATAAAAATAAAAAATAATAGCTTAGTTGTCATAAGACAATTTACACATGATTTTTGCAAATTTAGATAAAAATTTGTATCGTGTAAATACTGTACATATATAATTGAGATCTAATTTTGTTGATAGCTGAACTTTTAATTTCATAGAATTATTGTTGGATAATATTAGTAAGTAAGCTGTATATATTTTAGAATTGTTTGTTGCAGCTAGGTTTTTTTTTTTACTTAGATTAGTTTCTTTAGTTTAATTTTTCTTTCATTTTCCTAGGACTTAGATTGGCCAACGGAGCCGCTAAACCCGTCAGAGTGGATCATTCCAAACGACTTGGGTTATTTAGACAACCCCGGACCAGATCCACCCCTCTAGTTGATGAGCGGTCAATTTTTCCCATCAACACGATGATCATGACATCGTTTATGTAGAGTGTGGCAGGCCCTCCGTTTTCATACGGGATGCCCAAATTTGACACGAAATCGGTCCTCTCCTAATCCACCCTATAGACTTTGTGTCTAGGGGTAGGGATCTCTAACGCTCCTCTGCAAGGGTCCATGGGGGGCACTTCATCCCCCTATAAATCTTTCCCCTATGGTGGGGGTCATATACCTCTGTCGTCCCCCTCGCTTGGAGGTGCTTCTCAGCAGCCTGCGTGGCCAAACATGAATTACAACCTGTCTGGAGCAGGTAGTCAAGGACCTTCTTCTAGTACCACACTGGTGGGTTCTTTTCCATTCTCTTTTTTCGGTGCGTTTGGTAACAACACATTCTCGTCATCTGCCATTTTGGTTAGGGGAAACCCTGGTTTTGGATCACAAAATCTTGTGCATGGTACTATTCCTGCACAGGGGGCACACACTTCTCAAGGACCTTGGAATCCATGGTAGGGATCAGTTCCCTCATCAAGGATGTCGACTGGGGGCAGCCCCTTCCATGGTCAATGGAACCCCTTGCAAGGCTCAAGATCTATTATTGTCAGATCGACAGGGGGAAATCCTTTCCAGAACCTTTAGAACACTATGTCGGGAGAAATCACTTATCATCCCTCAACGTCCTACTACGGGAGTCAACCGATGACATCTCAACAAGCGCAGCATCCAAATGTAGGCCTAGGCCATAGTTTTTTTCAGAACCCAGGCCAACAATCTAATTTTTCCTGGCAACCCGGTGCTAGACAAATCTCAAGCTCATATTCTCTTGTACATACTCAACAACCTAAGATACCTTTTCTGGCAACTTTGCATTTGTCAGACTTGTCAATATTATTGAACGACCCAATCTGTCACGATCCATATTGGCCTGCTATGCTGACCAAGTTTCCCTCAGACATTCCAAAGTTCGAAGGCAAGCCAAATGAAGATCCAGGCGATCATGTGACTACCTTTCACTTATGTTGCTCATCCAACTCTTTGAGAGATGACTCCATCCAGTTGCGGTTGTTTCAACGCACTCTTATCGGGAGTGCCACAAAATGGTACATCAAGCTTGACCTCTCAAGATACTCTACTTTTGGCGAATTTGCAATGGTTTTATTAAACCATTTTCAATTACCTGTGAGATACGATGCCGACACAAAATTGTTGGCCAACTTTGAGCACACAAAGGTTGACCATATCTCTAATCACATCCAAGAATGGCAGTGCCAGAAGAGTTTGATTAAAGTACCAGTTCCACCATCATTCCTGATGGAATGGTTCCTTAAGTCTTTGGTACCCTATCTATCCAAGGACGTAGCAACATTGGGGGTCTTTTCATTGAAAGGGTTTTTCTAATGAGTCTGTGAGTATTTTATGTCTCAACCTTAATGGTTCTTTCAGTGACTCCCTAGGATCCGCAATAGGCCTTAAGTCAGTTTCTTGGGTCATGTCTTGTTGCTTCTTTCCCTTTTTACTTGCTTTAGAAGAAAAAAAAGGAATTCATTTTCAAGTTTCTTATTTTGGAGCATAAAAAAAAATAAAAATCAATTTCTTGTTTGGTTAAGTAGTTAGGTTAGTTGTTTTTTCAGGGAGAAGAGTGCTTTCTTAAGTTCTTTACTGAATAATTAGGAATTTAAGTAGCTATTCGTCGAGTGAAATTTAGTTTTGATTTTTTCTTTTAAAATATCTTAGAGAGAAAAGTTAGTTAGAAAAGTTGGTTAAAGAGTGTTCAATTTGCAAATCTTTGTTTGTTGAAAAAGAAGTAATTTTGTTTCCAAAATTTGTTCTTCTCTTTCATCTCTTAACAAACATCACTAGTTTCATTTTCATTCCTTTGACTTAAGACAAACCAATTAAAATCAACACTTAATTAAAATTTATTAGACTTTGTGTTTGTAGGGTCCATTAACTAGATTAGGCTAAAGCCTTGATTTAGGTTGGAGAGGAAACTCTTCAAGGCTACAAAACAAACATAGAAGTATGTGCTAGGGATTGAAAAATTCTAGTAACGTGGAAACTATATGAGACCTCTAACACAGGGGCTAAACATGAGGTCGCGTGCGGAAAGGTAGTGGAGATAACTCCTCCAAAGTCGGACCACTTGTAGTGGAGGAACACATATAGAGGACTTATCTTGGGATTACGTTGATTTAATTTTCCACGAAGCTTCATGGGTATCGAATCCTTTCGAGGTCCTCATCCGTCTTCTAGAACACTTTCTTTCGATACCCTCGATAGGTTTTGGGCTTGATACCCGGTTCATTGCGGTCCACCCGACTGTCGACTGTACCTACTTGGTAGTTGTTCACGAGTTGGCAACCTAGTTGCCTTTACTTTAGGGACTTACATAGGTGACTTTGGGGGTATACCACGATACCTAGGGTAGACATCGAGCCATGCTTTGCAAAGTATAACCAGAGGGTGCTTTCGGATTCAATTTTCACTTGCATCGATAAGTTTCTCTAGTGTTGGCTGGTGTAATTGTTCTTCCAGCTAGTTGTAGTGGTTTGATTTCTTTATCTCTAGGAACTTTTTCTAGTGCTTGTTTTGGTCTTCAATGTTAGAAATCCCTAGTGTGTCGTTGATCTTCTCCCACAGTGGAAGATCAAGAGCTCCACCAGTCGCAAAGTCTTTTGGGCCTATTGTCAGTTAACTTGGAGCCACCACCGCCACTGTGAAGGTGAAGACTAGACTCACAAGGGTATTTTGAGCCGATTGGGCCACATGAAATTGTACCCGAGCCATCTCCGAGAGGAGAACATTCATTTCCGGAGGGACCGACTATTTTTTACCTTGGAATGGAAGATCTCGGTCCGTATAACTCTCTGATCGCCGACTTGTCTATGCCACTTCTGATATAGCTTTCCCCTCCAAGGGTAACACATCACGAGCTTCAGATAATCCTGCAAGCAACGATGGAAGAAAATGCTGCTACTTTGTCAGGGAGTCCTCATACTCCCTCTACGACTACCACAACTGGGGGAATTTCGCCTCCTAAATCACCTTGGCAGGTCTGGACCACTATGGCGGTGATCATGACATCATTTATGTAGAGTGTGACAGGCCCTCCGTTTTCATACGGGATGCCCAACTTTGACACAAACTTGGTCCTCTCCTAATCCACCCTATAGACTTTGGGTCTAGGGGTAGGGATCTCTAACGCTCCTCTGCAAGGGTCCATGGGGGGCACTTCAACCCCCTATAAATATTTCCCCTATGGTGGGGGTCATATACCTTTGTCGTCCCCCTCACTTGGCGGTGCTTCTCAGTATCCTGCCTGGACAAACATGAATTACAACCTGTCTGGAGAAGGTAGTCAAGGACCTTCTTCTAGTACCACACTGGTGGGTTCTTTTCGATTCTCTTTGTTCGACGCGTTTGGTAACAACGCATTCTCTTCAGCTGCCATTTCGGTCGGGGGAAACCATGGTTTTGGATCACAAAATCTTGTGCATGGTACTATTCCTTCACAGGGGGCACACACTTCTCAAGGACCTTGGAATCCATGGCAGGGATCGGTTCCCTTGTCAAGGATGTCGACCGGGGGAAACCCCTTCCATGGTCAATGGAACCCTGTGCAAGGCTCAGGATCTATTCTTGTCAGATCGATAGGGGGAAATCCTTTCTAGAACCTTTAGAACACTATGTCAGGAGAAATCCCTTATCATCCCTCAAAGTCCTACTACGGGAGTCAACCAATGAAATCTCAACAAGCACAACATCCAAATGTCGGCCTAGGCCATAGTTTTTATCAGAACCCAGGCCAACAATCTCACTTTTCCTAGAAACCTAGTGCCAGCCAAATCTCAAGCTCATATTCTCTTGTACATACTCAACAACCTAAGCTACCTTTTCTGGCAACTTTGCATTTGTCGAATTTGTCAATATTATTGAACGACCCAATCTATCATGATCCATATTGGCCTGCTATGCCGATCAATTTTCCCTCGGACATTCCAAAGTTTGAAGGAAAGCCTAATGAAGATCCAAATGATCATGTGACTACCTTTCACTTGTGGTGCTCATCCAACTCTTTGAGAGACGACTCCATCTAGTTGCGGCTATTTCAACGCACTCTTATTGGGAGTGCCACAAAATGGTACATCAAGCTTGACCTCTCAAGATACTCTACTTTTGGCGAATTCGCAATTTTTTTATTAAACCATTTTCAATTACCTGTGAGATAAGATGCCGACACAAAATTGTTGGCCAACTTTGAGCACACAAAGGATGACCATATCTCTGATCACATCCAAGAATGGCAATGCTGGAAGAGTTTGATTAAAGTACCAGTTCCACCAGCATTCCTGTTGGAATGGTTCATTAAGTCTTTGGTACCCTATCTATCCAAGGACATAGAAACATCGGGGGTCTTTTCTGAGGAAGACGCAATAATGAGAGCCCAACAGTTAGAGATGATTTACTCTTGGTCTGGTTTTCTTTTCAAAGTTTTTCCAGATGCACCACAGTCTATTCTTCATAAGACCAAAAACAAGTTTGGACCACATGCTAGTGACATTGTTGGTTTAGCACAAGAAAATCCCACTGATCCACTATCAAACCAATTGCAACAATTGTCGATAAAACAAACAGTGGCTAGCCCAACTCCTAGTTCAGTTACTCCCCCTTCTCAGACATTGGATTTACACAATGTGCAATCGATGAACCCAAAGGCCAACCAGTAGGCCGAAGGGAGGAAAAAATAGTGAAAGAAGGGTAAGGGGGATAAGAAACTCACAAATAATGTTGGCGGGGTAAACACATAGAGAAATAATTCAAAGTATCCATGCAACCCTTGCGCAAAAGACCACCTGACTCACCTGTGCCCTCAACTTGCGTTGGCCCAAAATATATTAGCGCAGTAGCAGCCTGCAGTGTTAACGAACCCATTTCCTCATGGGAAAAATTTAACTCTAGCCTCTGCAAACGTGGATGGGGGCAGCCAGGGACCCCCTTCGTCGTCTAGTAATCCCTCAACCTAGAATATCTATATGTTGAAAGGTGAATCTCACATAACTACTAGGGCACATGATTATGGAATGCCAAGTACTTTCGAAAAGGGTAAAGAAGTTGAAAACCCGTATGTTCCTCTCTAAATAGAGAAAATGATGGGAGAAATAATGAAACGCATCCTAAAAGGGGTGTTCAAGAAGGCTTCACATAATCCAAATGTGAGGGCCTCCCAGAACTACTCTGTGGTGGAGGATTTGTCACAAACCCCTTGCGTGATGTCTGCTTTGGAGGTCCTCCAAACCTTCCCTTCATAGAGAAAGAATCTTCTAGATGCCTTAGGATCCAATGAGACATGTAATTCAGGAACTATCATGCTTGATACAATCGACTTGAAGCCTCGTCTCCCATACCACGTCACATTTCAGATAGTAGTGGCTCAACCCACGAAATATTCTACCTGGAATATTTTACGTACGGTGGTTGATGAGGGTGCCTTGACATGTGCGATGTCATTGGCATGTTGGAAGGCCATTGGCCAACCCATTCTGTCTCCTTCACCTACTCTTCTTATGGATTTTGACGGTCGTTCTTTCATACCACATGGAATCATTCCTTCTTTCCCCGTGTAGTTAGGAGGGAAGACCATGAGCGTCAAAGTTGAAATGGTCGATGCGCCTCTCGAATACAACCTCCTGTTAAGAAGGAGTTGGACATATTCCATGCATGTAGTGGTTTCCACAGTTTTTTGGGTCTTTTTGTTTCCACATGAGGGCCGAATCGTCACCATTGATCAATTGTCCTTCTCCAGACCTGACCCTTCATCGGGGGCATCCACAATCCCAATTATTGATAATCCACAACCCGATGTCGTCAATGTGGGGGTTGGTTTGTGCCCACCTCTCATGGGTACTTTCGATTACCCACCTCCTTTCGGCGATGTCAAAATGATATCAGCTGTCCTCGACCAGCCTAAGGCTGAAATCTTTTTAGTGTCATCATTCTGCATGACTTACTTTAATGATCTGTGGATTCTTGGTTCCCCATCAGCCACGATGGAAGGGACAGGGCATCATTGCATGTCCATGCCCTTGTCTGTGATAGAAGTTGCATACTCTATAGTCCAGCAAGCTTCCACTGACCCCGATCCGACTCTTGCACAGGAGTTAGATCCAGGAATCCCAAAAAAAAAAAAATAGGTCTTCTTTTAAGCCCTTTTTAGACCCTCTAAACATGAAAATATTGTCGAGCGATCTTGTTTCCCTTCACGCTCTCCAAACTAAAATTTGAAGGCACGTATGTCCAACATTAGTTTACCCCTTTTTCATTCCAAATGGTCAATTGTACAAACAAATGTATACTCTAGGAACTTCGATTCACTAACAGAGTATTCTTAGGTATAATTTTAACCCTTTTTTGGGCCCGAGGGACTAAATTTACGAAAAAGAAACCCCCACGGAGTCCATAGTTAAGCTCTTTTCAGACTCCCTAAAAGTGAAAATATCATCGAGTGAGCTTGTTTCTTCACACTCATTAAACCGATCCAGAAGAAAATCCATCACAGAATCCATAGTTAAGCTCTTTTTAGACTCCTTAAAATTGAAAAGATCGTCGAGTGATCTTGTTCTTTCACACTCGATAATTGGTTCAAAAAAATCTACTGGCATGTGTTTACCCCTTTTTCCAACCTATAGATTGAGGAGGAAAAAGGTACACCTTGGGATATTTGTCTCACCGGGAGAGTTCTCCTCAGTAAATTTCACCTTTTTCGGGCTGAGGAGACTAAATCTAGAAAAAGGCAGCGTGTCCATAGTTAATCTCTTTTCAGACTCCTTAAAATTGAAAAGATTGTCGAGTGATCTTGTCTGTGTCACACTCGCTAAAATGGTTTTGAATAGACATATTTTTCGGTGCTAATTTATCCATTTTTCGAGCTGACTAGACTATCCTCGAAAAAGGTACCCCAGTGGAGTCTTCTTTTGCGCTTTTTCAGACTCTCTAAAAATGAAAAACCACCGATCTTACCTTCTCTGGTATCATTTAAAATTATATTGAAGTATGTTATCATTGTGTCCTATCAATCGCATTTGCATTCCTACATATTTTTTCTAATGTCGACTCCATGTTGCTTTCAACTGAACCTATGAATCATGCCTTATACGCAAGCCTTGTAGCACTTTTCCTTTGCGTCTTGACACCTTGACCCATGGAGGAATTTTCATGAGTGTCCTTTTCCCACACATGTATCCTTTCTCTGAGCATTAGTGTGTTCCTTGTGCTTGTAACTAGTATTCTTGCGACACTCATTCCTCCTTTGTAACGTAGCATTCTTTTATTCTTTTTCAAGATTTCAAAATATTGAAAAAGAAAAAAAAATCAAATATACCGCAAAAAGAGGATGGGAAAAGTATTTTCATTTTATGGTAGCACAATGAGTCTCCCTTGGACAAAGAACATCCTTTTGTTTGTTCGTCAATCTTTGGGATTTATATGACCTTAGGAAGTTGTTCTCGTAAAAAAGAGTTGTGTTCTCCTCCGTTTGGTTATTCTTCCAAAGATATGGAGAGTTTGCGTTGCCTCCTGGATCGTGAACTTATGTCAGTACCATGCTTCCCGAGTCTCATCATTCATCATGTTATTGTCCAAGAGAATTTTTACCCAACTTGAGTCGACCCTTCTACAATTTGTCTCTTGTCCACATGCCCGGCCATCCCGAAAGTCCAATCAAAGTCCTTGTTTGAAATCAATGAAGTTTTCTTCCTAATCACCAAGATCCTTTTGTTTGTTCCCCGACAAGCCGTCGAAGACCTCTGGGTAGTGAAGTCATACAATCAAATTACACTCCTACCCAATTTTTGAAGATACCCAATTTTTGAAGATATTGAAGTTGTTTCTCAAGCTCTAAAGGCCTCATCTCCAGCCATCAAGCGTCATTAGCTTCTTGAAGATGGATACTATACATGTATATCTTTGATTTTGAGATGTAGATCAGTTGTGTATTGCTCACAGCTACACTTTATATAGTTATATGACATGGATGTCCAGTGTACTTGATTGGCAACCATGATTTATTTCATCCCGAGCATGGGTATGCCCGCCTCAGTGAGACAATTGTTATTTTGCAGATGGCACCTCCCGAACTCTGGTCCCGGGCTCACTCGCTTTGTATGTTGGTAAATATTTGTAATGTATTTCGGCCATCAGATGATATTCTGACCTCACACATTAGGGGACATCTGTTATAACCCTAATTTTCACCAGACATGCATACCTAGATGCAGGCCATCTTACTTACTATTTTTTCCAAGCCAATACTGAATAATTGTTCTTAAAAAACAATTTTTTGAAGATGTACGCACCCTACACCACTACTGCCCGCGTATGTATGCTAGATGCATCACTACTTCCCACGTACGTATGCTAGCTGCAGCATTGTAGTCCGCGTATACTCACAAAATTTGCAAAAAATAAAAAGTTGCAAGGGATTGGTTGAGATTACGGGATATTGGGTGGTTTCCTAACTAATTGACTTCCTATAGCCCGTCACCCAATCAAATAACCATATGTTGTCATATGAAAAGAGGTTTTGGGGTCTCATTCCAAGGAGAAACATAACAACAATGAAACTCTTTCCATTTTGCTTTCCCCCCTTGCCCCAAGAATTTGCATCCACATTGTGAGTTTTGAGCCAGAATTCCTTATTCTTGCTCCTTTTTCCTCATCCATAAGCCTATGCCCATTCTCTAGAGAGAAGTATGAGAGAAGAAGGACACATGGAAGCAGTTGGAGTTTGGTGAAGAGGAGCCTAGGACCGGGTTCAAGGAGCAGCCGCTGATCTCGTTTTGTAAGTGACTTTGTGAGATTAATATAAAGAAGTACTTTTTTCGCCCCACCATATGATGTGTTTAATATTTATGTTTGATTTACATTTTGTTATGAGATCTAACCCACTAATTCATATATATAATCCATGTTTGTAGTTTCTTGTTTGTCTTTTGGTGAATGCAGGTTAGCAGTCAAGAAATGACCAGGACCAAAGGGATCGACACCGAACATGGAGTTTAAGGTAAGACTACCGGATCCCTATACTTTGTAATTTATGCATAAATGTGGGGTATTGTCGAGATAGTTTTTAAAAGTAGGAGACTTTAGACGGTTATCTTTGCCTGCACTTTAGAACCCTATTGTATTATGTAGGGGGGTTTTCTCACTATAGCACCTAGTCGAAATCGACAAAGACATGTACATTTACTTCCCTGTCATCTTCAGGATTTTCTTGGTAGCATATAAAATAATTGTTTGCTCCACACAAATACCCAAACACTCTCTTGACAGTTGTCCAATGTTATTTCCCAAGTGTCGAAATATATCTTCTCAATACTCCCACTGCATGAGTAATGTCTAGTTGAGTGAAGACCATCACATAATTCGAACTACCCACAACACTAGCATAGGGAACATGTGTCGTGTCCTCTATTTATTCTTATGTCTTTAGACACTATTCAACAATTAGTTTTTCTCCCACAAGGATTGTTATGTTGATCGGTTTGAAATATTGCATGTTGAAACGCTTCAAGACTATTTCAATGTACTTCCTTTTATTCAACCAGAGCTTTCTAATTGAATGATCTCTTTTAATATCCGTTCCCATAATGAATTTTACTGCGTTGAGATCCTTTATGTAGAATTTGGAAGACAATTGCTTCTTCACCTCCTTTATAGAATCTGTGATGTTTCTGACCAACAACATGTCGGTGACATATAATGCTACATATATGAAATGATCGTAGTCTTCCTTGGAATATAAACAATGATCAACCTTTCTTCTCACAAAACCCAAACTAAGGATGTATGTGCAGTCAAACTTTTGGTACTATATCCTTGGTGACTTCTTTAGAACATAAAGGGATATTTTCAAATTGCACACTAGCTCTTTCTTTCCCTTTACTATGAATCCTTTTAGATATTTTATGTAGAGTTATTCATCCAGCCCCCATGTAGGAATGTTTTCGTCACATCCATTTTCTCTATATCAAGATCAAATGTTGCAACTAGATACCTTAATACTCTAATGGAAGTTAATTTTTCAATAGGGAAAATAATCTCATCTAAGTCGACTCACTCGACTTGGGAATATCCTTTCACTACTAGCAGAGCTTTGAATTTCTCAAATTAAATTGTCGCGTTAAACTTTTTCTTGAACACCCACTTGATACCGAAAGGTTTCCTTCCATTAGGTAATTTGACTAGATCCCATGTCTCATTCTTTTATAAGGATTCCATTTCTTCAACCATGGCATCCTTCCACAGTTTACCTTCTATCAAGGTGCCTACCTCCTTTAACAATTTGGGCTCCTCATTAGTGGCATATAACAAAAATTAGGTGAACTATACCTTTCAACTAGATTTCTTATTCGTTCATACATTGTTACAACTAGAATTGGTTGTTCCACCTCTTCATCTGATTCAATCGACTCATCTAAATCATCTTCTTCGTTCCTTAGTTCAAACACCAACTTCTCTAGTTCTTTTTCCATTTGATCCTCTCCAAAATAGGAAGTTCCATCGACTTCCCTAAATACCACATATCGATTTTAAATCATTTTCCTCGATGCAAGATCCCAAGGATTATATACTTTCATTCCATCCTCGTACCAAATGAAAATACACTTGATTTCCTTCTTGTCCAGCGTGTTCCTATTTTCCTTGGGAACATTCACAAATGCATCACAACTAAATACTTTGATATGTGAAAGTGAAGGATTCTTACCAAACCATACTTCATGTGGAATCGAGTGGACTACTATTAATGAAGGATACCTATTTACCAAATATTTTGTAGTGTCGATTGCCTCTTCCTAGCATTCCTATGTGAGCCTATAACCACTGAGCATGCTCCTTGCCTTGTCCATCAACATCCTATTCATTCTCTTAGTGACTCCATTTTTTTGTGTGGTATATGGTGTAGCAGTTTTTCATGCTATGCCACACTATTTAGAGAAATGCTAAAAATCCTTTCCATAGAAGTCACCACCATTTTCAATTCTCAACACCTTGATCTTGTTATCTATTTGGTTTTCCACAAGAGATTTAAACTCTCTGAATTTCTCAAAAAGATATGATTTCTTTCTTTGGAAATATATCCATGTCTTCTTGGAAAAATCATTTATGAAGGAAACATAATACATGGATCAACCAAGTGAAGGGACCAGTATAGGACCAAACACATCACTATGTATCGATTCCAGAATCCACTATTTTCTTCTCTCTCTAGATGGGAGCCTAACATGATTTTGTTTTTCATATATGCAATTTTCACAAAATTCGACTTCCAAATTACAATTAGGAAAAACTTTGACCATACCTTTATTTTGCATAGATGGAAGTCATTTTTTCCCAATGTGTCCCATCCTATGGTGCCATAACATGGTCGGGTTGACTTGGTGAAGAAAAATTGAGTCGGTTTGTATCGTCTCATCATGAGTTAATATAAGTCAATTCAAAGTCAATTCAACTTCAAGAACATAAATGTTGTTGCATCTAGTCAAGTCAACATTCCCTAACAACTTGTATAGGGTTCCAATCCAAACTCCTTTCATTAATACCATATCACTCGTAACCATTTTGCACATGTTGGCACAGGGGCAGACCCGGGGTTCAGCTCTAAGAGCGCACCAACAATCCCTAACTACTGGCCCTTTCAGAAACACCTGTGAAGCAGATGCAGTCTCACCCGAAGAAGCTATGGGGGGCGTTGCAGGACAGAGATATCTACAACCAAGTTGATATCAAGTGGATCCAATACAAAATCAATACAATAGTTATATATCATCTACCAATTTAGATCTACTTCGTAGAACTATCTATCAGATATAACACAGTAATGCAATAATGGTATACCACATGACACATAACAGAGCATCAAACACACAAAACACCAAAGATACATGGATCACCCCCTCTCTAGGTCTACGTCCACAGAACTATGATTTATAATATATTAAGATGAAGAATACAGTTCTTGTCTACGCTCATAGCTAGCAGATCTTCTTTCTTCTCTCTATCTCTCCCCTTCCTGCGCAACCAGCTACAGGGTTGATCTTCACACCCATCTGAAGATCTTACAATCCCAGAAGGATCTACAATCAACACTTCTCTCTCACACAATAATCCTCACTCGATCACACAATAACAAAGATAACAACAACAACAACTCATCCCAGGTCCTTTAGACCTCTATTTATACATTACAATAGTTATCAGACACCTTTAGGCTAAAACCTAAGTGTCAAAACCCTAGATACCAAAAACCTAGGTATCTAAAACCCTAGGTCAACTTGACCCATGTTTTCAGGGCTTCGCCAACCTGTCTTTCCTCCCTTCTCGCGCGATGCTCCAAAGAATCCAATAGTGGATTTTTCCACTTGCTGAGTTTTCCACGATCCATCTTCCTTGTTGATCTATTATCCTCGATCTCTTTGTCCAATGTCTTGCTTTCTCTTACTTCACTCCGTCTTTTCTGCTCTTTTTCTCACTTCAACCTAGTAACAGTGACTATGTCTTCCGCGTAGTTCAATTTTTTCCTTTTCTTCCTTGATATTTGCTTACTTCCATAACCAAGGGCCAATAGGCCCCCAACACTCACCTTTGACTCATCCTGAGGCATTTCAGATTTGATCCCTATGCTTTGTTTAGTCTTCAGATTGTGCAGGGAAGCATGTGCTTCTAGCTCTAGCCCTCTTTTCCTCCCTTGTGCAGACTGTCTTTTTTGTGTCTGGTACCTAGTTTCAACTACACTTGGTACCTAGACCCTTATCCTCATGCTTTTACTGAGATATATGAGGCAACTGTTTGTCATAATACAACTTCAGCCAGCTCCCTTTCATCAAACCTTCCCTCCATTCTCCATTCAAAGTCTTCAACAATGTAACTCCTCCTTCTGTAATATAGGCAACCTCATATTTCCTGAGCCAATGCGTTCTGAACTTCCCAAGATGTTTCATGAACTTACTATCATATAACAGTACCATATCACCTTTCTTAAGTACCTTCTTCTTAATGTGTTTGTCATGGTAGGCCTTCTCTCTTTCTTTCTGGACCTGCTGATGAAATCCTACAACAAATTTGTCTTCCTCCAATTCGACCAACTGTGCAAGCCTCTCTCGAACAACACCAGTGTTGTCCATATCTGTAAAGGCAACAATTCTTAAGCTTTGTACCAAATATTTCATTGGGACAATGACTTCAAGACCATACACCAATTTAAAGGGGGTTTGCATTGTTAGCTTCTTGCAAGTGGTTCTATAGGCCCATAATACTGCTAGTACTCTTAAATCCTATTCGTCTCTATTAACACTGCAAATATTCGTTAGCACTATCTCCAAGATCTTATTGAATGCTTCAACTATCCCATTTGCTTGTGGATGGTAAGGTGTGCTCTTATGATGATGAACTATAAATTCCTCGGTCAAGGCTTCAATTGTTTTATTAATGAAATGTGTGCCTTGATCGCTCATAAGGATCTTTGGGAATCCAAACCTGGTTATGATGTCATCAAATATGAAGTGCTTAGCTGTAGTGGAACTACAATGCTTAACTAATATTGCTTCGGCCCATCTAGTCAAGTACTCTATCGCAGTAATTATGTATCTTGCTCCTGTTCACTTCCCTGGTGGGTTAATATGTCACACGAAGTCAATGGCCCATTTCTCAAATGCTTGTAGGGTCAGCTGCGGTGCTAACGACATTTCATCTCTTCTGGATGGTTTCCCAACTCTTTGGAATACATCTCAAGATCTGTAATAGTTATAAGAATCTCTGTGTAAGGTAAGACACCAAAGGCCAGCTTGAAGAACCTTCTATGCAGTGGCTTTCCCTGCGTAGTGTGCTGCTGCAATTCCTTCATGAGCTTCAGCAAGGATTAATGGTCTTTCTGTCTCCATAACACACCTCCTTAGTATCTCATCAGGTCCAATCTTGTATAGTTGTCCCGCTATAAGCGAAAGTTCTACAACGCGCACTACTAGTTGTTTCTTCTAGGTGATTGTATATTCACTCGGTGCCATTCCTGTTGATAGGAACTGGACTATCTCTGTGAAGTGATCATCGATATTTCTAATGGCTAGAAGATGTGCATCTGGTAGTGTATCCTCCAAACTAGTGGGCTCTTCTCTATGTTCCAACCTTGAAAAGTGGTCGGGACCTTTGTTCATTCTCCCTACATTAACTACGATCTCAAAATGATATTCCTGAAATATCAGAAGCCATCTGCATATTCTTACTCCAAACAATGTCTTGTTGACTAGGTATTTCAACGAAGTGATCGGTAAACATTTTAAAGTGTCCTCCCAACAAGTAGTGGAGGAACTTCTGCAGCGCATACACCATGGCTAACCCTTCTCTTTCAGTGGTGGTGTAGTTGATCTCTGTTGTTGATAGCTTCCTACTAGCAAAGGCTAACGGGTGGTCGATGTCTCCTATTCCTGGTTGTGCTAACATAGCTCCTAATGCAACAGAAGATGCATCGACATGCACATGAAACGTTTTACTCCAATCTGGGAAAACCAGAATAGGCGCGGTAACGATTTTCTATTTCAGTGTGTCGAAGCTCTGTTGGCATTCTTCTGTCCACTAAAATTGACAATATTTCTTCAAAATGTTCTCCATGGGTGTTTTAATATAGGCATAGCCTTTAATGAACTTCCTGTAATATCATGTGTGTCCCAGCGCAGTGCGCATCTGTTTGACTGAAGTAAGAGGGGGTAGATCAACTATGACCACAATTTTAGATGGATCTACCAACAATCCATACTTGCATACAATATGACCTAACAACACTCCAAATGGTGAAAATAAAATGAACTTCTTCAGGTTTAAGGAAATATGATACTACCTGCACTTGTCCAACATTAGCCTTAAACATTTAATATGATTTTTCAATAAACTAAAAACAATCCATTCATCAAAGTATGATTCTAGAAACTTATGTAGGAACTCCTTGAATGCTTTGACTACCACCCTAGAAAATATGGCCGGGGCATTCTTCAATCCAAACAGCATTACTGTGTATTGGTAGGATCCCCACTCTGTGGCAAAGGTAGTCTTATGGTGATCTTCCTTGGCAATCTAGATTTGATGGTATCCTGAAAATACATTTGTAAAAGAATATACTTCCTGACCTCCTACATTATCTAACACTTCGTCAGTGAATGGTGTAGGGAAGGGGTCATGCAAACAAGAATCATTCATCTTCTTAAGATATACATAGATCCTGATCTCTCCTGTCTTCTTGTCTTGTACGACCATAGGGCTAACCCATTCTAATTCTTCGATAGGTTCTATAATTCCTTCTTCCAACATTCTGTCAAGCTCAATCTTCACTTTCTCTTTATATTTAGGGTTCGATCTGTAGAGTCTCTTCTTGGCTAGTCTTGCATCTAGTTTCAAAGGGATCCTCATTTCTCCCATATGCCCTTTGATTCCCTTCATATCAGTGAACTTTGTCAAAAACAAGTCCTGATATTCATGCAGTAACTCGGTGATCTTGTCAATAGTGGAAGCATCCCAATAATCTCCAACATTTGCAAGCTTCGGTGTTTGCTCTATTCCAATATTGACTTTATTGATCCTGATCGGTTGTCCAATGAATTGTAACTCAACTCCTGGTCCTTCCACATCTCTCTGGTCTTCTGTTTTTGCGATGTTCACTTTCCTAGGATCATCGTCTTCATCAACATTGATGTTGTAACAGCCTTGCAGTTTCTGGAGAGGCACATTCCATTCATCCTCTTCTTGCTCCAAATGGAGGCTAGGTGCCTCCTCAAACACTTTCTATCTTACAGTCTGTAATTCTTGATCTACTGTAGGATATTGGATTTCGAATAAAAAGGTGGTGACAAAGTTCTGAGTCATACCTTCCCAATCTGTAGTGATGTGGTGCAATTCTACTTGAAGGTACTAGTTGATAGGGATAGTGTCTAGCATGTTTATGAATTTGTGCACCCATTTCTGTTGAAGAATATTGCTCCAGGCCTCTTCACAGCTTCGCACATGGTCTTTTGGGCAGCTTCGACCTGTGTACCTAACTTCACAGCCTTCTACTTGTGTTGAGAACCGTGCGGTCATGAGAGTACGACATTGTACCCATTTTGTAATGTTTTTTTTTTGTTTCCCCCACCATATTGTTGGTGTGGCTTTCAAGGCCTCATCCATTTCCAATAGGCATTGTTGCATTGGTACACTTTCTTCAAAGTCCGACAAGAATATTTCTAAAGGATTCATACCATCAAAGGTGGGTAAGTTACTTACTGTTGTGCCGATCCAACATACTTATTTGGATAATCTAGTGCATCCCCTTGTATATATTTCATACATTTTGTTCTGTCGGTTCTCTAGTGCTTCTTATGAGTCTGATGAACATGCGTTGTCACTTCACTAGCTCAAATTTCCATCCATCGTAGGATTAATGTAATCTTGTTGTTCGGTTGTTAATTTGTATATGTTTTCCAGTTCGTATGCGCGGTCTTCTTCTCTGATGGGCTCAGTGTATCGTGAAACTTCATCGGGATATAACGATGCGATGACCCTAAGGTCATCTCCTTCAAACCTCATTCACCTTTTCTTTAAATCAACCAAAAAGGAATTGTTGAAAGCCCAATCAATTCCTAACACCGCAGGGTAAGGACAACTATCATCAACTATCTCAATCACCTCGAAGTCTGCAAACGTCCTCACTCTGTCGATGTCCACAAGGACATGTTCCAACCTTCTGAAGGGGCTTATTTCCTGCTGATTAGCCATCCTAATCCTGATAAGGGAATATATCAACTTAGGTTTTCCCATTAGTGCCCAGGTTTGCTTCATCATGACATTGGAAACTGACCCTAAGTTGAGGACCACATAGTCTATATCATACTCTCCAATTTGAGCATTCAGATGTAATTCCTTATCCATCCTTCTCTTCTTGGATAGTTGATGTACAAATTTATTTAGTAAAGGATCTATCCTTCCTATCTCATACCGCCTGACCAAATTTTGTAGTTCTTGTATAGCTTTCTCGTCTTTAATCAGCTCTATAAATGTATACAAGAAACTAGCAAGCTTACTCACCTCTTTTCCATATTAGACTGATCAAAGGCTAGAGGCATTCAACATTCTCTTAATTATGGCTGTGTATTTGATGAAGAGCCTTGGTCTCCTCTGAATTCTCTTCTTTCCTCCTCAAACATTTGTTTTTCTTTCTTTGCATCAAAATTTTGTGTCTTCTCTACAACTTTCATGATTCCTGATTCTTATGTAGTCTTTCCTTGTATCGTTCAGTCTTCTCCTATGAAAGTGCCTCCTCACATGATAACAATGACTCTAGGGTCTTCTCTATGAGGTTCAACTTTGATCAATTGTATCTGCGGGTTCTGTTGAGTTCCCCGTTTCTCTTGAAGTTTATCCAGCAATGCTGGACATTCCTCGATAACATGCTCGAAGGAGTTGCAATAGCTGAAAATGGTACACGGGTTCTGACAATCCCCTGACAAGTGTTCAGGCTGTGCGTAGTTATAGAATATTATCTATCCTCAACCTCAACCCATACCTCCTCCTCTTCGTCTTCCTCAGAATCCACCATGAGGGTTGAAGTTTCCTCTCCCAGGGGAGTTATACTGCATGGTGTTTCCTTCTTGTTGTACTTCACCTTGAATCTTGTATATATCCCTTGACCTTTCATGCATGAGATCGTAAGCCCTATAATCCCTATCATCATGTCCTATATACTTACAGAACATGCAATACAAATTTGTGGGTGTATGAACATATTTTTGCATGTAGTAGCACTCACCAGGGCGATGTCTATTTTTGCATACCTCGCACCAGGGTAGGGTAACCTGTTTCAAGGGACTCAGAGCTCCAAAGGCCAAGTATTCATGGAATAGGGGACAGTGTTCCTTGTAATGGACTTATGACCTGCATCTGACAAACCATATGTATTCTCTTTTATCTTTTCCCTTGTCTTTATTCATATCTTCAACCTGTAGAGACAAACTAGTTAGTTGACTCAAGATTTGACTCATAAATTAGTTGGATTCTCCCATAGGGGTTGATTCTAACTTCATGGAGATCTCCAATGCATTATCCTGTGAAGCAATCTTCTAATGCATCAGAGGAACTCTGATGTGTGGTAAGAGGGAAACAATAAACCATTCCTTTTTCTTCTCATCTTGGATTTGAAAACTCAGATGGCCTGTCAAGGTCTTGAGTCTATAATTGAACTCCCATACCGGTTCAACTGTGATTCTGACTTGGGTTTCTTGAATTGAGAAATTAGTGAAGTATTAATAGAATTCAGCGGTTTAGGCGTAGTTCCTTGGAAAAATTTCATATACCAGGTCAGTGCGCGATCTCTTAGGGTAGTACTGAACTGATCTCGTTTGACAACTTCGTTAGTGATATTCTTAATACTCCACATAGCTTCGCAGAGAAACTAGTGATGCTCAGGATCTTCAGATCCATCCCCTCTAAAGGTGGGTAACCTCATCTCATCTACCATATATCTTCTTAAGTTTTCAGACTGAGTATGTGATGGAATACTAGTGACAGTGCTCTGATGACTTAGGTTACTCTGATTACTTAAGGCTGTTGAAACAACAGGAAGAGTACCGGTACATACTTCGATAGTCGGTGCAGTTCCTGAAGCTTTTGGCTCTTCTTGGTGAGGTTCATCTATCCTAGTGGATTCTGAATGCTCCTCATCTGTCAGATCTACCTCTTCTCCACTATAGAAACCCTCGTCCCTGTAGTTCTTCTTAAACAGGTTCACAAGATGAACTTCTCTGAACGCTCTTCCACTGCGCGTATGTCCATCCTCTGTGTTGTTATCGTTTTCTGAATCTTGAAAATTAGCCTTTTCGGATCTGTCTAGCTACCATATCTTCAATATGTTCTTCTCATGCAATAGCATCTTGATCCTCAGCCTCAAAAAATGTAAAAGTTTTCCTCTAGATCCCTTAAATAAATATCTCTCGGCTTGGCTATATGACTCTACCCTATCAACAACAAACTCGGTGATGTACCCTCCAATGGTGCTATCAAACCAGTGATCTACTGCTCTTGACATGACGTCATCAACTCTCTTTACCTTCTTGATCAATGCCAACAACCAAACCACAGGTGGCCTAGATCTTATCTCAAATTGGGTATCTGCTAACCTAGCTAGCCACTTATATAGCTCTTGATGGGTTCCTCCAAAGAAAATTTCATGTATATCAATAAAGATGTATCTCTCCAACCAATCCTCTATACTAATATTAAGGTTCTTGTTCCGGGATTCATCGAACTCCTTTTCTTAGTATTCTATCCACTTCTGAATCTCTGTCTTCAATGGAAACCACCTTGACATTTCCTCAAGAAGATTCTTGTCTCGACAATGAAACCATTTGTTATCACAGGGGCAGACCCGGGGTTCAGCTCCAAGAGCGCACCAACAAGCCCTAACTACTGGCCCTTTCAGCAACACCTATGAAGCAGATGCAGTCTCAATCGAAGCAACTATGGGGGGGGTTGCAGGGCATAGATGTCTACAACCAAGGGGATATCAAGTGGATCCAATAAAAAATCAATACATCAGTTATATATCATCTACCAATTCATATCTACTCTCCAAAACTATCTATCAGATCTAACACAATAATGGAATAATGGTATACCACATGAAACGGAACAAAGCATCAAACACACACAACATAAAAGATACGTGGTTCACCCCCTCTCTAGGGATACGTACACATAACTGTGCTTTATAATATATTAAGATGAAGCATACAATTCTTGTCTGCTCTCTTAGCTAGAAGATCTTCTTTCTTTTTCTCTCTATCTCTCCCCTTCCTGGACACCCAACTACAGGGTTGATATTCGCACCCAGCTGAAGATCTTACAATCCCAAAAGGCTCTACACTCAACACTTCTCTCTGACAAAATAATCCTCACTCAATCACACAATAAAAAAGATAACAACAACAACAACAACCCATCCCAGGTCCTTTCGACCTCTATTTATACATTACAATAGTTCTCAGACACCTTTAGGCTAAAACCTAAGTGTCAAAACCCTAGGTATCTAAAACCCTAGGTCAACTTGACCCATGTTTTCAGGGCTTCGCCAACCTATCTTTCCTTCCTTCTTGCGCGGTGCTCCAAAGCATCCAATAGTGGATTTTTCCACTTGTTGAGTTGTCCACGATCCATCTTCCTTTTTGATATGTCATCCTCAATCTCTTTGTCCAATGTCTCGTTTCTCTTACTTCGCTCCATCTTTTCTTCTCTTTTGCTCACTTCCACCCAGTAACAGTCACTGTGTCTTTCGCATAGTTCACGTTTTTCCTTTTCTTCCTTGATCTTCGCTTGCTTCCATAACCAAGGGCCAACAACACATATCCTTCTAAAATAGAGTGTGCATACCTGCATCACTCATTTGTCTAAAATATATCAATTTTCTAGTCAAAACTTGAATATGTAGCACACCTGGAGGATTTCTACTCCTCTCATCTTGCAGTATCAGTTGGACTCTTACCCATCCAAAAAAATCTCATCAATTCATACCCCAAGAATAGATCTCCCCCTTCATATCTCTCATACTCATAGAACCATTCTTTATGAGGTGTCATATGAAAATATTCTCCTGAGCCAATCAACCAATTATCTTGATCCGACTATGTATTGGTCGATGTTAGATACATATCACCTCATTTATTTGGAGAATTATTTATCTCATTCAAATACTTCGCATTGGATCTTGTAATGACTTATGTTTCCTTTGACTTGTGGACTGTTTTGTAAGTCCCAACTCTACCACATTTCTAACATCTTCTCTTCGAATAAACTGGGGATTTATATTTGTCCTTCGACATAGACTTTCTACTGAATAATTTTCCTTTATCTTTGTCGATTGGTTGACTTCTCACCATCACGAAATATTTGATTGGTCCTTCCATGTTCTTCCATCTCATTTCTTCTAACAATAGAGATGAAACCATGTATTTTAGTTCTAGTTTGGTCGAATTACTCCCTACATCCATGACTAAGCTATCCTAGGAGTCTAGAAAAAAAATAATAGGCTAATACATTTATCCTCCTCAGTGATTTTAATATCTAGATATAATGACTAAATTTTTATAGTATTGTATGCATTTAGATGCTCTTTTACCAAGCTCCCATCACTCATCCTCAAAAAATACAACTTATTCTTAAGGAACAACTTGTTTACCAGGGATTTTGACTAGTAGAAGCTTCTCAACTTGTCCCACAATTTATTTTCAGATTCTTCACCCAAAACATTCAGGAATACCAAATTTGCGAGACATAGTTGAATCCAATTCCTTTCCCTTCTTTCAAGTTTCTCCCATTCTTCTCTCAACATACTCATCAAAATGGTTCCTAGGCATGCCTCTTCCCACTATTCTCGATATACAAGAAGATATTAAATTTTAAGCTCCCAAAGCTCAAAATTCTAGCCATTGAATTTTTCTATCTATATCCTCAAATTTATGGGCATTGTTTCAAGCACAAATTTAAATATCTTTGACTTACAACTCCCACTAGACCTCGATTTAGCTCAAATCCAAGATTTTCTTACCCTTTCTCTAATGTGACTTGCACATAGAAACATATATTCTCTGATACCAAATGATTATAAACAAATACTCACACTAAACCAACCAAGAAATAGAAGAAATATTTAAACAAGAAATAAATGACAATCAAACACAATACAGAGATATTTTACCCTAGAAACCCAAAACCAGGAAAACCAACATTCCTTGAGCATATTTCTCCCTGTTGTCTTATTCATTTAATGAATAAAGAGTTACATGAATAACCTTGGTCTACACCTAAGACACAATCGCCATAATAGTCTCTTGTTTTACACAAGAACAACCCTACAACCAATTAAGCTTGCATCTACATGACTAACAACATCCTCTTAAAGGATTCATCAATATTAATGCAGTTACAATGTACCTTATTTATAGGCTTTACAACATGAAAAACACTAAATCATGGCACCCAAAAATGGTTACAGATCCATGTAGATGATTGGATGAAATCCCATGAATATAAGGATTATGTTACAGTCAACTTCGTTCGGTTTACCTGTCGACCTCGAGTTGGTATTTAGTCGGTTTCAATTTGACCTCATGTCGACCGACATTTTGAGTTCATTTCGATCAATTCCAATTCTACTTCATGGTCAATCACTTCGACCTCAACTCAACCATCGAATCGACTTAAATTGTTGATCGACTTAAGTGTAGATGTCTCCACATTCTTCCACCCAATTTTTTACCTATCTTTGTTGCATGGACACATCCCTTGCAGAGGCCTTAAAATAGATAATATATGATGAATATATGTACAAGGAGAGTGCCAAATATATAGAGAACCTAAAAGCACATATGGTGATCATCCGTGAAAGGATGTGCCCCTTTTACAATTAATAACTATTTATTATTATTATTATTTATGATTATTATCACTTAATATTTATATATTTTGTATGTTACACTAATCATAATATAATTGAAAAATGAATAAATGAGATGATTTACAATGAGAAATTTGGTGGAATACTTATATGCATTGACTATTCACGAAGGTTAAGGGTTGTGTCCCTTAGTTAGGTTGTGTCTTTTAGATTATTATATTATTATTATTATTATTAATGTTTATTTATGTAAATTTATATGCATTATGTTGCCACATCTTTCAAAGGTGCTTTATCCTCAAAGAATTTATGGAAGTTGTCTTTTCATTCTGGCATGCAACACCTTTTTATAGTTCTTCATATTGAAGTTGTGACAATTGAATACATGGGACAATATGCTCTTAGAAGCATTGGATAGAATTACAAAGTTTTGAAGGGCTCAGACTACCGTAGTTTGGTTTCGTATGTAATTGTGTGGAAACATTTGTTATTTAGGGGATGATAAGATTCTACAACTAGGATGCCTTCCAAAATACTAGGATCATCACTTAGTTTTCCATATTGACTACACCTTTTCACTTCTTTCAAAGCATAATGCCAACATCATTCACATGCAAAAGAAATTTCATAAAATTAAAAAAAGTGGTTTAAAAAGTGAGATATAAAATAAAAAATGGTTCTAATATTGAGATATAAAAGAAAAAAGTTTTTGATAAATAAAAAAATATATGTGTTAAGAAGTTATGTACAAGAATATTATAAAAAGAGAAATGGAGAAAACACATCTAGGTATACGATGACAAAATAATTGGTGAATGGCCATATAATGGTGTCCATCATCCTTATGAATGTTATCTATGCATTAGTCTATTTGAAAGGCATGACCAATGAATTGAAGAGACCTTCTTTAAACTTGTAGGTTATCTTTTGCATATCAATTGGCTTTATTGACACCCGATGATACCTTCACTTAATATCAATCTTGGTAAAAAACTTAGTTCCTTTGTGTTCATCGCATAAGTCATCAATCCAGGGGATGGGGTACCAATCCTTAACTATGATTTCATTCAAGGATCTATAGTCAATACAAAGTTACCATGTTCCATTCTCTTTTTCAGAAAGCATAATAGGTTTCCCATATGGTGAGGAGCTTGGTTGAATGTATCCTTTCTTTATAAACTCTTTAATTCAGAATTTGATCTCCTAGTTATCTAGAAAAGAGAATATATATACATGGTTGTTGGGTAAAGGGGCACCTTGTGTCAGAAAAATTGCATGCTTTACCTAATAGTGTATACGTATTCTTGTAGTTGAAGTGAACAAACCTCATAGTCTAAGATATTATTTCACTACATTACTTGGCAATGATCAAAGAGGATGTAGTAGTCAGGGCTACCTCCAATATATTTTAGAGTTGATATCTCAAGGTGATAATGTCACTTTAGGGCCTAGATTGGCACAATTCATGACACTTCAACATATATGGTTTCTCTAAAAGGAAATCATAAATTTCAAGGCTGGGAAACATCACATAGTACCTCATCTATGAAGGGATTAATGGTGTATTGTAGTCAACATTATTCATTGATGTGAATGCCTCATCCCCGACTCAACTAAGTAATAGTGTCTTATTGGGGGTGAGACATCATTAGCAATATTATCTTCTTGAATACCTCAGTTGTAATAAACAATAGTTCATATACACAAAAGTATCCAACATAGGAATGAAAAATAGATGAAATCCATAAAGGATAATCATTATATAATTGATAAATGAATAAATGAGATGATTTATAGTGATCATTTTGGTGATATACTTATGTTCATTGACTAGTCACAAAGGTTAAGGGTTGTGTCCTTTAGTTAGGTTGTGTCTTTTATATTGTTATTATTGTTATTAATGTGTATGTATGTAAATTTAGATCCATTGCATTGCCACCCCCTTCATAGGTGCTTTATCCTCAAAGCATTTATGGAAGAAGTTATGTTTTCATTCCAGTATGTAGTACATTTTTATAGTTCATCATCTTGAAGTTGTGATGTTGGAAGACACAAGATGATATGATCTTATAATCATTGGGTAAAATAGTCAAATTGTGAAAGGCTCAGACTACCCTAATTTGATTTCCTATGTAATTGTGTGTCAAATTCTATGATTTAGGGGATGATAAGATTACACAATTAGGATTCCTTCCAAAATACTAGGATCTTCACTGAGTTTTCCTTATTGATGTCATCCTTCTTCTAATTGTTGAATAATATGATGACTGTTATAATTAGGATGACAATAAGGAAGTTTTTTTATATTGTCATTGGTTTTTTAAACATTCATCTTTTGATACTTTTGGTGATTTATTGGTTTATAACATATGAATATAAGAATATTTCTTATCTTTTATGTTAATTGAATTTGCATTGGTTCTATTCTCCATAGTTTACATTTTTACATCTAATGACTTATCTATTTAATTAGGTCGGTGATTGTTTATTTATCAATCATTGCTTATTTGTTGGTAAGTCATTCTAATTAGTCTTTCTGTGACTTCTTCTCAATATATGGATTCTTGATTTGTGCAACCAATATTTGTTCATGGTTCTTTAAATGAGAATTTTCTTCATCTTTCTCTAATAATTTATTATCAAATTTCTTCTTGAGATGTTTAGTTTTTTGTTATGACCCTTCCTTCTCAGCTATGGACATCCACTCTTTCCTCTCTCTTTTCGGGATTGACCTTAGTTCTCGGCCTAGGGACAATACTGACACAAAATAAGAAGTCCATCTGTTGTCTTTTCCCAATCCAAAATGTGAACCAAACAATATCTCAGGTAAGGTATACTCTACTAATGAATGAATCCTGAAAAAAAATGTAAGGTGTGCTTTTCTAATGAATGAATCGAGAAATATTGTGTATAAAGGAAAGAGAAAGTTGGTCCCTACATAAGTAAGATGAGACAACCCAGAACATTTCATAGCCTCTTTGGCATGGCTTTGCCTAGCTCATACAAGCGATTATCCCATATAGGTACTTAGACCAGGTAAGGAATATTGGGAATTAAAGACCAAGTAAGGTCTTCTGGCGGTGCCAGAGATCACACTTAGAACCTATTGCTCCCTTTCCAAAATTGATGTAGGTAGGTTGTGATCTATTATGCTTTCGACTATCAATCAAATTCTCATTGTATTGATGTTTGGAATTCAAGATTATAGTTGATACTAACATTCAAACCTCTACCTCTACCTCTCAACAACCTTCTCTGGAATACTGTACCAAAGGAATGAGGGAATGAAGAACTTGGATTATGTTGCATGAAGATGTTGTGGAAGAGATACAATGTAAACAATGAAATTCGAGCACCACGATCACGGCTCTAAGTATGGTCTCCTTTTGCGAATGTCTATGCACTCACAACACTTAGAAATATTGGTAACTCAAGAATGATGGAGTGGTGATGAACCAACGAGATTATATAGGAAAATTTGAAGGCACTTATAATTAATGCATGTGCACTAGATAAAATAATAATTTTCAATTTCAAATCAAGGATTTTAAGCATTGTTTCCTTAGATGGAGTAAGCTAACTTGGGATAAATCTTTCCTCTTTTCAAGAAAAATAATGGGTCTCAATCTGGCTAGATTTTTATGGGTAGCCTGAGTTTCACATGGATCAAAGTTCCATGCATTTCATAACTTTACCCTAAGCATTTTTCCCCATTTTAACCCAACTCAGATGCTCATAAAATCCACCAGAATTCTAGATTGACCATAAATTTAAAACTGCACCGCCAGAAGACCTGCTGGAAAAATAACTAGGGAGGGAAGATTGCTCCCGAGTTATCCCACTCCGCCTTAGATTCCCTCTCGATCACCCTTTTTCATGTGAGAAATACAATATTAAAGAGTGGTAATGATTTCTCCTACATGATCCCTGAAGCATGAAGTGAATGGCATGAAAACCCTATCAGTTTTGAACAAAAGTTTATAAGCAAGGACATTAGCAAGGAGGCTTGTGTCAGAAAAATGATTACACCGTTGTCGACCTAGAGATCCTATCATAGATTACTGAGCTTAACACTAGAGCCTAATACTAAGATCACCAAGTTCATTGATTAGAGATTAAGGTAATCGATCATAGCTCATATGTTAGATAGATAATTAAGCATCCTTAGTCATTAAGTTGGAGTCCACCTTAATCTACATAATATGTAAGCATCAATCAACTGTAATGGAAGTTACTTATCATATCTCGTACATGGGTAATATACATACTAGTTATTATGGATAAAACATGTATGATACATTATTACCATTTATTCATAACATACTATACTACAATCCCCCAATCTTCTATTCCAGGAATATAGTACGTTTATACTAATCAAAATTACACAATCAACGTGATACTCCAATATATAGATCAACTTGAATTGAACATACATATCTAACCTAATCATTAGTGACCCTTATGTATAGTATAATCATTGGTATTGCATAAGTTGTACATGTGATTACCATAAGTAAACATGTAATGAACTAGTATCCAAAGTGATATCTTCTTAAGCATGAACATAACACTAGTCTGAAACCGATAAGCTAGGGATACAACAATATCATTACTCTCTAGTATCATAGTGATGTATATACTTGTATCTTTATAACACATTTATGGATCTCAAAGAAGTAAACAGTGCAAGCTTAATCATTACCAATACTAATACGTGTATCATGTTTCATCATTAACTATGAACATTCAATAGGGATGTGCTTATTACTATGGGCTAAACAAATACATGTCATGTTAATCTTAATAATCATGGCATTACTCTTTGCTATGGTATATCCATAAGTTAGAGATCACACTTACTTCTATTGATTATCCATGGAATTAGATCAGGTTATCATAGTAACTCCATTACAACTGGTAATACTTATCACTAGTACAATCTTAGCTAGGTAAAGCTAACTCATTACAGCTCATGTTATCATAGTAAAAATGTGCATTCTTGTAATATGATGTGTGTATTACGATTAACATACATGGATATAGTTTAATGGAATGGTCTTAGTTCATAAATATTACTAATATGGACCTCATTCATAGTTGATTCAATGGACTTGGAAGACTTATGTCATAAAACATGATTACACCATCACTGACCTCAAAATAAGAGGTGAAATCGATAGACCAATCACTGAACAAACAAATGCATATTAATATTTAAAAAAAAAATCATAAAAAAATGATCCAATGTAAAACTTTAGAGGTTTGGAAAATTTATGGTCAACCCTCAAACTAATAGGGAGTCAAACATTGAATGATTTCTATATACACTATCAATGGCATGTATGATAATATATAGAAGGGTCGCCTTGTAAAAAAAATTGACTCTTTCAAATGGTTAAGGGAATATATAATACCTTAGTAACTAAGTCAAATAAAAGTCCAATAGTGATTAATATGGTTTCAATATTATTCATGCTTAACCTTAAATGCAATTGTCATGATTTTGTTTTATGGGGAAGCAATGTTTGACTTGATTGGGCCAATATGGTGATGACCCCATGGTGTAATTTGTTTTCAATTGTTCTCTATACAATTCAATGGTAGACATGGGATTTTGGATTTGTTATTTATAGTGACCAAATAAGGATGGTGATTCTCCTTATCTTCTCCTTGCAATTAATGTGTTCAATTTGCATGATGTCATATAAACCTATATAATGAATTTCATTCCTTGAAATGACCTTGGATGTGCCAAAAATCAATGCTTGCAACAATTTTCATTTACACGTGACATTTTTATTTATAGGTGCATATGCAATGCCAGAAATTTTGGAAGATTTAGTGATCGTGATTTTAATAATTTAAAACTTTCTTAAATTTTCAATCAAGATTTTATTTTGACTGAGAGTTGGGGTTGACTTTAATTCTCATGAGAGTATGATTTTATCAAGTATTCATGTGTTTTTGTGAAAAAACACAACACATCTTTACGAGAATACAAGGTTCCTATGGTTCCTCTAATTGGTCCTTTGCAATGAACAATAGTAACACTAGGTTCCGTGTCAATGGTCCATTTTCCAGCTTTCGTGAAATTTCGTGGGATTAGTGTTGAATCAATGATCAAGGCTTTCAACTCAGCCAATAATAACTATCTGGTGCAACATTAACCATTGCTTTGCTAAGGACTTTTGTGGTGGTCACACCACTTTCCTTTTTCTTTCAACTTCTCATTCTTTTTATTTTCATGTGAGCCTAAATGGTTTTCTTTAGGTTAGTTATATTTACTCTATTCTTTGTTTTGAGAGTTAGGATTCCATTACCCTTTTTGGGTTGTAGTGGACTTCTGACCCCAAACTCTTCCTTACACTTTTACCCAAAATTTTTCTTAATCTTAATGACACAATTGTAAGTGGATCACAATGAAGAGATGTCTTGAAACTATGTTTCTATTTGGATGTATGTGTAGGCCATTGTGATATTTTAGAACTAAGTGTCATCGAGAGTCTTGAATGCCCTATTTTGTACATAGGGTATGAAAGGAGTCAGTGTACTCCAACAAAACTTAGTCTTTACCTTGGACCAAGGTTGTCCATTTCATGCATTGGTCTTCATAATTTCCAACATGTAAATACTCCTTGAAAGAATCAACAAAATCTCCCCATGTGGGTCCTATGGAACACAATTCAAAATCATTTCTTGCATGTTGCACACAATAAGTATCCCACAAATATTTGACATGTGGAAGTGCCTTTAGGAGTGCACAAGTAATATTCTCATCGTTGGAAAAATTGTTCATAAATAAATAACTCTCTACTAGATTTAACCATCTTTCTAAAGTTTTTGTATCTATCTTGCCTTCAAATATAGGTATATCAAAATTAATTTATACCTTGAAGTGTGTTCTTCGTTTGAAATCATTTCTTTTCAAAGGTGCCCACAATGTTGGGAAACATTAAAGAATGTGGGTGAAATGGACCATCATCTCGTTCCTCTATTTTTCAAGAGATTAATGGAGAAACATCTTGATAGGACCTCCTTCTTCGTCATCTTTTCTTACTTCATCCTCCATGGGAGGGCATTTGGATTGGTGAGGGAAGTATTAACTAGGCTTGTTTAGATTGAGGCCCAACTCCCTTTACCCTAACCTCATTGGTGATATGAAATGGATCCGAACAAGATGAATGGTTTGTAAATATCAATACATAAAAGAAAGTCAACAATTAATGAAGGTTAAATAAAAATAAATGGACAATTCTAGTTTTAAAAATTAAAGAAGAGAAAAGAGGAAAAAAATATTAGATAAGAAAGAAAATTTAAAATAGTAGAGAAGAGAGATAGTAATGGGAAATGAAAGGTGAAGTCCATTATCCTTCCCATTACTCCCCATCTCTTCCTATAGCTTCATGTAATTGAACCCACAAAGGGATTTTTGTTGGCCAAGAGTCAAGGATGCAAAATATCTCTGTTGTGTAAATGGTCGAATAGTTATAGAGCCATGAGCTACATCGTAACTTGAGATTATCAAAATTAAGATTGAGTAACCATTTCAAGATAGTTTTCTCATTTGGGTTTCCATGCTAAATATTGTGTTCTATATTTCTCTTTGATTGTGGTGTACATTGTGTGTGTGAGATTATTGTTTCTCTTATCTATGTTTAATATGAAGCTCTTAGTTGTAATGAAGGGTTGCAAGCTCCATTTATATTGGTTCTTACTTAGAAATCCATTATTTTCCATAGTAATTTATAGATGTGAACAACTCTAAGATAATCTCTATCCATGCCATTCTGAATTTCAAATCAAGGGTTTTTGTAAATTGGTTTTTGTTATTATTTAGCTAAATTACTAATTTTATCCCTAAAGAACAACAAGTTGGTGATCATTGAGGTTGTTGGCATATAATACCATCATGTACACAACATTTCAAGTTTCTTGAGGCCATACACACCTATTAACCATCACATATGTAGAAATTAATTAATGATTGGGATTGTATGCCTCTCCTATAGGTTGTCTGCATCCCCAAGAGGGCATAAGAAATTGATGGGTGAGTTCTCTACATGGAAAAATTTGGTAGTCTCTCCTCTTTGATTTTTTGTTGAATAAATTCCCTTAGAAAACATTTAGGTTATTGAATTGGTATCATATTCTATAATTCTCACCTTCAATTAATGTTGGAAAACTACCATTTCTAATGTAATGCCCCCCCTGTCAAGTTGCTTGGAACCTTGTTCTTCTCCTTGTAGATAGAAGATTGTTATTAAATTAATTGTTGGGGTAATGTGTAAGTTGAGCAATGCATTCTTGTCCTTTCTTATCAAGGCTGGATAAATCTACTTGTTTGTATGTTGGAGTTTTGTAAATAAGTGTTGGGTTAAACTTTTGAATATCAGTAGCTTTGGAGCATGAATAATCCAATTTAGAGCAAGTTTGTGGTCCTATATATTTTTTCTTTGTCCTTTCCACTAAAGAACTATTGAGGAAAGAATTGATGCAACTGGGAGAATGCTTGTGGTGATTGGTTTTCATTCAATGAAATATTGAACTTAGTCATTCATTCTTTCAACTAATCATAATTTGAGTGTTGGAATGTTGTGGCACAACATGGTCTCTTTAAATAGCGTTCAAACCAAAGCAAGAAGAGTTGAGTCCCTTTGGACATTGGTTTGAGTAATTTTAGACAATGAATAAACCATTAGAAATTTTATAAGATATATATCTTGTAAACCATTAATAGAAAATTATAAATCTTTTACCACATATGTAGAGTGCTAGTTGAACATTGAGTAGTAGTGATTATTGATTGACATCAAAACCATTCATTCTAGCTAATGAACATCTTTAAATAAATTCAATTGCAATATGGGAGACATTGAAGTTGTTGTGGTTGGACATTGGTGATAATCAAACCAAGATAATTATATACATTCAAGCATAATAGTTGATTGGTAATTAACCTTGACATTACAAGAAAGGAGCTCAAGTGATCTGTAAACTTCCATGGATATTCCACTAGAAACGTTTGTCACAACAAATCTAATAAAATATTGAAAATCTTTACTCTTAAGGTTATTTTTTAATTTAGATATCCATAATATTTAGTTACTAATTTTCTTCCTATGCATGAAATAGATAAAATGTTGGAAATAGAGAACACTAAAATACAATCACACCATCCAAAAATAAACACAAGATGACCTGGGAAACCCAATATGGGAGAAAACCTAGATAGAAGGTGAGGTTGCTCCTCTCTCTTTTCTTTGGTATAGAAATGATACAAGTACAAAGAAAGAGGCATTCCCTGTGGAGTTTCCTTTAACCTGTGGCTTGTATAGCTGCTACATAATCTATCATCCTCTTTTATGCTCACAAAATACCACTCTTCGATGTTTTTCTTAGCTATGGAACAAGATACAATACAAAAGAATGCAACCCCTTCTCCTCCAAGTGGACCAATATTTAACATAGCCTGATAAACATATAGGGGTAGGTTTTTGACTTCCTCAACCCTAAATTATGATAGGGTTTTGGACCTTCTAGAATCTTCTTGAAATTACATACGTGGCTAGCCCAATAAACATGAGTAACGAGATTTGATGTGCCATCATCTTATACCATGGTGGTCAACATGGTAGGTCAGCTTGTGGGAGGAATAAATTTTGCATATGATCTCCATTTGACCCAATTTTTGCATAGTTGGAAAGGTATCGATGTGTAGAATAGTGTCCCAAGGTCCTGGCTACGTTACAAAATATTCCCCCCAGAATGTCGTTTGATGCCTCAAAATGGCCATAGAAGATTCTGGACCCCCATTTTCCAAACTAGGACCTACCACTAAAATGGCCCTATAAGATGATTCCTCCAATTTTTTCCACTCTTAAAGGATCGAGATACATGAAAAACAACATAATGATCCAATCTGGATCACCAAGCATTGAACCAATCGTCAACAAAGGAATTATTTTCTACATGTTCTTGCATGGAGGCATGTTCATTTCTTATATGATTGTAGGTGATTAACAAGAAAAGATATTGAACTTAGAGACATGATTTTCATTCAATTTTCAGTCAATTACTTATCTGTAGGTTACATAAATACATGAGCCGTATAATCAGTCATAAGAAAATATTGTGAAAAACAAATTTCATTTTCATGGAGGATCCATATTGGTGAAGTGTCAGGGATATAATTCCATGCTTACATATCATATTGATATCCGAGAAGTTGAATCACTGACAATGGTGCAACTTCTATAACATTTACGAGAGGTAAATCTAGCATGGGTAAAGCATTGATGAGAGAAATCTTGGAAGACTTAAGGGCTAGTAATGTGTGGCTCCAAGAAGAGAACCGACACTTGAAGAAGAAGATGTATATTTTTAACCAAATGATAGCACATGTGGAGAAATAACTTTATACCTACACAAAACTCTTATCATTACTAAAGAATCACTTTGTTAAATGTCAATACTCCCTCACTACTATCATGATAGATTGGAACATGCATAGAGTTTGGATTGTTTAATTGAGAGAGAAGGTCATTAAAATGGATAGTTGGTAGGATGAGTGCTTCACTCAGATGATATATTAGTTGCACCAAGAATTGGTATAGAAGGAAAAGGAATTGGAAAATATATAGGAAGTCATCCAAGAGACAAATGAATAAAAGAAACTTCCATTGCTACTCTATAATCCAACACCATGACTGAGACAAGCATGTTAAGCTCACCTTCAAACCTTTCTTAATAAAATTTTGGCGATTTTGAAAAGCATACTAGAGGGATTGGTTCCAATTTTTTTTTAATGTGGATGAGCTATGATGGTCAAGGGATAGGAAAGAGAAGTCAGGGAATCATAAGCCCCATATTAGTTGAACTGAGGGTCAAGCATGAAATCCTAGGATTCGATGGCACAAAGGAAAAGGCCGTGAACACCAAAATCACATTTCTAAAGGAAAAAGACATAGAAATTTTGGCATGCTCATAAGAATAAAGAGAAACAATAAATGAAGATGTAATCACACTGCCACCCCGTCCTTCTTGTGGTAGACTGCAGAAGGGAAATGATGAGAAAAGTGCAGAGACTTAGCATGCACCAACACTTATAAGAAGTTTCAATCCATTCAACTAGAAGAAGAAGAAGTAGAATGCAATAGGTAACACATCCCTTGTTTGTAATTTTTGTAGGAAGAAAGGCCATATAACTACTAGCTATTGGTATTATGAGGTATGTTCATTTTGTAAGAAGAAAGTTCACATTGAAGCATCTTGCTAGGAAAAGCAAGCCACATGCCACAAACCCACATGTTTTCAGAGAAAGAATGGAAAAAATACTTCTTCAAGACAATGGAAAACTTAGAGCTACATGGATAAAAACAACATGTCAAGCAATCCATGTAGTGCCAAGAATTCTTTCCATGACTACATGTTGAGTGGAAATTGGGAAGAAAAGTGTTGGAGACTTCATTTATATCTTCGTCCTAGAAACTACACAACAAAGAGAAGACTATGGACAATGAAGATTAAAGGGGATGAAGAGTACTTTGAATATCCAACCCAAGGAGTATAAACTATCCAAGGAGTTATATTAGCACCTAAGGCTAGTGTTTTCGGCAAGGTGGACAACATGTTTATTTTGACATCAAAGGTATCCCAAATCCAATTGTTTCCTTCAATATTCCAACATAATATTTTCTTCTTGGAGATGTTCTAGAGGTTTGTGCATAAAGGTCAATGACCATGGGGTTCCTTGGAAATCAATGGAAGTTGACGAAGCAAATAGAATGTTGGATAACTCATGTTTCACCAAGTTTCCTGCTAACCATTCATTGCACTGTCCAAATTTTGAATCATTCCTTCACCCTCAAGATTGTAGGCATTGATGTCACCTACAATGAAACATTACATGAGTTTTCAATTGTTGTGGGTAGAATAAGGTGTTATGATTTCACATAAAGGTTTTCATTCAAATGATAGTGTTGTAGAGACAAAGTGCTCATAAGCATGTGAAAGAACCATATAATTTTTTCCATGTTGGAAGAAATTGACCCTACTAGAAGAACATAGAGCACACATTCTTTTGTGGATTTGTTGCATGATGGAATATATTTTTTCGGATCTCACTAAATGAGAAAATACCATAGTTAAACTTGGCTTCCATTGGCCACCAAGATGGACTATCTCCAAGTCTAGGAATGAAAGAGACTTGCATGTTGAATATGGGAATGAATTTTGATTGAAGAATTCATATTTAAAGATTACTTAGAGTAGGGAATCAATGATAAGACTTTTGTATTGTAGGAACAAGAAAGCCAAAAACCAAATCCAAATCCATAGAAAAAACTAGAGTCAAAGACGCAAGCCGCAAACCAAATCCAGAGCCAAAGTCAGAGTTGTATCTGAGAGCCAAAGTTGAGAGCCATGTTCTAGAAAAGTAGACAAAAGGCACATTGATCCATAAATTGGTTCCCTTTAACATTTTTGAGGCCAACAATCCTCTCCTTGGGGAGGTGTGATCCAAAATGGATTTGCACAAGACAAATTCTTTGTAAATCTCAATACAAAAAAGAAATTCAACAATTAACCATAGGTTAAATAAAAATAACAGGACAATGTTGATTTAAAAAATTAAAGAAAATAAGAAAGGAAAAAAATAAAAATGAGAAGGAAAAATAAAAATAGTAGAGACCATAGCTAAGAATGGGAAATGAAATGTCAATTGTTTTGGCCTTCCCATTGCCCCCATCTCTACAAATATATTCTTGTAATTGTAGTTAGAAAAGGATTTTTGTTGGCCAAAAGGTGAGCATGCACAAGAGCATCATTGTGTAAATGGTTATTGGCAATAGATCCATGAGTTGTGCTATAACTTGGAATTATCGAGATGAAGACTAAGAAACCATTCAAATCTAGTTTTCCATTTGGGTTTCCAGGGTAAACATTGTGCTTTGGATTTCTTTGTGATTGAAGTGTGAATTATGTGTGCGAAATTAATTATGCTCTTATCTTTGTTTAATAAGTTTCTCTTAGTTGTATTAATGGTTGTAATGAAGGGTTGCAAGCTCCATTTCTATTGGTTCTTACTCAAATATCCATTTGGCAGAGAGCTTGAGTTCAGTGGTTTTGGCAACTTGTGAGGAGGGTGCACCATCCTAGGGTGCATATTCTTCGTTTGGACTTGTGTTTCATCTTGGTTCAAGCTTCTATTGTATCGGCTTCATCTTTTTATTGTACTTGTTGTATTCCACCTTCTATTCTACACATATATGCACTCATATTCCAATCTGGTTTTCCTCGAGGGGGTTTTTATCTAGGGTCATGTTGACCAAAAATACCTATGTTCATTTTCATGTATGCTAGTGTTTAAAACAACATCATTTCATATCTAAAATATCTTTAGGTGTGTTAGATAGCTTATGTTATGCATGTTCTAACATCTTGTGTAAAAACTACATGCTAGAGCACCTTAATGGACTATGTAACGGTAACAGAACAACAAAGAAGTTATTGAACAATTTGTTGTTATAAAACAACAACAGAATCTTGTTTGATAGTTAAAACTTAGAGCCAACTTGAGTTGAAAGATAGACCTAGTTGGCAGCTTGTTAGGACCTAGAAAATATTCATGGTATCAGAGCTCGGTGGCTGATTTTTGTTGAGTTTTGGACAACATCTTGAGGGACTGTTTTAGACACCTTTTGGCAAGATTTTGTGGATGGCCATTGACTGAGTTTAGTGGCATATTGTTGGCTGAATTTTGTGGAGGGTTGTAGAGCAGTTTGTGGAAATTTCCATTAGTCTCTTTTCACACCTACGTGGTAGGAGTGAGGCTAATTTTTCATGACCTATTTTCACACATATATTGGTATGAGTGAGGTCATTGTCCGCTTGCCTCTTTTCACACATGTGTTGATAGGAGTGAGGCAACGTTCCTTTGCAATTGAAGCATCAGTTTGAGTGCAGTTTGAATTGATGTCAACATCTCAGATGCATGTGGAGGATAGTCTAGCTGGAGCTAGCAATTGGTTGCCTTGGAAGGCCATGATCGTCTTTGTCTTAGAGGACCTCAAACTATGGGATATAATTGAGGTGAATGTTCCTATTCCTCTTGCTACTTCTCCCATCTTATTATAAGAGTTTAGGAAGAGGAACAACAAGGGAAAGAGGACGATGTGTGATGCAGTGAGGGATCACATAATTCCCCACTTAACTGGGAAATCCTATGCATTTGAGATGTGGGAATCTCTTTTTGTTAAGATCCTAACCCGCACATAGGTAGATCAATGTATTCAGATGTAATAAAGCTCAATATTAATAAGGCCTTTCAATAAAATAGAATAAGGAGGATGTAAGAAGACCTAATATAAGCTTCTGCTTCTAGAAGGATCTTCCTCTAGATGCTTCTCTTAATAGACATATTTAGTATAAATAAGGGGCGAGGGTATGTGAACCCTAGCTTGGCGATTATTGTAACAGAGCACTGCTCGACTGGAGGTTGCCCCCTCGAAGAGGCCTATGAACATTGCTTTATGAATCAAAGTGCTTTTCTATTGCTATTTCGTATATCATTTCTATGTATTGTGAAGATTATGTTGGATAGTTTACTGTTATTCTGCCATTTCTAGCATTTTATTTATGTTCTGCATATTTTATATATCTGGTATCTTGCAAGTGGTATCAGAGCACTTTCCTTGGAATAAATTGTGGGTATTTTTTTTTTCAGGGTAGAGACGTATTCCAGCGTCTTTAAGCCACATAGATCTGTCGTTACGCGCATAAACCCGCGGTTGAGGGATTCATACACACATGAAATACAAGTGGTTCTTAAGCGCACATCTGTTGGCCACCCTTGTAACCCATGTTGGTACCCCTTCGAGTGGTAGCGCATCAGACATCACCTGTGTATGGATCGGCCTAGATTTCCTGAAGCCCTCTTTAGATAAACCTATCGGCCGTCGGACTGCTATAGTGTCACCGAGAACAACACTCGGGAAGATACTCTCTAGTACCTGGGTAGTCAGGTAGTATGGCTAAGGGTACGATTTATCCTCCTTAGTTAGTGCCCTGAGATATTGGGCCGAGTACTACTGTTGGACCCTGCACATATATCAGAGAGCTATAGCACAGGGAAAACCCTTGTCTATAGAACCCTTGAATACCTAACCTTTGGGGAACATAAGCAACAACATAAACAAATTAAACCGACGATATCTATTGACACGCATCTGTGTTCGGGTTGCTAAGTAAATACTCTCTGGTTCAGAATTTGCGGATTTCAGCACTGCAACATTCTTCAGACCAAAGTATAACCCCGCAGCTGTAAAAAAAAAAAAAAAAAGTCTGGAATTTTTTTCACCATTATTTGAGACCTATTCCATTAGATTCATCTCTTCTCCCTTATCACTTTCATCCATATCATTTTTCTGCAAAAAATTTCTGACCTCGCCCGCTCCCTTTTCAGTTCACCCATCATCATGGCCCATACCCGTAGCCAAGAACTAGAGTCTCGCTTCAACACCCTGCAATCTGGGTTCCTTGAGACCCAACAAGAAGTGCAACAACTCAGTGCTACTATTTCCTCCCGTGATGCCTCCATAAATGCATCCGTAAATGTAGTTGTGCAGTCCGCAATTGTGGAAGTCAAACACGAACTGACCACCCAGCTTGAATCTGTCTTTTCATCACTCTGCACCAAACTCAAGATCCCTACCGATGACTCTTTTCCTGATGCACATAAAAAGACTGAAGGTGAAACTTCTTCCCATTCCTTTCAACCCCATCACTTTCAAAGGAACATACGCCTTCCGCGGGTGGATGTAACCAAATTTGATGGCTCAGACCCCACTGGTTGGGTCACACAAATGGAACATTATTTCTCTCTCTACAACATTACAGATGACTTGGCCAAACTCCGGTATGGTGTTCTCCATCTAGAT
>ML778715.1:204147-215112 GCA_009831015.1 Picea engelmannii
TCAGATAGTTCTTTGAACGTTGGGGACTGAAAGATAAAAGTATTGAAGAAACAATTCACGACCTGGAGGATGTTTATCCAAGGGAGGGTTTTGACCTTGATCCTATTGAAGGTTTAAGAGAAACACTTTTTCCAGAGTTTGTTGAAACAACAGTGGAAAGATAAGAAGTTGATGACAATAATGAGGAAAGTTTTGAGTGCCCTATCAATTCGTTTGACACATGTTGATTTGTCTCATTTTCTCAATGATTACCAAAGAAATCATATATTTATTTCCTTGTAATAATTTTTGGTCATCCTAGTCATTGGTAATTCCATAGCCTCTTTCCCTTTACATTGAAAGGGCCAATTCTCCTTGCAGGCTAAATATTTTTATTAAATTGATCACTAGGGTAGTGTAGAAGTTGAGCAATTGGTTCTTGTCCTTTGTTATCAACACTGGAGAAATCCATTTGATTGGATGTTGGAATTTTCTAAATAAGTGTTGGGTTAAACTTCTAAATATAAGTAGCTTTAGATCCTGAAGAATCCAATCTAGAGCAAGTTTTTGGTCCAATATATTTTTCCTTTGTCCTTTTCATTAAAGAATATTTAAGGAAAGTGTTGATGCAATTGGGAGAATTCTTGTGGTGATTGGTTTTCATTCAATGAAATATTGAACAATTTTAGTTTTTCATTCTTCAAAATGATGAGAATTTGAGTGTTAGAATGTTGTGGCAGAACACAATATCTTCAAATACTGTTCAAACTAGACAAGAAGAATTGAGTCCCCTATACATTGGTTTGAGTAATCTTATATAGAGCATAAGCCATTAGATGTTGAATAAGAAATACATATAGGAAACCATTAATAGCAAGTTATAACTCCTTTACCACAAATGTAGAGTGTTAGTTGAGCATTGATCAATAGTAATTATTCATTGGCATAAAAAACATTCATTCTATCTTAATGCATATATTTGTCATAAATCCAATTGCAATTTGGGAGACATTGAAGTCATCATGGTTGGAAATTTGTGACAATCAAACCAACATAGCTATATCCATTCATGTGTAATAATTGATTGGTAATTAACCTTGACATGAAAAGAAAGGAACCGAAGCATTGAACCAATTGACAACGATGTCATTCTTTTCTACATGTTCTTGCATGGAGGTAGAGCCATTTCTTGTATGACTGTAGGCAATTAACGAAAAATGATATTAAACACAAAGACATGATTTTCATTGCATTGTTATTTGATTTCTTGTGTGTGGGTTACATAGAGAAAGGAGCCATATAATCAATCACGAACATAGATTGTGAAGAATAGATCTCATTTCCACAAAGGATCCATGTTAATGAAGTGTGAGGGATATAAGTCCCGCATTTATAGATCATATTGTTATCATAGAAGTTGAATCCTTGACCATGGTGAAACTACCAAAACATTGAAGAGAAGAATATCTAGAATGGGTAAAGGAGTGATGGGAGAAATCTTAAAAGACTCAAGGGATAGTAATGTGTAGCTCCAAGAAGAGAACCAACAATTGAAGGAGAAGGTGAAAATGTTTGACCAAAAGATATCACATGTGGGAAAATACATTTAGACCTATAAAGAACTATTATCATTTATAAATATGCACTTTGTTGAACGTCAATACTCCCTAACCACTATCATGGTAGATTAAGACAATCACATAGTTCAACTTGTGCACTTGATTGAGAAATCCATTCAAATGGGTAGTTGGGAGGAGGAGTGGTTCAATAAAATCATGGTTTAGTTTCACCAATAATTGGTAGAGAAGGAAAGGCATTATAAGAGCTATAGGAAGTTGTCCAATAGACCAAGGAAGTAAAGAAACCTTCCATTGATGCTCGAGAAGCCAACACCATGACTAAGATAGACATTGTTATATCACCTTCAAACCTTTCTCAAGAACATTTTTGTGATTTTGAAGAGCATACTAGAGGCATTGGTTCTAATTTTTTAATGTGGATGGGAGATGATGATCAATAGATAGGAAAGAGAAGTCAAGGTGTCATAAGCTCCATTATAAATTAACTAAGGGTCAAGCATGAAGGCCTAGGTTTTGATGGCACATAGGAAAAGGCCATGAGCACCAAAATCACATTTTTAAATACAAAAGACATGGAAGATTTGGCCTACTCATTAGAATAAAGATAAACAAAAAATGAATATGGTAGCACACAACCACCCCATCCTTCTTGTGGGAAGTTGCATAATGGAAACGATGAGAAAAGGGAAAAGACTCATTTTGCACCAGAACTTAGAAGAAGTGGCATGCCAATCAACTAGAGAAAAAAGAAGAATTATGCAACATGTAAGACATCTCTTGTTTGTCATTGTTGTAGGAAGAAATTCCATAACACTACCAACTATTATTATTCCAAGGTATGTTCATTTTTCAAAAATAACTTCCATCTTGAAGAATATTTTTGGGAGAAGCAAGACACATGCTACAATCCCACAAGTTTTCAAAGGAAGAATGGAATTAAGACATCCCCAAGAAAACATCAAACTCAAAGGTACATGGAGAAGAAGAGTGTGTCAAGCAGTCCAGGTAGCACCAATATTTTTTACCACCACTACAAGTTGAGTGGTCATTGAGAAGAAAAGTGTTGGAGACTTCATCTAGATATTCATCCCAGAAATTGCACAACTAATAGAAGACTATGGGTAGTGAATCTTAAAGAGGATGAAGAGCTCCTTGCATCTCCAACTCAAGGAGAATTTTTTTTCTAGGGAGTTATAGTGGCACCTAAGTTCAACGCCATCAACAAGGTGAAAAACACGTTCATGTTGACATCAAAGGCAACCCCAATCCAATTGTTTCCTTCAATTTTCCATCATAATATTTCCTTCATGGATATTTGTTGGAGGTTGGTGCACAAATTTCAATGAATTTGGGAGTTCCATGGAACTCCCTGGTAGTCGAAAAAGAAAATAAAATGCTAGATAACTCATGTTTCACCAAGTTGTTTGTTAGTCATTCCTTGCACTATCCTAATACTAAGGCATTCCTTCACCCTTAGGACTGTAGGTAGTGATTTCACCTACAACCAAACATTGCATGACTTTTCAAATGTTGTGGGAATAAGAAGGTGTTATGATTGCAAAAAAAGGTTGTCATCTAAATGACATTGTTGCAGAGACAAAGTGCGCATAAGTATGTTTAGGCACCAGAGAATTGTTCCTTGTATAAAGCAATTGACCCTAGTAGAAGAAGCTTGACCACTCTTTCTTTCATGGATTTGTTGTGTGATGGCATATACTTTATGGGATCTCATTGAATAAGAAAATATTATAATTCAACTTGGCTTCCATTGGCTACCAAGATGGATTGTCTCCTAGTTTGAGAATGAAAGAGACTTGCATGCTAAATATGAGAAGGAATTCTAATTGAAGAGTTTAGATACGAAGATTGCTTAAATCAGGGAATTAGTGAGCATAATTTTGTATTGTGGGAACAAGTAAGCCAAAAACCAAATCCAGTGCCATAGCCGAAACTAAAGCTAGAGTTGTGAGTAGCAATCCAAAATTAGAGATGCAATTGAGAGACATAGTTGAGAACCATGTTCCATTAAAGTACACATAAGTCACATTGATCCATAGATCAGTTTCCTTGAAGATTTTGGAAACTAAAAAGCCTCTCCCTATGAAGGTGTGATCCAAAATAGATCTAAAAAAGTTGAATGGTTCATAAAGATCAATACACAAAAGTAATTCGATAATGAATCATAGGTTAATAAAAATAAAAGGACAATCCTAGTTTTAAAATATAAAGAAAACAAAAGAGGAAAAAATATCGAATAAAAAAGGAAAATGAAAATAGGAGGGAAAAGAGCTAAGAATGACAAATGAAAGGTCAAGTCTTTTGGCCTTCCCATTACCCCCCATCTCTTCCTAAATATTATTGTTATTTATCTCACAAAGGGATTTTTCTTGGCTAAAAGGTGAGGATGCACAAGAGCCTAGATGTGTAAATGGTTGAATGGCTATAGAGCCATGAGTTGCATCATAACACATGATTATTGATATGTAAGTCGAGTAACAATTCAAAGTTGGTTTTCCCATTTGGGTTTCCATATAAGACATTGTGTTCTATATTTATTTGTGATTGTCATGTGCATTATATGTGTGAAATTACTTCTACTTGTATCTATGTTTAATATGATACTCTTATTTGTATTAATGGTTGTAAGGAAGAGTTGCAAGCTCCATTTATGTTGGTTCTTACTCAAAAATCCATTATTTTATGTAGTACTTTATAAATTCCAACAGCTCTAAGATAATATCTATCCATTCCATTCCAAATTTCAAATCAAGGGATGTTGTAATTTGACTAGTGAAATTATTTATCTAAATTACTAAGTTTGTCCCTAAACAACTGTGAGTTGGTGGTTGTTGAGGCCATTGACATATAACACAAATGTGAACACAATATTTCAATTTTCTTGAGTCCATACACACCTATTAACCGTATTGAACACAACAATTAATGAATGATTGAGACCATATGCCTCTCCTATAGGTCATATGCATCCCCAAAAGGCCATAAACAATTGTTGGGTGAGTTCTTTATGTGGAAAAACAAAATAGTCTCTCCCATTTGACTGTTTGTTGAATGAATGCTTGTAGACAACATTTAGATTATTGAATTGGTAGCATATTATTTATTTCTCATCTTTGATTAAAATTGGACAAATACCATCGCTAATGCAACATCCCCTTGTCAAGTTTCGTGGCACCTCATTTTCTCATTGATTTCCAAAAACATTCATATATATATTATGGATCTTATCTAGTAGTAATTCTAGAGCATCTTTCCCTTGACGTTGAAAGGGCCTCTTCTCCTTGTAAAGTAAAGATTGTTATTAAATTGATTGTTGGGGTAGCATGCAAGTTAAGAAACATGTCATGTCCTTTGTTATCAATGCTAGAGTGATCCACTTGTTTAGAAGTTGGAGTTTTGTAAATAACTCTTGGGTTTAACTTATGAATATAAGAAACTTTGGAGCTTGAAGAATCCAATTTAGAGAAATTTTTGGTCCCATATATTTTTCTAGTATTAAAGAAACTGTTGAGGAAAGCATTGCTGCAACTGAAATAATTCTAGTATTGATTGGTTTTAATTCAATGAAATAATAAAATTACTCAAGTTCATTCTTTCAAATAATGAGAATTTGAGTGTTGGAGTGTTGTGGCAGAAGACAACCTCCTTAAATAGTATTCAAATCAGATCATGAAGAACTAGGTACCTTGGACATTGGTTTGTGTAATTCTATACATGACATAATCCATTAGAATATGAATAAGAAATACATATTGGAAACCCTTAATATCATGTTATAAATCCTTCACCATGAATGTAGAGCACTAGCTGAACATTAAGCAATAGTAATTATCTATTGGCATTGAAACCATTCATTCTAGCTAATGAATAGCCTTTTCATACATCCAATTGCAATTTGGGATACATTCAAGTCATTTTGGTTGGACATTGGTGACAACCAAATTGTGTTGGTTGTATCCATTCATGCATAGTAGCTAATTTCTAATCGAGCTTGACATTACAAGCAAGGAACTAGAGCATTGAACCAATCAACAACAAAGTCATTGTTTTCTACATATTCCTACATGGGGAGATGCACAAGGAAACAATAGAGAGTGTTAGGGTCCTAAAATCCCCAACCCCCTATGTATATAAATATATGTTACTATGTATTGTTGTATATGGAGACCATCACTAGTATATAAGGCCCATGTAGTATTGTAAAAGCAATTATAAATGTAAGAAGGCTTACTAGAAGGTTCTTCCTACTACAAAGTTCTTTCTCTAGAATGTCCCCAGGAGGTAGAAAGTACCATATAAAGATGTATAAGAAATGTAAAAGATGTCTTGTGAAATTATTTGTAATCAGAGCTCTACTCTATTGAAGGTTTCCCTCTTGAAGAGGAAAGTGAACATTGATTTCATATATATAAAGGTATAATATTATGGTTTTTACTTGTCTATTGTGTTTGAAAATATGTTTCTTTCTGAAATAGATATGAGTAATATCTATAACTTCTTCTCTGAATTTTTCTAATTGGCACACCACAAGTGCTATGAGAGCACTTTCCTAATCACATTTTTAGAGTAATTTTTCTTTTTAGGATAGAGATGTGTTCCGAAATCTATAAATAATACAAATATATTTCATTCGGTAGTTAAACCTATCATAGGGGAAGCATACATGAAAGAAATACAAGAGGTTTCACCTAGTTGGAAAACCTTGTAACCCATGTTGGTACCCTTCTAGTAGTAATGCATCATACGACACCTATATATATTTTCACTTCCACATACCCTTGGGTATATCAAAATTAATATAGGTGTCCTAAAACCATCTTTAGATTAGTTTTTCTATCACATGACTATTATAATGGTATCGAGAACATCAACGGGGAATATTACTCTCTAGTACCTAGGTAATTGAGTAGTATGGCTAAGGGTGTGATTGGAACTCCTTATTTAGATACCTACAATATTGGGCCAAGTACTATTGTTTTACCTAACACATATATCATAGAGATATAGCATAGGACACTTCCTTGTCCTTAGGACCCTTAAAGCCATACTCCTTTCTACCAGTCCATGAAGCACATAAAACAAGGGGTTCTGTTGAAAATTTGAGTTGTCAGTCACTAGAAAACCTGCTCACTCCTACCAGTTAGCGAAATTCCTACATAATATACCATATTAAGAATTTGAGCATTCTATCAATGTTGTATTCTTTAAGAAAGAGTATACTCCATACGATAAAAAAAGATAGTATAAAGTGGCCTCACCAACACCCTTATTTGGGACCTATCTCAATAAATTCCTTGTGTTGTGTTGATCATCGTGATACCACTCTACTATAAGCCTTTTTTTAGTGGACCCGTGCACCCCATTACCCATTTCCTATCTCAATAGCCCCATAAAAAAATTATCATGTTGGTACCACTCTCCAGTAAGAATTTTAGTGTGTGGACCCACTCACTCCAACAACCCACGCCTATCCTAATAGATCTAGAAAGAAGTTATGATCACATTATTCCCACTCTCCAATAACCATTCTTTTGTGAGCCCCATCCATATGGCTTCCTGAAACTAATATTTCAACACCTAGGTCACTCACTTGGACATGGTGTGTGATGAATTGCAACACAAAATAGATCAAGCCCAATTTTTTTCCAAGAAAAACTTTTCCATGGTTAATGCCAAGATCAACAACCTAGGCTCACTTCCTGAACATATAGGCTAACTCATAAATCAATTCAAGAAATAGTTCATCCAACCTAAGGGATTTGAATCATCCAATCACATGGGACCTTACTCTAACCAATTTATTCATGATTTGAGACTCCCTAAAGTGGATCTAAAACAATTGATGGCTCTAACCTCACAGGTTGGGCCACTCAGATGGAACACTAATTTTCACTGCATGGAATCATTGGTGACTTGATGAAACTTTGTGCGGGTGATTTGTATTTAGATCCTAAGCATTGGAAATGGTGTAAGAACTCCCATAGAGGTTATATTTCTTGGACTCAATTTGTAGAAAATATCTATGAATTTTTTGAACCAAAAACATTATTTTGGCCGCTTTACCAAACTTAAACAATATGGTACAATTGAAGAATACATCTATGCTTTTGAGAAACTTGATTTCCACACCAAATTCATGTCATATACCTTCTTCAAATAATGTTTTATTAGTGGTCTAAAGGAAGAGATATACTCCCAAGTCTTATTGGCTCGCCCTACTACTTGGATCAATTCCTATCTACAATCCAAGGAAGCCCAAAAGTTTGTAAATGCCAAAATAAATAAATAAATACTTTATTCTCGGTCCTTATCCCACCAATCATTCTCCTCCCTCCCCTCCTCTCGAGACCCAAAAATTAACTCATGATGAAATGACAGAGCGCCAACTTAAGGGTCTCTACTACAATTGTGAACAAAAATATGTTCCTAGGTGCAAATGTAAGGATCATAAACTCTTTATGGCCATTTCAAAGGAAGACATTGATGATATCTCAAGAACCTTTGCCTCCACTAGTTGAGAACATTATTCCCTTTAATCAACTAAACATGGAACCCCAAATATCCCTACATGCCTTGACTAGTATTTCAACTCCCCAAACCTTTAAATTGATTGGCTACATCAAGCATCATAAATTCATGATCTTAATTGACAGTGGTACCACCCATAACTTTATTCACTATCAGGTAGCCTAGGAAACACATTGCTATATACATGAAATGAATAACTTTCAAATCATGATTGCTAATGGAGGTTCCATGAAATGTGGGGGGTTTTGTGAAAATGTATGGATTCAAATGGGAGATTATTCCTTGAAAAATCACATGTTTTCTATTGAAATTTGTGATTGTGACATTGTTTTGGGTGTTGTATGGTTAAGGACAGTTGGGTTGATCACCATGTATTTCAAGGAGGTATCCATAATCTTTTAGCAGGAAGGATATCTCTACACTTTCCAAGGCATCACAACTAGCTCTTCAGAGATCATCAAATCATGCCACATGGAAAAGCTCCTTAAAAGGATACATCCAAGCATTCTTTCCTAGTTCCATGTCATTCAGGTGTTTGAGACCACTTCCCTACCCATCCATCCCAACATGCAATCCATCTGAGCCAAACACGAATCAATCTTTGAAACCCTCCAAGGCCTCCTAGTCATTCATGATATGTTGGATAAGGTGCTCAATTTTTTTACCAAAAGGTATCTTTGTTCCGGTTATCACAAAACTCCTATCAAGGAGGTTTATATTCCCAAAACTACTTTTCACACTCATGAAATCCATTATGATTTCTTAGTGATTCCCTTCATCCTTTTCAATGCACCATCCACCTTCCAAAGTCTCACAAACCACATGTTTCAACCCTTTCTATGGCATAATCTACAATAAAACTTGGAAATCCCATTCTACCCATGTGGATCAAGTCTTCTAACTAATTTATCATCATTAATTATTTCTCATAAATCCCAAATGTGCCTCTGGTGTATCTAAAGAAGAATATTTGAGTCATATTGTTAGTAATGATGGTGTAAGAGAGGATCTGGAGAAAATTGAAGAAATGAAGGATTAATCACATCCTAAGACTCTTAAAAGTTTAGGAGGTTTCCTTGGTCTAATAGGGTGCAATAGAAAGTTTTAAAAAATTGTGGAAAGATTATTGCCCCCCTCAGTGCCCTACTTAAGAAAGTGGTTGGCTCTAATTGTCGTGTTCAATCTAGATTTCTTGAATTGGATGAAGAAGGTTCTATTTGGTTGTATCCTAAGGATATCCTTGACAAACAAGCTTACCATCATTTTTTTCAATGCACTATCCAAGAAGTCCTAATATAATGGAAGGGTACACAGCTAGAGGATGCCACCTAGGAATCAACAATGATTCTTCAACAATTCCCTCATCTCCAACCATGAGGAAAATGATGTTTTTTAAGTGGGAGGGAATTCTAGGGTCCTAACCTCCTTAATGCCATATGTATATAGATATGTTACTATGTATTGATATGTATGGAGGCCATCACTAGTAAATAAGGCCCATGTAGTAGTGTGAAAAAAATAAATGTAATAAGGCTTACTATAAGGTTTTGTCTATTAGAAAGTTCCTTCTCTATAGTGTTCCTAGGAGGTATAAATTATTATATAAATATGTATAAGGAATGTAAAATATGTCTTTTGAAATCATTTTTAAGTGGAGCTCTTCTCTATTGGAGGTTGCCCCCTGGCCCTCGAAGAGGAAAGTGAACATTGTTTTCATATATATAAAGGTATAATATTATGGTTCTTACTTGTCAATTGTGTTTGCAAATATATTTATTTTTGCAATAGATCTGAGTAATATTTGTTTTTTCTTCTCTAAATATTTCTAATGGGCACACCACAGAGAGCATATTGCTCAAATACCACTAATTCATAGTAGATTGAGAATGCAAAAAAAAACATGCAATGTTGCAGAAAAAACACAAATGCAACGTTGAATGAAGAGTGTTGCAATGAAAACAAATTTTTATTTATAAATCAAATGGTGAAAAACACTACAATATACATAGCAATACATGGTAGCTAGAATGGTTGTAGGATCTCTAAATATATATATGAAAGATACTTTCACTCGTAAAAACCTATAATAAGATATTGAAACTACATCTTGTAATAATGCCAAAAACATTTAAGAAACAAAAACTCTAAATTGCAAGAACACTAATCTACCATGATTAGAGATGAGTGAAATTCTATGCTATATGAATTTGAGATGTCTGAGAAAAAGGGAACTTGTTGAGATCACAACTTTTCATTAGATGCTCAATTTTGGGTCTTATTTAGCTCAATGGAAATAATAGTAGCACACTAAGTTGGGTCCCCAATGTTTGGTCATAACTGCCCCCAAAAATGCATGCGGAAGCCCCAAATTTTTTTCCAAAAACTCGCACCCGAAAAATTGACAATATCAAAATTGTTTCTAAGGTGGCCCTAGATGGCTACCTCTTATTTTATTTATGTTTATCACTGTTAGTGTCATTGAAAATCCAAAGTACATGATCTTCACTGAATATTTAGAAACCAAAACATGGATACACCCTTTTAGTTGGAAGAGCACCAATGATAAAGAGAGAGAATCGTTGCTAAATGATCTCAATTGGATCCAAACATCAACAAGTGATTGTAAGACTCAATACCTACAAGAGCAACTTGACAATTAATGAAGGTTTGATAAAAACACAAAAAACAATGCAAGAAATAAAAGTAAATGTAGATAAAAAAGAAAAGAGAGGAAAAATCAAACTTAAGTAAAAAAACAAAAACGAAAATAGGAGATAAATTTGAGAAATCATAAATAAAAAGACAATGATGCTTGGCCTTCCCATTACCCCATCTTTACCTACATATTCTTGTAACTTTA
>ML778715.1:258711-272484 GCA_009831015.1 Picea engelmannii
ATTCAAAAATACAATTTAAACAACAAAAAAATAACAATTTTGTCCAGATTTACATCGCTATTATGACTAAAAAAAACCCAAAAATATATAACGTTTAGCCACCTCCTTTTAACAACAAATTTTCTGAACAAATTTTCTGATATAGGAAAGTTTGTCGAAGAGGTTTCCCAGAAACGAGGCGAACTAAGTGCCCCTTATACTGTGCGCTGCAATTCAGACTCATTCATTGCATATATAAATGAGAACCATTACTTCCCCAGTTCTGAACATATGAAATACAAAATGGCAATCATTGATATATAATAGTGATCATTACCTGCGCTCTGCCAACGGGTCATAAATATATGATAACAGTTTACTTTCACATACCTGAAATGACAAGAGCTCCCTGCAATGACAAGAACAGGTTTGTGTTTGTCTGGTAGATGCTTACAACAGGCCAGTGGTTCCAGTCCTGCGCCACCAATCCCTGGAATGCCCACCAAATATACCTGCTACCAACGCTCACGTCCGTAAATAATATTATAGCTGTGCACGTCTGGCTATGGCTATTTACAGGGACAAAGAAGATCACGGGATCAATAAAGCTGTCAATCTGTGTTTGTTTATTTGTTTTATATATGAAAGGAGCGGCAAGGCCAGAGAGCCAAATCCACCACATGTGATAACACAGAAAGTAGTACAACTTACCTTCACATGGAGCCGCTCCATCATCCATGGCTGCTTGCTAACTATACTCGTCATCATTACCATTCTTTCAAACTCTCCATCACTGCCTTGGAAGATGGCTGACCAGTAGCTAAACTGTGAATAAAAATAAAAATGTACAGCCGTCATTTTTTCCCAGAAGTACCATGGCTAAATGTACCCAGGGCTATCGTATGAGAAAAGTAACGCATCAGGAAGCATTTCCTAGAATATATATTCCCCAAATATCCTGCCTTTTCTCACTCTTGATAAAAATGATTGAAATTCTAAACCAATCCCGTTTATTGAATGGATTACACGGATATTTGAATGTAATAATGCTTTTGTTGTTGATGTATATACTTTAGCAGCCTTCCACTTTTTTGTTCGTCATTGCAGGATCTTGTTGATCAACATTTTGGAGGAACAAGCCCAGATTGGACCTAAGCCTACAACTTGGATGCCATGGCTAGGGTTCTGTTGGGGCTAGGGTTTTGTGGTGTTGGTGTTGACTTGATTGACACTTGGTACTTTTGATGAGGATAAATTTTAGCGTGATAGAGAAGACCCTAGCACACAAGGTGGGGGCCTTGGGAGGCCCAAAATTTCATCTCCAAGCTCAACGAGTTGGTCAAAATGTCAAAACGTCACTCCTTAGGCGATGACATCATGTTTTAGAGTTTTCTTATGTGCAAGTTAAATTTAAATTTAAATTTTGTAAAGGGGAAAAGTAAAGGGAAATATATCGCTTATTTTGTGGTTTACCCTTGTTAAGTGGACAAATTTTATCTTAGAGGTTTGGTAAAAAATATTAAACTCATTTCATTTGAGACATATATCTCTCATTGTGAGAAGATACTTGGCTGAAATTTCTGCCCTCTTTGGGCAATTTGGATCTCTCTCTCTTGTGCAAATGTATTTTGGTGATTTCTCTTGGTATATTGTGGAGCTAAGGTGGTGCACACCTCTTGGAGGCTTCTTCTCTTGCTTATGGATGGATATGGTTTGGTAAACTAGGGTTGGATCTTGCATCTTGTGGAATTGGTATGGAAATTTCTGCATTAATTGGTGTTTTCTTTTTGTTCCATGTTATTCTCGTTTGAAACACTAGGAGGAGTATAAGTACATACACCCTCTATCAAGCTTCATCTCATTGCTAGTTGATAAGTCATTTTTCGCAAGGTTGCTAGGAGGAGTACAAGGGTGTACACCCTTCTAGATTTACCTTAGTTTGATTCACATGCCCTAGGGAGTAAAAGGGATTACACCCCTAGGGATATTGTGGGTCTAACTTTCACATCCAAGATTCCATCTACCCAATATATTAAAGGCACTACTATGAAATTTTCATTGGAGAAATAAATTGCTTGCATTGGGTAACGTGATTTTATGAGATTTTCAAATTGTTTGAAGTGGAATCAATTCTATGCTCTACTAATTTGCTTGAGCCACTAGGGTGTCCTCTTTGGCCAAGGATATATTATTGTTGTTATAATATTAAAGCTACATCCATCAAGGCTGCAGGAAATTTCTCTCGAACTTTTACTTTTTCTCTCTTTTCAATCGTCAAAATTTGCTAGAAAGTTGCCATAATAATCTACTCGTCATTTACCATCTTTTGGTTGATTTACTTGTAATTTTTTGTGGTTGGAATTTTCTGTTGTAGCAATCTTTTGGTACATCCATAAGGCTATTACAATATCTTTGCAATAACATCTTTGAACATCCCTATATTGTTGTTAAAGTCTTTCTCTATCTTACTTGAGTTATACTAGTCATTACTAGCTTATCTCTTACATCTTTAACTAGACTTTCAGTAACTTATTTAACAGTATTGATTATCATTTACTTGCTGATTTGTATAATTGTTTACTGCTTCTATATAGGAAAAAAATATTCACTTGGTTTTCCATTGGATATCTTGGCTTGTAAAGTTGTTTTTTCTCGTGTCTCGGGTAGGTACAACTATCTTTCGTAGGTACTCAAGCACTTGGAAACCATTGACTATATCCACGAATCATTCCAAAACCATTTTACACTCAATAGTTTGACCTATAGGGGAATCATCTTCCATAATMTCACTTTCCATCTCAATCCCCCTAGGATCACCGAGATTCCCCCCTTGTGTAGGATTTCTCATTCACTAAAGCGAGGGAAGGTTTTATTTGAGGTGACAGTGGGTAGACTCTCCCATAGTTCTCTCCATCTTGTGGATTGGTTTGGGATTTTCCCAACCTACAATTTGTGTGGTAACATTTTGGTGTCATTGTCGGGGAGGATTTTGAATCCTCTTTCATTCCATAACGACACTTTGGAAAGCTTCCATCGGAAATCCTTTACCCCAAGATTTCCCGGCGACTCCATTTGAGGGAAGTTTTCCTATGATTTTTTTATTAACATTAGTCTCATCTGGTGACTCTATTGAACTGATATCCCAATTGATGGAACATGGATTTGTGGTACTTTCATGAAGCATACAGGGCCTTGGATGCTGAAACAATTGATGGGTATCCGAAGAATTGCCCGATAAATTAGTTGGATGTCATCCCAAAGTTCGATGGCAACCCATGTTTCACTGTAGCACACATTGTTGAGTTTATCAAATGCATCTACTATGAGAATGTATAACATGAGGATGTATGCCTATGATTTTTTTTGTTGTCCTTGGGAAGTGAACAAAGGGATTGGATCAAGCATTCTTGCAAGCCAAGAACTATATCTTCTTTAACGATCCTCATCAGATAGTTCTTTGAACGTTGGGGACTGAAAGATAAAAGTATTGAAGAAACAATTCACGACCTGGAGGATGTTTATCCAAGGGAGGGTTTTGACCTTGATCCTATTGAAGGTTTAAGAGAAACACTTTTTCCAGAGTTTGTTGAAACAACAGTGGAAAGATAAGAAGTTGATGACAATAATGAGGAAAGTTTTGAGTGCCCTATCAATTCGTTTGACACATGTTGATTTGTCTCATTTTCTCAATGATTACCAAAGAAATCATATATTTATTTCCTTGTAATAATTTTTGGTCATCCTAGTCATTGGTAATTCCATAGCCTCTTTCCCTTTACATTGAAAGGGCCAATTCTCCTTGCAGGCTAAATATTTTTATTAAATTGATCACTAGGGTAGTGTAGAAGTTGAGCAATTGGTTCTTGTCCTTTGTTATCAACACTGGAGAAATCCATTTGATTGGATGTTGGAATTTTCTAAATAAGTGTTGGGTTAAACTTCTAAATATAAGTAGCTTTAGATCCTGAAGAATCCAATCTAGAGCAAGTTTTTGGTCCAATATATTTTTCCTTTGTCCTTTTCATTAAAGAATATTTAAGGAAAGTGTTGATGCAATTGGGAGAATTCTTGTGGTGATTGGTTTTCATTCAATGAAATATTGAACAATTTTAGTTTTTCATTCTTCAAAATGATGAGAATTTGAGTGTTAGAATGTTGTGGCAGAACACAATATCTTCAAATACTGTTCAAACTAGACAAGAAGAATTGAGTCCCCTATACATTGGTTTGAGTAATCTTATATAGAGCATAAGCCATTAGATGTTGAATAAGAAATACATATAGGAAACCATTAATAGCAAGTTATAACTCCTTTACCACAAATGTAGAGTGTTAGTTGAGCATTGATCAATAGTAATTATTCATTGGCATAAAAAACATTCATTCTATCTTAATGCATATATTTGTCATAAATCCAATTGCAATTTGGGAGACATTGAAGTCATCATGGTTGGAAATTTGTGACAATCAAACCAACATAGCTATATCCATTCATGTGTAATAATTGATTGGTAATTAACCTTGACATGAAAAGAAAGGAACCGAAGCATTGAACCAATTGACAACGATGTCATTCTTTTCTACATGTTCTTGCATGGAGGTAGAGCCATTTCTTGTATGACTGTAGGCAATTAACGAAAAATGATATTAAACACAAAGACATGATTTTCATTGCATTGTTATTTGATTTCTTGTGTGTGGGTTACATAGAGAAAGGAGCCATATAATCAATCACGAACATAGATTGTGAAGAATAGATCTCATTTCCACAAAGGATCCATGTTAATGAAGTGTGAGGGATATAAGTCCCGCATTTATAGATCATATTGTTATCATAGAAGTTGAATCCTTGACCATGGTGAAACTACCAAAACATTGAAGAGAAGAATATCTAGAATGGGTAAAGGAGTGATGGGAGAAATCTTAAAAGACTCAAGGGATAGTAATGTGTAGCTCCAAGAAGAGAACCAACAATTGAAGGAGAAGGTGAAAATGTTTGACCAAAAGATATCACATGTGGGAAAATACATTTAGACCTATAAAGAACTATTATCATTTATAAATATGCACTTTGTTGAACGTCAATACTCCCTAACCACTATCATGGTAGATTAAGACAATCACATAGTTCAACTTGTGCACTTGATTGAGAAATCCATTCAAATGGGTAGTTGGGAGGAGGAGTGGTTCAATAAAATCATGGTTTAGTTTCACCAATAATTGGTAGAGAAGGAAAGGCATTATAAGAGCTATAGGAAGTTGTCCAATAGACCAAGGAAGTAAAGAAACCTTCCATTGATGCTCGAGAAGCCAACACCATGACTAAGATAGACATTGTTATATCACCTTCAAACCTTTCTCAAGAACATTTTTGTGATTTTGAAGAGCATACTAGAGGCATTGGTTCTAATTTTTTAATGTGGATGGGAGATGATGATCAATAGATAGGAAAGAGAAGTCAAGGTGTCATAAGCTCCATTATAAATTAACTAAGGGTCAAGCATGAAGGCCTAGGTTTTGATGGCACATAGGAAAAGGCCATGAGCACCAAAATCACATTTTTAAATACAAAAGACATGGAAGATTTGGCCTACTCATTAGAATAAAGATAAACAAAAAATGAATATGGTAGCACACAACCACCCCATCCTTCTTGTGGGAAGTTGCATAATGGAAACGATGAGAAAAGGGAAAAGACTCATTTTGCACCAGAACTTAGAAGAAGTGGCATGCCAATCAACTAGAGAAAAAAGAAGAATTATGCAACATGTAAGACATCTCTTGTTTGTCATTGTTGTAGGAAGAAATTCCATAACACTACCAACTATTATTATTCCAAGGTATGTTCATTTTTCAAAAATAACTTCCATCTTGAAGAATATTTTTGGGAGAAGCAAGACACATGCTACAATCCCACAAGTTTTCAAAGGAAGAATGGAATTAAGACATCCCCAAGAAAACATCAAACTCAAAGGTACATGGAGAAGAAGAGTGTGTCAAGCAGTCCAGGTAGCACCAATATTTTTTACCACCACTACAAGTTGAGTGGTCATTGAGAAGAAAAGTGTTGGAGACTTCATCTAGATATTCATCCCAGAAATTGCACAACTAATAGAAGACTATGGGTAGTGAATCTTAAAGAGGATGAAGAGCTCCTTGCATCTCCAACTCAAGGAGAATTTTTTTTCTAGGGAGTTATAGTGGCACCTAAGTTCAACGCCATCAACAAGGTGAAAAACACGTTCATGTTGACATCAAAGGCAACCCCAATCCAATTGTTTCCTTCAATTTTCCATCATAATATTTCCTTCATGGATATTTGTTGGAGGTTGGTGCACAAATTTCAATGAATTTGGGAGTTCCATGGAACTCCCTGGTAGTCGAAAAAGAAAATAAAATGCTAGATAACTCATGTTTCACCAAGTTGTTTGTTAGTCATTCCTTGCACTATCCTAATACTAAGGCATTCCTTCACCCTTAGGACTGTAGGTAGTGATTTCACCTACAACCAAACATTGCATGACTTTTCAAATGTTGTGGGAATAAGAAGGTGTTATGATTGCAAAAAAAGGTTGTCATCTAAATGACATTGTTGCAGAGACAAAGTGCGCATAAGTATGTTTAGGCACCAGAGAATTGTTCCTTGTATAAAGCAATTGACCCTAGTAGAAGAAGCTTGACCACTCTTTCTTTCATGGATTTGTTGTGTGATGGCATATACTTTATGGGATCTCATTGAATAAGAAAATATTATAATTCAACTTGGCTTCCATTGGCTACCAAGATGGATTGTCTCCTAGTTTGAGAATGAAAGAGACTTGCATGCTAAATATGAGAAGGAATTCTAATTGAAGAGTTTAGATACGAAGATTGCTTAAATCAGGGAATTAGTGAGCATAATTTTGTATTGTGGGAACAAGTAAGCCAAAAACCAAATCCAGTGCCATAGCCGAAACTAAAGCTAGAGTTGTGAGTAGCAATCCAAAATTAGAGATGCAATTGAGAGACATAGTTGAGAACCATGTTCCATTAAAGTACACATAAGTCACATTGATCCATAGATCAGTTTCCTTGAAGATTTTGGAAACTAAAAAGCCTCTCCCTATGAAGGTGTGATCCAAAATAGATCTAAAAAAGTTGAATGGTTCATAAAGATCAATACACAAAAGTAATTCGATAATGAATCATAGGTTAATAAAAATAAAAGGACAATCCTAGTTTTAAAATATAAAGAAAACAAAAGAGGAAAAAATATCGAATAAAAAAGGAAAATGAAAATAGGAGGGAAAAGAGCTAAGAATGACAAATGAAAGGTCAAGTCTTTTGGCCTTCCCATTACCCCCCATCTCTTCCTAAATATTATTGTTATTTATCTCACAAAGGGATTTTTCTTGGCTAAAAGGTGAGGATGCACAAGAGCCTAGATGTGTAAATGGTTGAATGGCTATAGAGCCATGAGTTGCATCATAACACATGATTATTGATATGTAAGTCGAGTAACAATTCAAAGTTGGTTTTCCCATTTGGGTTTCCATATAAGACATTGTGTTCTATATTTATTTGTGATTGTCATGTGCATTATATGTGTGAAATTACTTCTACTTGTATCTATGTTTAATATGATACTCTTATTTGTATTAATGGTTGTAAGGAAGAGTTGCAAGCTCCATTTATGTTGGTTCTTACTCAAAAATCCATTATTTTATGTAGTACTTTATAAATTCCAACAGCTCTAAGATAATATCTATCCATTCCATTCCAAATTTCAAATCAAGGGATGTTGTAATTTGACTAGTGAAATTATTTATCTAAATTACTAAGTTTGTCCCTAAACAACTGTGAGTTGGTGGTTGTTGAGGCCATTGACATATAACACAAATGTGAACACAATATTTCAATTTTCTTGAGTCCATACACACCTATTAACCGTATTGAACACAACAATTAATGAATGATTGAGACCATATGCCTCTCCTATAGGTCATATGCATCCCCAAAAGGCCATAAACAATTGTTGGGTGAGTTCTTTATGTGGAAAAACAAAATAGTCTCTCCCATTTGACTGTTTGTTGAATGAATGCTTGTAGACAACATTTAGATTATTGAATTGGTAGCATATTATTTATTTCTCATCTTTGATTAAAATTGGACAAATACCATCGCTAATGCAACATCCCCTTGTCAAGTTTCGTGGCACCTCATTTTCTCATTGATTTCCAAAAACATTCATATATATATTATGGATCTTATCTAGTAGTAATTCTAGAGCATCTTTCCCTTGACGTTGAAAGGGCCTCTTCTCCTTGTAAAGTAAAGATTGTTATTAAATTGATTGTTGGGGTAGCATGCAAGTTAAGAAACATGTCATGTCCTTTGTTATCAATGCTAGAGTGATCCACTTGTTTAGAAGTTGGAGTTTTGTAAATAACTCTTGGGTTTAACTTATGAATATAAGAAACTTTGGAGCTTGAAGAATCCAATTTAGAGAAATTTTTGGTCCCATATATTTTTCTAGTATTAAAGAAACTGTTGAGGAAAGCATTGCTGCAACTGAAATAATTCTAGTATTGATTGGTTTTAATTCAATGAAATAATAAAATTACTCAAGTTCATTCTTTCAAATAATGAGAATTTGAGTGTTGGAGTGTTGTGGCAGAAGACAACCTCCTTAAATAGTATTCAAATCAGATCATGAAGAACTAGGTACCTTGGACATTGGTTTGTGTAATTCTATACATGACATAATCCATTAGAATATGAATAAGAAATACATATTGGAAACCCTTAATATCATGTTATAAATCCTTCACCATGAATGTAGAGCACTAGCTGAACATTAAGCAATAGTAATTATCTATTGGCATTGAAACCATTCATTCTAGCTAATGAATAGCCTTTTCATACATCCAATTGCAATTTGGGATACATTCAAGTCATTTTGGTTGGACATTGGTGACAACCAAATTGTGTTGGTTGTATCCATTCATGCATAGTAGCTAATTTCTAATCGAGCTTGACATTACAAGCAAGGAACTAGAGCATTGAACCAATCAACAACAAAGTCATTGTTTTCTACATATTCCTACATGGGGAGATGCACAAGGAAACAATAGAGAGTGTTAGGGTCCTAAAATCCCCAACCCCCTATGTATATAAATATATGTTACTATGTATTGTTGTATATGGAGACCATCACTAGTATATAAGGCCCATGTAGTATTGTAAAAGCAATTATAAATGTAAGAAGGCTTACTAGAAGGTTCTTCCTACTACAAAGTTCTTTCTCTAGAATGTCCCCAGGAGGTAGAAAGTACCATATAAAGATGTATAAGAAATGTAAAAGATGTCTTGTGAAATTATTTGTAATCAGAGCTCTACTCTATTGAAGGTTTCCCTCTTGAAGAGGAAAGTGAACATTGATTTCATATATATAAAGGTATAATATTATGGTTTTTACTTGTCTATTGTGTTTGAAAATATGTTTCTTTCTGAAATAGATATGAGTAATATCTATAACTTCTTCTCTGAATTTTTCTAATTGGCACACCACAAGTGCTATGAGAGCACTTTCCTAATCACATTTTTAGAGTAATTTTTCTTTTTAGGATAGAGATGTGTTCCGAAATCTATAAATAATACAAATATATTTCATTCGGTAGTTAAACCTATCATAGGGGAAGCATACATGAAAGAAATACAAGAGGTTTCACCTAGTTGGAAAACCTTGTAACCCATGTTGGTACCCTTCTAGTAGTAATGCATCATACGACACCTATATATATTTTCACTTCCACATACCCTTGGGTATATCAAAATTAATATAGGTGTCCTAAAACCATCTTTAGATTAGTTTTTCTATCACATGACTATTATAATGGTATCGAGAACATCAACGGGGAATATTACTCTCTAGTACCTAGGTAATTGAGTAGTATGGCTAAGGGTGTGATTGGAACTCCTTATTTAGATACCTACAATATTGGGCCAAGTACTATTGTTTTACCTAACACATATATCATAGAGATATAGCATAGGACACTTCCTTGTCCTTAGGACCCTTAAAGCCATACTCCTTTCTACCAGTCCATGAAGCACATAAAACAAGGGGTTCTGTTGAAAATTTGAGTTGTCAGTCACTAGAAAACCTGCTCACTCCTACCAGTTAGCGAAATTCCTACATAATATACCATATTAAGAATTTGAGCATTCTATCAATGTTGTATTCTTTAAGAAAGAGTATACTCCATACGATAAAAAAAGATAGTATAAAGTGGCCTCACCAACACCCTTATTTGGGACCTATCTCAATAAATTCCTTGTGTTGTGTTGATCATCGTGATACCACTCTACTATAAGCCTTTTTTTAGTGGACCCGTGCACCCCATTACCCATTTCCTATCTCAATAGCCCCATAAAAAAATTATCATGTTGGTACCACTCTCCAGTAAGAATTTTAGTGTGTGGACCCACTCACTCCAACAACCCACGCCTATCCTAATAGATCTAGAAAGAAGTTATGATCACATTATTCCCACTCTCCAATAACCATTCTTTTGTGAGCCCCATCCATATGGCTTCCTGAAACTAATATTTCAACACCTAGGTCACTCACTTGGACATGGTGTGTGATGAATTGCAACACAAAATAGATCAAGCCCAATTTTTTTCCAAGAAAAACTTTTCCATGGTTAATGCCAAGATCAACAACCTAGGCTCACTTCCTGAACATATAGGCTAACTCATAAATCAATTCAAGAAATAGTTCATCCAACCTAAGGGATTTGAATCATCCAATCACATGGGACCTTACTCTAACCAATTTATTCATGATTTGAGACTCCCTAAAGTGGATCTAAAACAATTGATGGCTCTAACCTCACAGGTTGGGCCACTCAGATGGAACACTAATTTTCACTGCATGGAATCATTGGTGACTTGATGAAACTTTGTGCGGGTGATTTGTATTTAGATCCTAAGCATTGGAAATGGTGTAAGAACTCCCATAGAGGTTATATTTCTTGGACTCAATTTGTAGAAAATATCTATGAATTTTTTGAACCAAAAACATTATTTTGGCCGCTTTACCAAACTTAAACAATATGGTACAATTGAAGAATACATCTATGCTTTTGAGAAACTTGATTTCCACACCAAATTCATGTCATATACCTTCTTCAAATAATGTTTTATTAGTGGTCTAAAGGAAGAGATATACTCCCAAGTCTTATTGGCTCGCCCTACTACTTGGATCAATTCCTATCTACAATCCAAGGAAGCCCAAAAGTTTGTAAATGCCAAAATAAATAAATAAATACTTTATTCTCGGTCCTTATCCCACCAATCATTCTCCTCCCTCCCCTCCTCTCGAGACCCAAAAATTAACTCATGATGAAATGACAGAGCGCCAACTTAAGGGTCTCTACTACAATTGTGAACAAAAATATGTTCCTAGGTGCAAATGTAAGGATCATAAACTCTTTATGGCCATTTCAAAGGAAGACATTGATGATATCTCAAGAACCTTTGCCTCCACTAGTTGAGAACATTATTCCCTTTAATCAACTAAACATGGAACCCCAAATATCCCTACATGCCTTGACTAGTATTTCAACTCCCCAAACCTTTAAATTGATTGGCTACATCAAGCATCATAAATTCATGATCTTAATTGACAGTGGTACCACCCATAACTTTATTCACTATCAGGTAGCCTAGGAAACACATTGCTATATACATGCAATGAACAACTTTCAAATCATGATTGCTAATGGAGGTTCCATGAAATGTGGGGGGTTTTGTGAAGATGTATGGTTTCAAATGGGAGATTATTCCTTGAAAAATCACATGTTTTCTATTGAAATTGGTGGTTGTGACATTGTTTTGGGTGTTGTATGGTTAAGGACAGTTGGGTCGATCACCATGTATTTCAAGGAGTTATCCATAAGATTTTAGCAGGAAGGATATCTCTACACTTTCCAAGGCATCACAACTAGCTCTTCAGAGATCATCAAATCATGCCACATGGAAAAGATTCTTAAAAGGATACATCCAAGCATTATTTCCTAGTTCCATGTCATTCAGCTGTTTGAGACCACTTCCCTACCCATCCATCCCAACATGCAATCCATCTGAGCAAAACACGAATCAATTTTTGAAACCCACCAAGGCCTCCCAGTCATTCATGATATGTTGGATAAGGTGCTCAATTTTTTTACCAAAAAGTATCTTTGTTCCGGTTATCACAAAACTCATATCAAGGAGGTTTATATTCCCAAAACTGCTTTTCACACTCATGAAATCCATTATGATTTCTTAGTGATTCCCTTCATCCTTTTCAATGCACCATCCACCTTCCAAAGTCTCCCAAACCACATGTTTCAACCCTTTCTATGGCATAATCTACAATAAAACTTGGAAATCCCATTCTACCCATGTGGATCAAGTCTTCCAATTAATTTATCATCATTAACTATTTCTCATAAATCCCAAATGTGCCTCTAGTGTATCTAAAGAAGAATATTTGATTCATTGATGGTGTAAGAGAGGATCTGGAGAAAATTAAAGAAATGAAGGATTAATCACATCCTAAGACTCTTAAAAGTTTAGGAGGTTTCCTTGGTCTAATAGGGTGCAATAGAAAGTTTTAAAAAATTGTGGAAAGATTATTGCCCCCCTCAGTGCCCTACTTAAGAAAGTGGTTAGCTCTAATTGTCGTGTTCAATCTAGCTTTCTTGAATTGGATGAAGAAGGTTCTATTTGGTTGTATCCTAAGGATATCCTTGACAAACAAGATTACCATCATTTTTGTCAATGAGCTATCCAAGAAGTCCTAATATAATGGAAGGATACATAGCTAGAGGATGCCACCTAGGAATCAACAATGATTCTTCAACAATTCCCTCATCTCCAACCATGAGGAAAATGATGTTTTTTAAGTGGGAGGGAATTCTAGGGTCCTAACCTCCTTAACGCCCTATGTATATAGATATGTTACTATGTATTGATATGTATGGAGGCCATCACTAGTAAATAAGGCCCATGTAGTAGTGTGAAAAACATAAATGTAAGAAGGCTTACTATAAGGTTTTGTCTATTAGAAAGTTCCTTCTCTATAGTGTTCCTAGGAGGTATAAATTATTATATAAAGATGTATAAGAAATGTAAAATATGTCTTTTGAAATCATTTTTAAGTGGAGCTCTTCTCTATTGGAGGTTGCCCCCTTTCCCTCGAAGAGGAAAGCGAACATTGTTTTCATATATATATATAAAGGTATAATATTATGGTTCTTACTTGTCAATTGTGTTTGCAAATATATTTATTTTTGCAATAGATCTGAGTAATATTTGTTTTTTCTTCTCTAAATATTTCTAATGGGCACACCACAGAGAGCATATTGCTCAAATACCACTAATTCATAGTAGATTGAGAATGCAAAAAAAAAACATGCAATAGTGCAGAAAAAACATAAATGCAACGTTGAATGAAGAGTGTTGCAATGAAAACAAATTTTTATTTATAAATCAAATGGTGAAAAACACTACAATATACATGTTGGTCACTATAATTTCTCAATTAATTCAAACAACTAAGTGATACATAAATTATCAACCCAGGGAAGTCTGTTATTTCAAAGATAACCACGCACTATACATGCTCAATTCCAAAAGCAACTTAGAGTTGTAGTAAAAGAAACTATACTAATCACACTTGCCTTGAATGAACTGAAGTTCTGATTTAAATCACAGGAAAGCAACCTACCTATTGCAGATCTTAAAGATTAATTAAAAGAATCC
>ML778715.1:301438-348575 GCA_009831015.1 Picea engelmannii
AAGTACGCCTAAATATGGATTCTTTTATTCAATCGGCGGCGCTTCTCAAAATAGTCACGACCGTGACCCTGACGTCTCCCTTCGAAGTCTTTTCCATCTTCCCGTGCAGGCGCGCACGACGAGGTGCGGATGCTCCTGCATCACCTAACACTTTATCACCCAATTCAGACGTATATTTCAAATTTGTAAGCATTTGAATGTGCCTTATATTCAAAAGAGAAACATGAATGATGTGTTAACTAGCCAAAGTAGTTCTTGCATTAAACAATAGATTTGATTGTCCAATCATTTAATTGATGAGAACCTACACTGCCAAGTAGAGTGAGAAAAATATTATGTTCTCAATGACAAAGTAGTTCTTGAGCCCTAATTTATTATTGGCATTGTTAGTTGGTTGTTGTGTGTAGGCTACATTGAGAACATAGGCCTTGCAGCCATTTATAGGATAGATATATTTGCATAAGATAGAGGAAAAGAGTTTGTAAGTTAAATTCCGCAAAGTATATGTGTTGGTGAGGCAATTGGGCCATAAGTATCTTATTTACTGATCACTAAAGTCACAATGGGTAGTGTTTATGAGACGATAGAAGTTTGTTCCAATGATTTTTGGGACTTCATATCTATTGGATTTATTGTCAATGATGTTTTATGGAGAGGATGATGATGTTGTAAAAATTTATTAAAATTATGCCTAAGTTTCACATTTGTTATAGCCACTGAACTATCGATCAAGTTTTAGCCAAAAGTAAAATCCAACCAAATTCTTGTAGCAAAGTCCCCACTTGAGAATTTACACTTTTGGATCCATTCAAAACTGCAAAAAACCCCAAAACAAAGTTCTTCTATATATCTCATTTTCTACAAGGAGAGATTTGTCTACTAAGTTAAAGGATGTACACCTAAATCTTGTTGATCTTTTATGAATGTTTTTACTAGAGAGGTTCCCTGTGTCCTTAAAATCGATAATCAATATGCAACCACAACAAAGTAATTGATTTTGTATAAATTGAGATATACACCATTGAATATGATGATTTGAGAGAGGTTTAAGGAATTGGAACTCCTACAATTCTAAATTTATGCTTTTGGATCAATTCAAAATGGCTAAAAACGCCAAACAAAGTTCTTCCATAGTATATATCTCATTTGCTAAAGTGAGAGATTTGTATACTAAGTTAAAGGATGTACACTTAATTCTTGAAGATCATTTATGAATGTTTTTACTAAAAAGATTCTTATATCCTTAAAATCAACAATCAATATGCACCCAACAACAAAGTAATTAATATTGTATAAGTTGAGATATACGCCATTGAATCTTATAATTTAAGATAGATTTAAAGAATTAAAACTCCTAATACTATTTCAATATGAAACATGAAAAAAAAAAACACTTGAATATCCCCTCTTCCTAATATTATTTTGGATGAGAAAATAAGCAGTTATATATTCCCTCTTCCCAACATTAACTTGAATACTAGGAAATTCAATGATAAAAATTACAACAACCAAAATTTACTCTCTCCATCACCATAAACTGTAAACTTTAACTTGAATACTAGGAAATTCAATGATAAAAATTACAACAACCAAAATTTACTCTCTCTCCATCACCATAAACTGTAATATTAAAATATAGCAAGTTCTATGAATCTATCCAATTCTGCTATGAAGAAGGATACTCATTCAATGGAGAATGGAGTATTTACCTAATTCAATGTGGGATAACAAACATTCAATACAACACAACTAATTTAAATTTTTACTCATTCACACCACATTGGTGTATGAGACTCCCTCCTCCAACTATTTGACCAGTAAAGTCTATAAACATATACATACCCTACCCCTTTAGATTTGAACTTGTAACCTCTCTAAACATATATTCTTAACCATTAAATCTCAAAACACATATCCTTAACCATTAAACCCAGACTGTATAAAATTACATTAAAATAAGTCTAGTTCTCTCAATCTCCTTATATGGTATGATTGAAATCTCAGTTTGAATAACAAATTTTCTGGTTAAGGCCACTCTGTTGAAGAGGTTGCGCACAAACGGAGCGATCTAAGTACCCCTTATACTGCGCGCTGCAATTCAGATTCATTTAATGCATTTTTGAATGAGAATGATTTCTGAACATATGAAAACCGAAATGGCAATCATTGATAGATAATAGTGCTCATTGCCTGCGCTCAGTCAACGGGTCACAAATATATGATAACAGTCTACTATCACATACCTGCAAGCCTGCAATGACAGGAGCAGGTTTGTGAATGTCTGGTAGATACTTACAAAAGGTCAATTGTTCCAGTCCTGCGCCACCAATTCTGGGAATGCCCACAAATTATACGCGCTGACAACACTCACGTCCGTAAATAATATGATAGCTGTGCACGTCTGGCTATGGCTATTTACAGGGACGAAGAAGATCACGGGATCAATAAGGCTGTCAATCTATGTTTGTTTTATATATGAAAGGAGCGGCCGGGCCAGAGGGCCAAATCCACCACATGTGATAACGCAGAAAGTAGTACAACTTACCTTCACATGGAGCTGCTCCATCAACCATGGCTACTTGCTAACTATACTCGTCATCATTACCATTTACATTACACGTTACTTTCAATCTCTCCGTCACTGCCTTGGAAGATGGCCAACCAGTGGCGAAACTGTGAATAAAAATAAAACGTACCGCCGTCAATTTTTGCCCCAAAATACCATAGCTAAATGTAGCCAGGGCTATTGTATCAGAAAAGTAGCGGATCATAGGAAGCATTTCCCAAAATATATATTCCCCAAATATCGTGCCTTTTCTCACTCTGGCTAAAAATGATTGAAATTTGAAACCGTTCCTGTTTTTAAATGGATATTTGAATGTAATAATGATTTTGTTGTTGATGTATATAATTGGAATAAGCTAATTTTGGAGTAATCATTTCTGTTTTTTGGAAAAAAAAAATGACCTTAATTTTGTTAGATTTTCAGGGTAGCTTGAGTTTTGTATGGATCAAAGTTTCATGCATTTCATAATTTTACTTCAAAGATTTTGTTCCATTTTAAACCAATCTAGAAAATCGATCATAATTCTAAATTGATTGGAAATTTAAAACTCCACTTCCTAAAAACTTGCAAAAAAAATAACTCAGAAAAAAATATTGCTCCAAAATTAACCTACTCCAATAATTTAGTTCCCTTCCACTTTTCCAATGCTTTTATAACAACACAGTAATAAAATGCCGACATCATTCAAAAGAAAAAACTTTCTAACTTTTATTGTGATTTAGTTATGATGGTAGGTATTTAAGAAGTCACGTTGACCTTGTAGTAAAAGGAACATATGACATTCATGGGTCATAAAAATGGGAGTATAATATGTATGATTTTATTGGATTTGAATTTAGGTGTTTTTTTGGGGGGGCAATCTTTATTTTGAAATTTATGGCCTCAAATCCATTGAGGCAACTTATTGGACTTATCATAAATGATATTCTACATAAATGATAAAGAAGATTTTTTATTTTTTTTAAGAAAAAATATAATTTAAAGTCAATTTAAACATTTATTTTCATTGGGTATGTTTTTGTTGAATATGGGTTTGTCGAAGGAAAATTAAGCTATGTTATGCATACAATCTTTGAGATGGAGACTTGTCATAGAAATAATCTAGGTTTAAATTTAGGTGGGTGTATAGCCTTTGTTTGTGAGAGAGGGGAAATGTGTTCTACTTGATCTTGTTAATGATATGCTTGAAATATACATACTTTAGTGTTTGGGGGATCATATGCAAGTTGATGGATGAGATTGCAATTGGGGTCTTGTATCACCCATCATGGTGATATGGAAATTTTTTATATAAAAAGTTTTAAAGTAATTGTCAGTGGTACATTCTTCTAAACAATGAAAACGATATGTTGATAATAATAAAATAATATAGACTTATGGTAAAGATAAATTGGATGAGTTCTTTAATCATCTCAACAACCAATCAAACTACATAAAGTTTAAGATGGAAATTTAGGAACAAAAATACCTTGCATGTGTTGATGTCCTAGTTACCAAAAAAAGCAAATGGACCTTTGACATGCCAAGAGTCACAGTAATAAGGATCCACATCCCAGTCCACACCATCTTCCTACCCAAAATACCCTCGTTATCCATCCAAGATTTATCCTGGATAACAAGCACTTTGAGAAGTGAATTATGCCATTTTTCAAAAGTACTCAAAATAATGGCTATAAGGATACTCAAATAAATATAATCTTTAAAAACCTCAAAGAAAACTTTGTACAAAAAGTAAAAACATGTCCAACAACAAAATGATGGTTACCAAATAATAATCAAGAATTTAGGATCTTGAACAAAGCACTACTAGGGTTTTATCGTTTCCTTTTGGTTTTCTTCTGCATTCCTAAAGCATGGCCTCTGGATCAGAGGAGGGAGATCCCCCACCACCTTCGTCGCTACCTAATATTTTAGTGTTTTAGTCTCTGGTTGCTTCCTACAACAAGTCTATAAAACCTCCACCATCACAATTTTTCAAGAAGATAGACAATATTATGAATGTCTCATTGCACCCATCGACATCTCACAACTTTATGTTGAGGCTTGATAAAAATGGGTTAATTGGATAGTTTATTGGGTTGTGGTCATCCCCGCATGCTATGGTTTAATAGGTTGACAAAAACTAGAAGACCTGGATCCAAGGGAAAATCTCTTCACCTTTTTCTGGTAAGGGACTTTTTGTGTTCTTGTTTGAAAATAAGGTAGTTCAAGATCTTATTTTCAGAAGAGGGCCTTATTTTATGGGCACTTTGGGTATGTATTTGAATAAATGGACGTTGGACTTTAGTCTTGAGAATGATATCTGATCCAGATTATATTTGGCACGAAATGAGAGCAGAGATATAATAAAGAAATATACAGAGATATTGAAAGAGAGTCAATAATATAACAAAGATATATCAGAAATATAACAAGAGGCACATATATATAGTAATACACGATTTCTATTAATGAAAGAAATGTAAAGAGACTGTAAAATTACAAAGTGAAAGACTCGCTAGAATGGTGACAACTTATCTCTTAGAAGAGATGTGACGATTACATGCATCTGTGAGAAGATGATTGTTACAATGAGGATCCAAAGGCCTTTTTAACATAAGTAAAATCTAAAACCCTAACCTCGGAAGATGAAAATCCAAAAGGTTTGTGGGCCTGGATGGGGGTAGTTGATATGTCAACTTCCCGGGGGCGTAACTTTTGCATACGATCTCTGTTTGGGGCGCTCGATACACCGTTATAAAGGTCTAACCAAAGAGAACGATTTTCGATTGGCCTAGGTTAATACCTTTCATAGTCACCTGGGCCCCAGATCCCCAAAAAATGTCGTTTAGGGCCTTAAAACAACCCCAGAAGTTTGGAACTTGAAAAACTATCGAAAACCTGCCAAGATGAAAAATTGTTTTTCAAGCCCATGGAATAGGTGGGTGGCCACCGATATCCACTTGGATCAATCCTCCCTCCTTAGGAAGCAATGGTTTCAATTGCGTTGAGTTCCCAGGGGAGAGGGGGAAGCATTTACTGAATATGAATATTGGTGAGTTGTTTGTCTTGATGGAGACGTCACAATACTTGGTTTGTGGAAGGCTATCACGAACGTGTTGCTGGAGGGGTTGAACCTTTTTAACCAATCTGGCTACATGAGATGACTGTGTGCAGAAGGAATCATTGTGTTTTGATGCAACCTTGTCAACCCACTTTCTATTGGATAGAAGGTGCTTGGATCGAGCCTGTAGTGGTTGCAGTATCCTTATGGTCCCCTTTTGAACAGATTGTGAAGAAGCTAAATTTTGTAGTATGAAATACTACCTTGCAACACTGTTTAGGTGGGACAGTAGTTGGAATTACCTCTGGTATTCTGTAGAGATGACCTCCCAGAGAAACAATGACACTGTGGGGTTGAGACTCATAAACAACATGGCATTTCCACATATATGCCCGGCCCAAGAGAAAATCGCAGGAATCCAATGGGGAAACATCACATAATACCTCATCCTTGAAGGGTTGGATGTCGTATGACAATCAACATTGTTGGTTGACATGAAGATCTCATCCTTGGTGAAGCCACCCGATGTTGTATGATTGCGGGTGTGGTGTTATCGAAAATCACAATTGTTTGATGACCTCTCCTGATATGAGGTTCTTTTGGCTTCCTCTATCAACAATAAAATGCAGCAGGGTCCCCTTCACCCACATATCTGAATGAAAAAGGTTCTCCCCCTCTTAACGATATATTGGTTCTTATGGTTGAATTGTTCTGGTCATGACAATATCAGTCGGGTCTACGTCGATGATCTGTCTTTTACTAGTGTTTTCATAATCAGATTATGAATCAGGGCTCGACTCCTTGTCTTTGATCTCGGCAACCAATGATTTTTTTGAGCGACATTCATTGGTGTTGTGCTAGGGCATTTTGTGGAAATCACACCATTTTCCAGTGTCCTTCTTAGTCTTCCCGTGACCCTTCTTTTCCTATGGATTAGACTAGTTTTCAGGAAGTTGTTTGTTAGGGTTGTCTTTCTCATACTTTGGTTGCTGTGGATTTGTAGATCTGAACTCATGTTTGTTCTAGTGCCTAAAGTTTTTCTTGATTTTAACAACATATCAATAAGCAGAATCGAGTGATGAGATGTTTAGAAAATCCATTTCAGTTTGGATGTATCTGTGTAGAGCCCCGTGGTATTTTAGAACCAAATGTTGTTCAGAGTCCTTGATACCCATCTTGGTGAGCAAGTTATGGAATTTATTGGTGAACTCAGGAGCTTCTTGGCCCCTTTTTTACTGCAATGTGGTCCATCTCATATACTGGTCCTCATAGTTTCCAACAGGGTATTACTATTCCCTTACTTCATCCAAACAATAATCTCAAGTGGGCTCGACCCCATATATTCCAGACTCCTTTGTGGAACATTTCTCCCAGTAAGTTTCCCACCAATGTTTGACATGGGGGAGAGCCTTAAGGAGTGCGAAGGTGATCGTTTCCCTATCAGAAAAATGGTGAACATAGAAATAACCTTCTAGCAGATTTAACCATTTGTCTAGGGCATCTGCGTCTATCTGACCTTCAAATAAAGGAATATCAAAATTAAGCTATACCTTAAAAGGCGAGGTTCCTACAAAGTGGTCGCTTTATGAAGACATGCATGTTGTTATCGACATGAGTTGAAGGATGTGGGAAAAATTCTCCATTATTTCATCTCTTTGTTGTGTGAGAGCTTGCTCAAGCAACAGATTAATAGAATCTTTTGCTTCGTCATTTTTCTTTTCTTCCACCATGGAGGGTTTCTTGGGTGTGCGAGAGAGATTGTCCTCAAGAGAGACAAGATCGAGACCCAACTCACTATACTCAGACCTCGTCGGGGACATGCAATGAAAAACGATCAAGAGCATCCTGCTCTGATACCATTGATCCAGATTATTTTCGACACGAAATGAGAGCGGAGATATAACAAAGAAATATACAGAGATATTGAAAGAGAGACAATAATATAATAGAAATATATCATAAATATAACAAGAGGCACATATATACATTAATACATGATTTCTATTAATGAAAGAAATGTACAGATACTGTAAAAATACAGAGTGAAAGACTCGCTAGAATGGTGGCAGCTTATCTATGAGAAGAGATGTGATGGCTAATCACATCTGTGAGAAGATGATTTTTACAATGAGGATCCAAAGGCCTTTTTAACATAAGTAAAATCCAAAACCCTAACCTCGGAAGATGAAAATCCAAAAGGTTTGTGGGCCCCGATGGGGGTAGTTGATATGTCAACTTCCCGAGGGAGTAAATTTTGCATATGATATCCATTTGGGGCACTCGATACACTGTTAGAAAGGTATAACCGAGAAGAACAATTTTTGACCTGCCCAAGTCAATGGTTTCGGCAATCAACTGGGCCCAAAATCCCCAAAAAATGTCATTTAGGGCCTTAAAACAACCCCGAAAGTTCGAAACCCGAAAAACTACCGAAACACTGCCAGGATGGAAAACTGTTTTTCGAGCTCGTGGAATAGGTGAGTGGCCACCAATATCCAAATGGATCAATCCTCCCTCCTTAGGAAGAAATGGTCTCCATTGAGTTGAGTTTCCGAGGGAGAGGGGTAAGCGTTTGCCGAATCTGAATCTTGGTGAGTTGCTTGCCTTGTTGGAAACGTCGTGTTGCTTGCTTTGTGGAAGGTTATCATGAACCTGTTGCTAGCAGGTTTGAACCCTTTTAACCAGTCTAGATACATGAGATGAATGCGTGCAGAAGGAATCCTTTTGTTTTGTTGCAATCTTGTCGACCTACTTCTGTTGGATAGAAGGTGCTTGGGTCGAGGCTGTAGTGGTTGCAATATCTTTCTGTTCCCCTTTTGAATAGATTGTGAAGAAGCTAAATTTTTTAGTATGAGATACTACCTTGTGACACTGTTTAGGTGGGACAATAGTTGGAACTACCTCTAGTATTTTGTAGAGATGACTCTCCAGAGAAACAATGACACTGTAGGGTCGAGACTCATAAATAACACTATGTTTCCACATATATGGCTAGCCCAAGAGAACATCATGGGAATCCAGTGGGGAAACATCACATAATACCTCATCCTTGAAGGGCTGGATTTCATATGACAATCGACACTGCTGGCTGACATGAAGATCTCATCCCTGGCGAAGCCACTCGATGTTGTATAGATGCAGGTGTGGTGTTGTCGACAATCCCAACTGTTTGAAGACCTCTGTTGAGATGAGGTTCTTTTGGCTTCCTCTATCAATAATAAAATGCATCAGGGTCCCCTTCACCCACATCTGTGAATGAAAAATGAGCTCCCCCTCTTCAGGATCTGTTGGTTCTTCTAGTTGAATTGTTGTGGTCGCGAAAATAGCAGTGGGGTATGCGTCGATGATTTGTATTTTACTAGTGTTTTCAGAATCAGATTCCAAATCATGGTTTGACTCCTTGTCTTTGATCTTGGCCACCAATGACTGTTTTAAGCGACATTCATCGGTGTTGTGCCAGGGGATTTTGTCGAAATCACACCATTTTCCAGTGTCCTTCTTCGTCTTCTCGTGACCCTTATTTTCCTGTGGCTTAGACTGTTTTTTAGGAAGCTTTTTGTTAGGGTCGTCTTTCTCATACTTTAGTTGTTGTGTATTTGCAGATATAAACTCCTGTTTGTTCTGGTGCCTAAATTTTTTCTCGATTTTAACAACATATCGATAAGCAGAACCGAGTGATGAGATTTCCAGAAAATCCATTTTAGTTTGGATGTATCTGTGTAGAGCCTCGCGGTATTTTAGAACCAAATGTTGTTCATAGTCCTTGATACCCACTTTAGTGCACAAGGTATGGAAGGTCTTGGTGAACTCTAGAACTGCTTGTCCCCTTTCTTTCCGAAGTGTGGTCCATCTCATATATTGGTCCTCATAGTTACCAAATGGGTAATACTATTCCTTTATTGCATCCACAAAAAGTCCCCAAGTGGGCTTGACCGAATATATTCCAGACTCCTCTATGGAACTTTTCTCCTAGTAATTTTCCCACCAATGTTTGATATGGGGGAGATCCTTAAGGAGTGCGAAGGTGATATTTTCCCTATCATAAAAATGGTGAACATAGAAACAACCTTCTAGCGGATTTAACCATTTTTCTAGGGAATCCACATCAATCTGACCTTCAAATACGAGAATATCAAAATTAACTTGTACCTTGAAAGGCGAGGTGCCTCCAAAGTGGTCACTTGATGAAGATGTGCATGTTGTTATCAACAGGTGTTGAAGGATGTCGGAAAAATTCTTCATCATTTCGTCCCTATGTCATGTGAGAGCTTTCTCAAGCAACAGATTAATAGAATCTTCTACTCTGTCATTTTTCTTTTCTTCCACCATGGAGGGTTTATTGGGTGTGCAAGAGCAATTTTCCTCAAGAGAGACAAGCTCAAGACCCAAATTTCTATACTCGGACCTCTTCGAGGACATGCATTGAAGAATGATCAAGAGCAGCCTACTCTGATACCACTGATGCAGATTATTTTTGGCACGAAATGGGAGCAGAGATACAATAAAGAAATATACAAAGATATTGAAAAAGAGAAAATAATATAATAGAGATATATCTAAAATATAACAAGAGGCACATATATACATTAATACATGATTTATATTAATTAAATAAATGTACAGAGACTATAAAAATATCAAGTGAAAGGCTCACTAGAATGGTGGCAGCTTATCTCTGAGAAGAGATGTGATGGCTACTCAAATACATGAGAAGATGATTGTTACAATGAGGATCCAAAGGCCTTTTTAACATAAGTAAAATACAAAACCCTAGCCCTAGAAGATGAAAATCCAAAAGGTTTGTGGGTCCCGATGGGGGTAGTTGATACATCAACTTCCCGGGGGCGTAAATTTTTCATACGACCTATGTTTGGGGTGCTCGATACACCGTCAGAAAGGTCTAACCAAGAAGAAATTTTTTTTACTAGCCCAATTCAATTCCTTTAACAGTCACCTAGGCCCCAAATCCCCAAAAAACGTCGTTTAAGGCCTTAAAACGGCCCTAGAAGTTTAGAACCTGAAAAACTGTCGAAAAACTGCCAAGATGGAAAATTGTTTTTCGAGCCTGTGGAATAGGTTGGTGGCCATAGATATCTACCTGGTTCAATATCACTTCTATAGTCCTAGTTTGGGTTTTCCTTCCTTTTCTCCCTTTGCACTATTGGAATGATGAAAACATGAGAAGCATTAGTAATACGTTGGGTAGATTCATTGATCGTGTTGAGCCACGAGAAGGTCTCTATTCATGTGCCCAAATCCGTGTGGAGGATTTTAGAAGGCTATTAAGATAACCCTTTACAAGTGGTATTATATCCAAAAGGTATGCCATGAACAACTAATGCAAACCTTTCCATGAATATGGACACTTCACAAAGAGCTGCCCCAAAATCCAATCATGGTCTGTTAGTTGAAGGTGAACAAGAATAGTGGAAACAATAAAAAATAAAGAAGGAAACATGAAAGAAAGTAGTTAACCAACCAAAGATTTCTTAGCGGGGAATTCCCTCACCCCTTCTCCACAAAAATATCCTCAAAAGTATTTAAGGTCTATTGTTGGGGAGGGTCATGAGGCTAAGAGCGACCAGAATAAGTTCACAACCTTAGAGACTGTAGAGGAAAAAACTGCAAAATCACATGAGATTGGGGTGGAAAAGGAAAATATTAGCAATCATATCATGGAGGAACATGAACACCAATTGAAAAAGAAAGGCATTCCCTCTCCTAAGATGGGGGATCCCACTCTTGGTAAAATCATCACTATGCCAATGTCTGATATTCCAGTAATCCTTGAGGAAGGGAGCTAGGAAGATTTTGATGATGAATCTGAGATGGAAGTAACCCACAACACAACATCTAGAAAATTAGGTTGAATATCTAATCGAAACACAAGGGAAAATGAAGTTGATTGGGACAAGGAACTTGGAATACAAACCACTCTAGATGGATCATTAAAAAAGAGGTCAAGAGTGAGAGATATCAAGGAAACATCTAGTCTTCCGAAGGGGTGGCTCTGACTAGTTCTCATCCCTCTAAAGGGAGGGAAATTGAATCCTTAAGTAAATAATGAAATTATTCTCCTCTAATTACAAATGTTTGATTAGTAAAGAAAATAAATAAGCAATAGGAAAATTTATAAGAGTCAAGAAACCCCAAATTCTTCTGATCCAAAAGACAAAAATGAGTCTAAAGTCCTTCGGGAAATAAATCAATTCTGGAGAAAAATAAAAAGAATAACAATTAGTGCAAGGGGGGGCTCAGGGGGTTTGTGTACCCTCTAGAACCTTGTTTTCTTTCAATTGGACAATAGCTATGAATCATTTCATTGGATCATGGTCAGACTTGTCCATCTTCCTTCATGTATGATTATTCATTTGATTAATGTTTATATTCCCAATAAATATAAGGAAAAATTAGGATGTTGAGATCCACTGTTAGAAATTAGGGAGCTAGGGTTTGGAAAAAATTGTATAATAGTAGGCGATTTCAATACCACCCTTCACCATAAGGAGAAAAATAGATGATCCATTTTTGGGGTTTCATTTAGGGAGATGATATTTGATATCATCTCTCTTTTGTACTTGATTGATATCCAACCCAACAAGGGAAAATACACTTGGAATAACATAAGAGTAGGTCTAGGTCACATTGTTACAAGAATTGATTGCTTCTTGATTCAAAGCTCCTTTTTGGAACATCCTAGGATGATTTCCTCTCTTATCCTCCCTTGGGATTGTTCTGATCATCATACCTTCTCCTTATGTATTTCAAAATAAGAGAACTTGGGGCCTATCCCCTTTTAGTTTAATCCTTTATGGATGGAGGATCTGATATTTCCCCCCTTGGTCTCGAGTTCATGGAGTCAATGGATCACAGGTTCCCTTATTCATATCTGGGAGCAAAAGCTCAAAATAACTAAGGCCACTCTAAATATTTGGGAAAAGAATCAATCCACTCTATGGTTGTTGAAGTAGTGGACAATCAAAGGTAGCTTGTTGATATACAGGAAAGGATGGAGAATAGTGAAGTTTCCTTGAATCTTATGTAGAAGGAATAGATAGGGTATCAAAAATATATAAAATCATTGAAGAAGGAGGAGGAAATGTGGATGATCATATACATAAGTTTGTGGATTCAATCTAGGGACAAAAACACCAACTTCTTCCACAAGCAAGCTAGAGCAAGACAGTGGCACAATAGGATTGAGGAAATCACTACTCAAGTGGGTGAGGTATTAAATACAATGAATGAAATTAAGCAAGTTGCAACATCTCATTTTGAATCTATGTACTCAGAGAATGGAGCCATGGATAAGTTGATCTGTGAGCAGTTTTTTTCTCAAATTCCCTCATTGGTCTTAGATGAGGATAATTTGGATTTAAATAAACAGGTTACTGAGGAGGAAATCTTGGCATCCTTGAATTATTTTAATCTAGACAAGGATCTCAGGCCTAATGGATTTACTACCCATTTATATAAAAGGTGTTGGTACATAATTAAACTTGACTTGATTAAAATGATTCAATATGTGCATAATTATACTCGGATGGGCGGAGCCACTAACTCGACCTTTTTGGATCTTATTCCAAAATACAAGAATGGTTCCTCCTTTGAAAAATTTCTCCCCATATCTCTATGCAATGTATATTACAAGATCATCGAACAAATAGTTTCCAATAGGACTAAACCTTTATTAAGTCGACTCATTCTCTCAAATCGAGGGGGTTTTCTGGAAAAGAGGTAGATTTGCGATAATATTATTCTGGTGCAAGAGGACATTCATTCAAGCAATATGCGAGGGGAACATGTATGATTATTAAAATATAAATGGCCAATGATTTTGACAAGGTTAAGCATAGCTTTCTTAATGCAGTAGTGGAGAAATTTGGCTTCAATCAAGATTCCATAACCTAGAGAGGATCTTGTATTAGTAATCCCTATATATCCCCCCTAATTAATGGTAGGTGTCAGGAAATTTAATTGCTTGAATTTATTTACATTAAATTTTCAACCAGGGAGCTTGTAAGCTTGTGAGATGCCAAAACAATATATGCAGGAGTAGGAAAATAACGTTAAGCTAAGAAAGTTGAATTTAAAATTTCAGGAACATGAATCAAAATCAGATGATCTTATGTTGTAGGTCGAGTCCTATTGATTTTCATCTATCTCTTGGATTCTCAGGATTATGAACATTAAGATCTCTAATGCAAACCACACTCAGACGATCACACTTGCAGAAATGAAATTACAGAATTGAAAGGCTACAAAATTCAACTGAGGTCAATGGACTTATATTTCAACTATTAACCATGTTCCTTTGGTTGAAAAGCAAGAGCATCAAATGGTTTTTATATCACTAAAGAAATTTAACCTTCAATTCCTAACTCTATAGGGAAACCACACTTGCAGAAATGAAAGACTATAAATGAATGGACAATAACTGAAATTAACAACTAATGAAATAACATCACACAACAAAAGGAATCTATTTAGGCAACGTGTACCAGAGAGAGGGGACCCTACCTCTCTTGGAATATACTTCCAAGAATGAGTATAGTAGTGAACTCTTGATGTGCAACAACAAGCTCTTTATTCCAGCATCAAAATGATTACAATTATCCTTCTCTTCAATATGTAACTCTATACTCTCCTTCAATTCTCCAACTATCTAACTCGCTAAATCCTTAACTATTCAATATGAATGATATCCTCTCATGTTTAAACATATAGTTTCTCCTTCATAAAAGGAAAATGAGTTGAAACAATATGAGAGCAGATCCTAAACAAGTGGATCTGCAACTAACAAAGTCCTAGATCCTAAACATGTGAATATTTCACCACAAAATCTTGTATTTGATCTAAGATAAAAAAAAAATAAGATAATAGCATCATATTCCATGAGATCCATGTGCCCAAATTTGTGGATATGGGTCACCACTTGGTCAAACCACTTAGCTACATAATTGCAGGCTAGTTAGATCACTTTTGTAAATCTCAACCATACACCTCTTGTTTTGTATTTTTTTCATATTTTCTCACAAGCCACCTAAATGACCCTATTCTTAAAAAAAAACATGTTTTATATTTTCGAGATTCCTCTTCATCTATTCATAAATGACATGGAAAGTTTGACTACCAGAACTTCCAATCAACTACAAAATTGTCAACGCAACTGCTGAATTTCACAAGTAAGTGAAGAAATCACAATATTTACTCTAAGTAATCATCAAAGCATGATAAATCAACTATTTTAATGTAAGCATGCCACATGAATATCATATAGGGTAGAAATGGACAAATGAATAATTATGAGTGATGAAGGGAATGATGATGAAAGGGTAAAATAAATGAAAAATTACTAAATGGCATCGTAAAATGTGTTATTTCTAAGGTCCAACATATCCCCCACACTCAAATTATTTCATGTCCTCATGCAATCAAAGATACATAGGAGGTAGTGTCTGGGTATATATGATACAAGACCTTACTGGAAAGGATTTGTTTTACACTTGGATTTTTCAAAGTCATCGATGCCACAAGGAGATGGGTGATGATGAGTGGATAATGAAATATGAAATTTCAAGTGTAAGGAAATGAAATAATGGAAAATATGAAAAGCTTCAAGAATTTCATGTGCATGAATTCCTAGTTAGATGACTACCTAGAAATAGAAATTGCTTACCCAACTTTACCTTCTCCTAATGGTCCGAGAGAGAAATGTTGAACTTTGGATCGCCTGATGTATGATGATATGAGAGACAAATTTTAAGCTATGGTTCTTCTGATGTGTTTTGAAATAAGAGAAAAATATTTTGTTTGTAATATGGTTGCATGATGTGAAAAGGAAGATTCTAGTCATTTTGGACTGCTTGTAGGTTTTTCTTTCTTCCATGATGATTTGTTCCTAGATAAGTTTGTTAATGATTCCAATCTAAACTTGAAGGTATTAAGAGTATTATTGTTGAAGAAGAAAATTGATGTTGATGGTGAAGACAAATTTGAATATGTTGACTATTATTGCACTGTGGCTACATAAATGCTGAAAAAATGATTTTTGTTCATGCTTGAAAACTTGAAAATTGAAAAATGTTGAAAATCAATGTTGATAAGTGGATGAGAATATTGTATTGATTTGAAATAATGTCCAAGCTATGATCTAGTCTTGGGATGAATCCAACCATTCAAAACTACAAATCAACTACAGAAAAATGGTGGTAATTGCTTACAAAAATTCTGATAATTTTTATAAAATCAATTTTAAAACATATCGATGCATCCCTTGTCATGCATTTTATAAAATTTCTGTCCAAGCATTACTCAGTGTGTTATATGTAGAACAAAACCCATGTCTCTGAATTTCTCGGTTGAACTTGAATTATTTACAAATGATGTGCAAAATGTGCCCTTCAAGCATGTTTCTACAGGAAATATGGAAATTATATCAAAGTCTGCTTAAAAAACATACATGTAGATCCTCATTATGCGCTTTCTAGAAATTGTGTCCACAATTTACTCAATTTTCTACATGGGGCAAAAAACTGATGTCTTAAATTTTTTTACTTCGGCCTCGTTTTCTTGCAAATGTCATGTAAAGTTCATTCCCTGAAAATGAAAATCTGGTTGTAACAGGTTCTCTGTAGCTGCAAAAAAATCATTGTAATTTTGAAAAAAATGATTTTAAATGCATTAAATTCGCTTCGGAAAATGTCAGGTTCTGCTAATGGAGTTAATTCCATCCTTCTCAAGCTTAGACAACACATCATCAACATTGTTGTTTACTGTTATTTATACTCATGTTCAGACTGAACTACACATTGGAAATTGAACAGTCTTGAAGGTAGGATCACACTTGAAAATCATATGTGAAAGCAAAAGGTTCCATACCACCAATTCCATACAAGAGTAATGAAAACCTTCTGCCCCTAAATAGAAAGGACATCTCCATCCCCCACACTCAAAATATTACATGTCCTCATGCACATGAAGTAAGGGATTGAATATCCTTCATGAAGGCTTATGGAGTCTTTGTAGTAGCATATAAAATTTGTCAATTGACGAACAACATTTGTTTTCTTCTCAAGCTTATTAAATGACAATATATATACTTGTAGATTACTATTCTCGTTGGTGCTTTGACATATTTAGAAACTACCTTTAATACTAGAATCCAAATAAGGCCCCTCAGAAGTAGGTCTCAAAAAACTTCCATTATAGTCCTAACATGAGAAAATACTTGATCTATTAAAAAATTCCTTCTAAACAGTGCTCTTCATACTAGTTGTTATGCCCTTCATGGTTAGAATCAATGTATCCTCTAGCCCTGGTGCATACTTACTTGTTGGATTCAATTTGACCAATTCAGTTGTCGATTTAGTTGAAATTTCCTTTGAAAAATGAGGCCTAATATTATCATGATGGTTGGGGTCTCTAATTATTTTCAAAGTATAATCCTGAAAAAAAAATTAGAGTTGTAATGTATGAGTCACAAAATTTGAGTCGTTGTTTCAAGTATGGATTACCTTCAAGTAGATATTTATGTCCAACAACCCATAGTAGAAAATATTTAGTTTCAACATAGTGAGCTCTCAATTATTCACCAATATCCTATAAATCATCATATACCAATAGTTTGTCATACAAAACAACTATCGTTGAATCACCCTTATTCAGCTAGATCAATTGTAACCCAAAAGAATGGTCATTCACTATACATATGCTACAACATATGGAGATTTCTTATATCCTTCTCCATAACATGCTTTAATATCTTATCAAATCCTATCCAAACAAGAATATGAAATCGACCATACTCCAATTCTGGTGTTTGCAGAAAAAATTTCAACAAATCTTGGGTTAATTAACTTGTTCTCCTTCATAGCAGCACAAACTTTTTAATCTATCAGTGCATTCCACTCAGGCCTTGGTGCAACTGGAGGCCACATTCCATGCTCCAGAGTGGAAGTAGTAAATCATTGGAGAGTTCTGAAACACAAATGTTACTCATCAAATTATTGTTCTATGACTTCCCCTCTCTAAGAAACCTCCATGATTTCATGAATGGAAGCATGAAATCAAGATCTTATGCATGGTTCTTGGAGTGTTGATCAGATACAATGTAATAAATATCTCATAGATCCATTTTTCATGGATTTAACAAACAAAATAGAGTAGAGATTTCAAATCCATCCGAAAAGATAATTCTAGGAAACATCAATTGAAAGAATCCATCGTATCTCCCAAATACTTCACAATTTGAGGAAATCATTAGAGTGGAACCCAAATGAGCTCGTCCCCCACAACATCCATGTGGTGGATTTTCAAAATTCTCCTTCATTTTCTCACAATTTCCCCCATAAAAAAGTGTCTCTTCTATTCTGGTGTGGATTTTCATAATTGTTTGCAGAGAGAATATGTAAGGTACCAAATCTATTATTATAGCTAAAAACAAAAATATTGCAGAGAATAACAACATAACAACACAATAGATGAAACCAAAACACGAAAATAATACCTTTATTGATAGGAAACAATGTTCACTTGCTTCTTTGAGGGGGAAACCTCCAACAGATAAGCACTCTATTATAATAATTCTCAATACAAAACTTATCATGCCCTCGACTCCTATTTATACTAAATCTATCTATTAAAAGAACAATCTAGAGGAATATCTTCTAGAAGCAGAAGCTTCTATTAGGTCTTCTTACATTTGAATTATTCTTCCTTATTACCAAGCCTTATTAATATTGGCCTTTATTACATGGAAAATATATTATTCTACCTACGTGAGGGATTAGGGAGGTTATGTCCCTAACATGCCCTCCCCCTTAAGAAACAACCTTGTCCTCAAGGCTTGAGATAAGTAAATTGTTGCATAATGGTAGTTGGCTCACAGGTGGCATCGGCTAGAGTGGTATCTTTCCACTAGACTAATACTTTGTTGATGGTGTGATGATGGAGATGATGCTCACACTAGTCCAAGACTGCTTGTGGCTGTAACCATATGGATCCTTCTTCATCCAAATTGGGAAGATTCGTTTGATTTTGGCACTTAGTTCCAATCACCTTCTTTAAGAAGAAGACATGAAAAGCATGATGGATATTAGAATGGATGGGAAAATCTAACTGATAGGACACATGTCCCATGTGCTTGATAATTGTATAAGGACCATACAATTTGGGTGCCAGTTTATGACAATGGTCAACCTTGAGTGAAGTCTTCTTATAAGGTTTCACTTGAAGAAACACATGGTTCCATTTAGAAAATTGATGTTCTAAGCGAACTTGATCTACTTGTTTCTTCATGTGATTCTGAGACATGACTAAATTATCTTTAAGGGTACGAAGAATATCCTCTCGAACTATAAGATTTTGGTCAACCGCCTAGACCTTCGAGACATTGGGAATGTAATAACTGAAGTTGGATTTTGTCCATATAGTGCTTCAAAATGAGTCATGCAAGTAGTTGTATGGTAAGAAGTGTTGTACCACCATTAATCCCATTGATTTTTCTATTTAGATGCGAAACAACTCAAATATGTTTCCAAACACTTGATGACAACTTCAGTTTGACCATCAGTCTGGGGATGATAGGTGGTGCTGAGATGCAATTGTGTACCATGTAGCCTGAACATTTCTTGCCAAAAATTGTTGGTGAAATTGGGATATCTGTCAAAAAAAATAGAATGAGGCATGCCATGAAGCTTGAAGATATGATCCATGAAAGTTTGAGCCATAATGGAGGAAGTGAATGGGTGTTGAAGAGCACAAAAATGAGCATAATTGGAAAGACGATCAACTACCACCATGATGATTGACTTATTGCCCGATTTAGGTAAGCCAACAATGAAATCCGTAGAGATATCCCTCCAAATAGCAGGTAGGATCGAAAGTGATTGTAGTGTGCTTAGGGATTTGATTGTTTCTCCCTTTTTGCATTGACAAAAATCAAATTCTTCCACAAAAGTGTGAATGTCCTATTTCATACCATCCCCCAAAAAAGAACATTTGACCTTGTCATAGGTTTTGGTAAACAGTAAATTCCCATCTTTGGGTGTAGCATGAAGCTCAGAAAGAACCGTGGATTTAAGTTGTGTTGGCCCTTGGTCATGTATTAAGGAAGAAAGTGAAGATTAACGAAGAAGAAAGAAAAAGTATGAAGCACGCGGAAGGCACACAAACCGAGGAAGGGTCAAAGTGGTTAAAGAATCATAAAAGAAGGAATGAAGTAAAAGAAAGAAAGTCATTTAAAGAGAAGATCAAGGAAGACAAAGAAACAAAGAACATAGATCTTGGAAAATTCAAGAAGCAGAAGAAGACACTAATGGCTGATTTGGAGCACCTCGCGGAGAAGAAGGAAGAACAGGTCGACGAACTCCTTAAAATGAGGATTATGTGGACCTAGGGTTTTGACACTTGGGCTATGGTCAATTTTCTTCTAAGATTCATGGAATGTATAAATAGAGGTCCAGAAGAGTTGAGAGAAGAAGTTAGAGAGACGAGAGTGGTTTTGAGATGTAAGAGTGTTATGGTTTAGGGAATTCTTGTATTTTTGGGTCTTCAACTGGGTGAAAAGATCCACTCTGCAGCTGGGTGTGCATGGACATGAGATAAATAGGAAGAGAGAGAAGGATCTATAGCTAAGTGTGTAGATAGAACTGTATATTTTCATCTATTTAATCAATAAACACAGTTTTGTGGAAGTATCCCTAGGGAGAGGGTGAACCATGTAAAATCTTGTTGTTCCATGTGGTTGATGCTTTGTTATTTGCTATCTTTTACACTGTTATTGCATTGTTATTTTTCCATTCAAATATAAGAAGATATAATTTACTTTGTGAAGTTAAGCATAATTTTGTCAAGGATACCCGGGATATTTTTTGTTATTGTTTTGGAACCATCTTGCATTTCCCCGGTAGTAGACACATGTGTCATGCAACCCCCCTATTGCTACTTCGAGTGAAACTTCATATACTTCGCAGGTGTTTCTGTAAGGGCCAGTAGTTATGGTTTGTTGATGTGTTGTTGGAGTTGAACCTGGGGTCTGCCCCTGTGCCAACAAATGGTTTCGTTTTTGGGACTGGGATCTTCTTGAGGGAATGTCAAGGTGCTTTCCATCGAAGACCAAAATTCAGAAGTGGATAGAAGAAAAAGAAAGGGACTTCACCATAGCTCAGAACAAGAAACCTAGTATCAGTACATAATACTAGTTGGGAAGGTACATCTTTACTGGTGTGCATGAGATTTTCTTTGCAGGAGTCCATCAGGAGTTGTACGAGTGGTTAGCTAGACTAGAAGACACTAAGTTTGAAATTAGATCTAGACCACGTGTGGTTTGGACATCCACACTGATTAAGAAAGTCAAGAGAGTTGATAACATTGTGTCAAGGGCAGTGGATCTCTGGTTTGACAACACTATTGGAGGGTAAATTACTAAATTTTCTATTGACAGAGTGGAATCATATAGTTAAGTAGAGAGTTACTTATTCAAGGGACTTAGAGGAAAGTTTCTACACTTTTTAAAGTTGAAGATTAATATGCTATTGCATGAGAAGAATATTTGAAGATACAATAATCAATTGGATTTTAAAGATAATTTTCAAGAATTCAGACAACGAAAGTGACACAGAGGATGGACACACATGCAGTGGGATATCATTCAGAAAGATTCCTCTTGAAAACACATTTAAGCAAATTTATGGGACATTAGCACAAGACAAAGGATTCTACATTGGAGAAGAAGCAGAGTGGTCAGACGAAGAGTATTCATATATCGCAAGGGAAGAGGAAGTAGAGACTGAAAAACCTCACCGAGAAGAACCAGGAACTTCAGGTACTGCGCCTATTGTCGAAGTAATTATTTCTACTCCTTCTATTGTTTAGCAACACCGAGTAACCAGAGTAATCAGAGAACTCAGAGTATTGTCACGAGAAGTTTAGTACAGACTCAGTCGAGAAACCAAGGAAAATCAATGGTAGATGAAATCAGGCTACCTATTTTCAGAGGAGATGGATCTGAGGATCCTGACCAACACTGGTTCTTATGTGAAGTTGTATGGAGTCTTAGCGCCTCCATTTTTATTTCCATTTAAGAGTCGGTTTTAAGTCACATTGCGACCCATGCACCCAAATATGTAAAGTCGGGTATGTAGCATCGTGAGGTTGAATTCAGCAAGTGGTCAGTTGGCCCTTGAAAATGGGAAGGGATGTCAGAGTCAAAACTTGTATAAGTGGTACGGGTATGTCTTTGCCAAGAGAGTCGAGTCTCGTTGAGAAACCAGTCTCTACATGCTTAGGTTGAGTCAAGTGGTTAATGGAAATCGCATCAACAAGTACAACAATTATTATCAGTTCATCATGAAATCCGAGGGAATGAAAAATTGCGGCGTTCATATCATGCATGCCCAACAAATCTTATCACCTGTATCCTACACACGCGGATTTGCCATGGAAAACCTACAAATCGACTTGGATCATCTCGTCACCATGAATTCACTATCCTCCAACATGATTTCCTCTCTTTTCGAACTCATTATAAATCTTGGATGTTCGACACTCTCTCTAGTCACAGAATGAGGCATGAACTCTATTTTCAATTCCCCTTGCCAGTCCAATTTGTTCAAAGTTTCCCCCCTGTATGTTTGATGGATATACTGTGCACAAAATACACATTTTTCACACCATGGTGACTTCTCAGAGCATAAGGAAAGGTGCGCGAAGCAACAGAACTGCAAGGTATGATCCCCAAAAAGACTGGGAGTCATTCTCACCTGTGGATGGCATCCCCAAAGACTTGAAAGGAGCTATTCTTTTACCTACAGAGAATACTAGATCAAACCACACAGAATATGAAGTGAAGGGATTCAAACAAGAAGGGATGACAGTAGGATCCCCCTCTCCCCAACAACAAATGCCTTGGAGAAAGGGAAGGCCAAGGAATAACAAGGAGATCATGGAAGCACAAGTTTTAGAAGAGCCACGGGCCATATTGGTAGTTGAAGAACTACTCATGCATGTCATATGGATAGAAACTACTGGAGGATCGAGTCGTGAAAACAGGAGTAGAAAAAGGAGAGAAGATATCACAGGAGTGAATGATCAAGAGTCATCTCAGCAACTGAAGCAGGAAAAGATGGCTATCACTGAACTCTATCAAGAAAACATGGAATTGAGGCGATAGCTAGCGACAAAGACTACGTAAGCGTCAACAGCATAGGGTCACAAAGGGAACGTGGCATGGTTGAAAAGGCAACCCAGAGAGGCGCATGACACCATTGTACAACTACGAGAAACACAAAGACTGGTGATATAAATGCATACAGAGCATCCCAGAGAAGGCAAGGTGGTTGAGAAGGAAGCCCGCATGGCTTCACCAGCGCATAGGAAAATAAAGTTCAGTAGGTGTTTGTTTTTACATCCAAAAATCATAAGACAAATATTGGTAGTTTTGAAGGACACGTTTCCCCAAACAACTATAACTTTTGATAATGACCGTGACAATAAAACAACCACTTGTTGTGCACTCTCCTTCAGTAAATGAGCGCATAACAAAAATCTGAGCCGTTATAGTAGACAAAAATCTCCTGATAGACACCCGTTCGTTGGGACACTTGATCAAAGGGATACAACAACACATCTTTCTCCATATCTAAGCTTGACCAATGATCAGATTCCCGTGGCAAACCTACAAACGGTCTCGAGTGAACAGACATGATTATTGTCTATTTTTGGAAAGCACCATGCGAAGAGTCTCTAGCGCATGCTGCTCAATTTTCCTAGTTTAGGGTTAGCAGTTAGGAGGCAAGGTAGCCCAAGCAACACCCTTGTTTAAATATTTCATCTTTTCGATGTAATCCAAGTTGGTTGGCAAATTTAGTAGACAACAACTATTGTATGTAATCTGGGTTTTGACCGGAATTTAATGCAAAGGTCCTATAACTTGACGAAAAGATTATAGTTGTAGAAGTTGGATGTATTGTGTTTTCTCTCTTTACATATGTGCTTCCTGTCATATTTTACTCATATCTTTTTCTGTCTATTTTAGAATGAATTTTCAAACCTGTGGATTCATTGTACAACGCCCCTTGTTCCTTCCACTTAGACAAAACGTTTTCTTCTAAAGATAACTCTGAATTCACCTGCAATGATGCTCCAAGTTACTTCCTATATTTTCTCCCACCACACATTACGATTTTACACTGAAGTTTGTTGCTCGACTAGCCGTATCCTCTCGAGTCCAGTCACTGAGTCATTTGTCCCATATTTTCCTTAGACTGACCCCATAGCCCAAGTTTTACTTTCCTATGCTAATATAACCAGAACCCATTATATCATAGGTGTTAAATCTAGCCATTGTTTTTAAAGTCATTTCCTGTGCGGAGATTGTGCCATTTCCGAGAGATCCCTCTCCATATCCGAAAGGCTAGTTTCGGGTGTCAAAATTGGTTGAAACAGTTACCTTCATCATCTATTTATCAACCAAGAAGATTTACGGAGTACTAACATTTTGGCGCCATTGTCGGGGACGAAGTTGAACAGATTTTCCCTAGGAGAATGACAAACGTTGCAGTTTGACCCCTAAGAGTAACAGAGGGGAAAACATTAATGCCAGATGAAACCCTTACCCTGGAAGCTCCAGTCCAAATAGACCAGTAGCTCCAAGTAGCACAATTCAAGAAACCTAGCTCCAAATACGATTTACACCAGAGAGAATCCTGACCCAAATCGCTCGGAGCCTGTGTACAACCCTGAGAATATCTTTCGCAAGGCTAGAGAGAAAGTGTCAGACCTATTCTATTACCTGGAAAGAAGCATGTGTTTTCCCAAAGATGGTGCACAGAGTATTGATGACCTTGAGTTTGACACATTTTTTGAGCAAACTTTGTTAAGGTCGAAGTCAGAAACCAGTTTGAATGACATTGTTTTTGACCCAAAAAAATTTCAAGCCCTAGTATCAATTAACATCCCTCAGAATATGAATCCTCCTAGGGCTATGGCCGCCAGATTCACTCCCCTCATCCTGCCTACTCAATTGCATGACTTGCCTCAAAATTATAGCTAGAGGATCAAGATCTACGATGCTGAGGGAAATGTTTCCGCTCAGAGGCACCTAGATTGGTTTAATGATTTCATTGACCTGGAGGAGGTGGATTGAGTAGATGAAAAAATGAGGTTGTTTGCGCAAATCCTTTCGAGAGATGTAAGAAAATGGTTCAAAGCCCTCTGGCCCATGAGAATTTTGGACTTCGCCACATTCAAGATGCCATTCTTAGATAAATGGGGAGACAAGAAAAACCCTTTGCAGCTGTTGACACAATACAATAACATGAAGAAAGCACTGGAAGAGACGGTGCAAGAATTGTCATCCCGTTTTTTGAAGGTGTGCAACTCAATCCCTGCAGAAGTCAAGTCGCCCCTCGGTGCTACACAGTTGTGTAATGTTGATTCATTTTACAATGATTTCACCCTATTGTTAAGAGAAAGAAGATCATCGAATCTAGATGCTATAATGAGTAATGTTGTCGAAGTCGAAGTAAAAATGATGGCGTCGAGAAAAATAAAACCAATGTTCAACTGAGGTGAAAAGAGACCCCAAGGAGATGCACAACCATTGACATTGCAGTCCTCAGATAATAAATTCAACATGATGATGAATACCATGGAGAATTTGATGGAGAGAATGTCCATGGGAAACAAACCTATTGCCCAAGAACAGAATGACCCACCTCCCAAGAATCATAACCTCAGAAGGGGTCAAATCCCTTAGATTAGATAGAGAGAACAAAAATAGAAAAGGTATCAAGGTGACCAACAAACGGGAACTCCTTTCCAGAACAACTACATGGATGAGGATTTCGACCAGACATTCAACGACCAGATGCATTGTTGCGATGACCAAAACCCATGCGTGTTCTTGACAAAGAGCGAGCATGATTGGTATATGAGAAGAAACGAGTACTTCGTGCGAGAGACCGATGATGATATGATACTCAAAAAATATGATGCATCGTCTTGGGAGACAGAAGAGTTCAGGAAAGGTTATCAAAATGCCATCATGCAGTTCCACAAGAAGTACAACCTCCGGAGAAAAGATGTGCCTATAGAGTTGCAACAAATGAACCCCATAAGGAATCCTCTGGTGGACACCCCTTTCACAATCTGACCAAGGTCGGATAGCGCAACCAAGGTCGCGACAGAGAAATCTAAGTCGAAGGAGGAGGTCCCCAAGAAAGCACCGGATATAGGATGGGAGGCGAGAAAAAAAGAGGTAGAGAAAACTTGTCCTCCTTTCAATTTTGAACATGAGATGGCCAAAATAAAAATGTTCGTCCCATTCAATGAAATTATTAGAAAGGGTGAGTATCGGGAACAAATCATTAAAATGATAAAAATGGGAGGGACCCCCGATACTCTGAATATTCAAGACAATCACCTCTCCATCCTTTTTGGTCCATGCATTGAAGAGACAAGCGATACTGAGGACGTCCCTCCTTTCTATGTTAGCCTGAAGATCCATGACATGACCCTGCATAACGCCATGTTGGATTCTGGCACATCACACAAACTCATGCCGAAGGTGATCATGGATGAACTAGGTTTGGATGTCACCAGGCCATACAAAGAGATTTTCTCCTTTGATTTGAGGAAATTCAAGTGTTTAGGCCTTATCAAAGACCTAGTTGTATCGTTGGCTTAAATCCCCGCTAAGAACATGGTCATGGACGTGGTCATCAGAGACATACTCCTAAAATTAGGCATGCTTCTCTCGAGGTTGTGGGATGCAAAGTTGAAGGGCATGTTGCAGATGGATATGTCGTATGCCACTATTCCTATTTTTGGCCATGACAGAAGGTTGTACAAAGAAATGTTGCTGAAATACATGGTAAGCAGTAAGGTGCAACCACACAATCATCCCATATATACCATCGATATTGAGGTGGGTTATTCTATATTCTACAATTACTTGAGATTCGAGGAGGAAGAATCGACTGCCATCATAACAATTGACGAGAAGAACGCACAGGAAACAACAAAATGCGTCGACCCAAAATACCACATGGAAAATAGGGTGTGGAACATGAGTTTTCACAGTGCAATAAACAAATAAAGAGTTGGGGCTGACATATGGGTGATCCCCCTTGAAGCAAGAACAAAGTTGTTCTCATACAAGCTCATGTTTGAATGCACTAACAACATGGTCGAGTATGAAGCACTAATCTTTGGCTTACAAGTTCTGAAAGAATTGGGTGCGCAGAAGATAGCAGTGCGCAGAGACTCTGAGCTAATCATAAATAAGGTAAAGGGTGTATATCAAGCCAAACACCCCAGGTTGAAAGCGTACAGGAATTTTGGCTTTGGACCTTTTCGAAGGATTCTCCGAGTATGACCTATCTTCTATCCCAAGAGAGAAAAATCAGATCGTGAATGCGTTGGCCACCTCGGCCTCAGTTTTTAATATCCCCATCTTCCCAAACAAAAAATATGAAATCGAGGTCAAGCACAGACCGACAGTGCCTGATAATATCAAACAAAGTCAAGTGTTTGATGATGACAAACATGTGGAAATATTCCTCCTTATGAGCGATGAGTTTGCTAATGCAAACATTGACGAGGAATGATGTGGCGATGAAGATGAAAGCGTGGATGCATGTAACAACAAGGACCCTTTCCGAAACCAGATCACGGGAAGGGACATAATACAACTGAAAACTAATATTATTATAAAGGGGTTGGTGTCGCTGCGAAAATTGTTTGACAAAAATGATGTGGCTAAGAACCCCAAGATCAGTGCAAGCGAAGAAGACATGGAAGACTACAACATCGAGACTGAGGAGAACCCGAAGATGGTAAAATTATCCAAGACACTCAATCCATAGGTCAAGCAGGACTACATAAAGATCATTAAATATTTCCCAGACGTCTTTGCATGGAGCTACGATGACCTGAAACTGTATGACACAAAAGTGATCCAACATGTTATCCCTCTCAAGGAAGATGAGAAACCTTTCAATAAGAAGATGAAACAAATAAATCCCCTGTTGTTTTCATTGATCGAGAAAGAGGTAAAGAAGATTTTTGACGCTAAAATTATTGTTTCTTTGAGGTTCTTGAAATGGGTAGCTAATTTGGTACTTGTAAGAAAGAAAAGCGGCAAGATAAGACTGTGTGTAGACTTCCGAAATTTAAATAAAGTGTCTCTCAAGGACCACTACCCCCTTCCTAAAATGGAATACATCCTGCAAAACGTGGTGGGGTCCTAGAATATGTCTATGCTGGATGGGTTCTCAGGATATAATCATATCATGGACCACCCAGATGACAGAGAGAAAATGCCTTTCACAACTCCATGGGGAGCGTTCATGTACGCCAAGATGTCATTCGTCCTAATGAATGCTAGAGCCACTTTTCAGAGGTCCATGGACATCGTGTTTGTTGATGAAAAGGACAAATTCATTGTGATTTATCTAGATGACATCACAGTGTACTCTGCCTTCGAAAAAAAACATCTTGAGCACTTGAAGAGAGTTGTCTAGAAGTGCAGAAAATTCGGCATATCACTGAATCCAAAGAAGTATCACTTCACGGTGGAATAATGAAAGTTGTTGGGGTACATCATTCCTAAGGAAGACATTAAGACAAACCCCAACAGGGTTGAAGGGATCCTGAAGATCGGCACTCTGCGCAGTAAAAAGGAGGTGCAATCCTTCCTGGGAAAGGTAAACTTTCTGAGGAGATTCATCCCAAACCTGGCAGAAATCATAAAACATATAAATTTCATGCTCAGGAAGGGAAACAAGATCAAGTGGCACATGGAATCCAAGAAGTATTTTGAAGATATCAAAGTGGCACTGACTAAATCCCTTGTACTAGCCAGCCTAGATTTTACAAAAGATTTCCTTCTATTTTCATTTGCGTCAGAACACATTATTGTTGGTGTGCTGCTACATAAAGAAGAACATGATTTAGAAAAACCCATAGCATATTTCATTCGGACATTGTGCGACGCTCCACTAAGGTATGGCATTATGGAAAAATAGGGGTATGCCTTAGTGAAAGCCTTGAAATAATTCAGGACATACATATTGCGCTCCCATGTCATCGCTTATGTACCCAGCAGTTCAGTAAAAGATATCCTGACTCAACCTGACCCGGAAGGAAGGAGAGGCAAGTGTATAGCGGCCATGTTAGAATATGATATTGAAATCAAGCCTACAAAGATGATCAAAGGTCAGTGTCTCGCAAAGTTAATGGCACAGTCGGACTGCGATGCTGTAGGAATGAATTTAATCGTTGATCTATCGGTATGCCCCCAAGAAGAAAACAATGTGCAGGCACCTCAATAGTTCATTGATTCGCCATGGTACACAGACATCATCTATGTGCTAGAGAATCTCCAGGCCCCTCCAAGCGTGAGTAAGACTAAGGCCAGATTTCTCAAGCTTAAAGAGGTTAAGTTCTACATCTTGGACAACTCACTCTACTGGAAAGACCTCGAGGGAATATTGCTATGATGTTTGCTGGAAGATGAAGTGACGCAGACCATACAAGAATTTCACAAAGGATATTGTGGAGGACACCACTATTGGAAGACCACCACACACAAAATATTGAGGATGGGTTATTACTGGCCTACAATTTTCCCTTATGTATATAAGGAGGTCTCCAGCTACCACGAATGTCAGATTTTTTAAGGAAGAAGAAAGTTGCAGCCCCTACCACTAAAGTTGACCTAAATTGAAGCACCTTTCATGCAATGGGTTCTAGATTTCATAGGAGAGATAAATTTGCCATCCTCTACGCAACAAAAATGGATACTGAAGGGATCAAGGTTCGGGTGTCTCGTTAAGATCATTATAGATAATGCAACCACATTCAAGTCTAAGAGGATGAATAAATTTTTCCAGGATTATAACATAACCCTGGGGCATTCGACGATGTACTATCCACAAGGAAATGACTTAGCATAATCCTCAAATAAGATACTGACCAGGATCATCAAAAGACTCCTGCAAGAAAACAAGACAACCTGGCATACAAATATTATCTACGTGTTGTGGGCAGATCATGTTACCACCAAGAATTTTATATCAACGTCGCCTTCCCAGATCGTTTATGGCGCAGACACAATTTTCCCTACTTCACTGGGACCACCCGTAAGGAAGTTGTTTGCAAGAACACGAGGCCAAGACAAATGTTGTGCAGAGGATAATTAATCAGCTAATTCACATGCATCAGGTGAGAGATCAGGTGTATGATTAGTCGCAACTCCATCAGGAGAAGATAAAGAAGGATTTCGAAAAGTGTTCAAAGAAGGAAGATTTTCAGGTTGAAGATTTGGTGCTGAGATGGGATGCGAGAAATGAAGGTAAAGGGAAGCATGAAAAGTTTCACCACCTTTCGACAGGTCCTTTCAAAATCAGCACATACTGCAGAGACACTGCTTATTTCCTAGAAGTATTAGACGGAGAATTCCTTAGTTGGGGGCCTATAAATGGCAGGTTCCTCAATCATTATTAACAAAATAAGGGACGTTTAAGTAATTTGTCATTGTAAATAGTCGTTTTATTTTTGCGTCGAGTCAGTATGTCAACAAAAAATTGAAGGTCGAATTGAAGGCCCTAAGTTTATGTTGAAGTCTTAGAAGATGCATCAATAGGTTTAGTTTGTTTTCCTTCTGTTATTTATTTTTATTAGTGTCTAGAGGTCAAATAAATCCCAATGGTTAGGCACCTAGTCTATTTTTCTTTGGTACCTCACAAGGAGGATAACATCCCCATTGGAGCCAACTATTAGTGCCACCATTTTTCTTTCCATTGAAGATTCGTTTTAAGTCACGTTTCGACCCATGTGTCCAAACACGTGAAGTCAGTTACATAGCACCATGAGTTCGAAGTCAGCAAGTGGTCAGTTGGCCCTTGAAAACGGGAAGGGATGTCAGAGTCAAAACTTTTATAAGTGGTATGGGTATGTCTTTTCCAAGAGAGTCGAGTCTCGTTGAGAAACCAGTCTCTATGTTCCTAGGTCGAGTCAAGTGGTTAATGGAAATAACATCAACAAGTAAAACCGTTATTATCAGTTCATCATGAAATATGAGGGAATGAAAAATCACGACATTCATATCATGCATGCCCAACAAATCTTATCACCTATATCCTACATGCAGGGATTTTCCATGGAAAACCTACAACTTGACTTGGAACATCTCATCGCCATGAATTCACTGTCCTCCGGCATGATTTCCTCTCTTGTCAAACTCATTATAAATCTTGGATGTTCGAAACTCTCTCCAGTCACAGAACCATGCCCGAACTCTATTTGCAATTCCCCTTTCCAATCGATTTTGTTCAAAGTTTCCCCCCTGTGAATTTGATGGATATACTGTGTGCAAAATACACATTTGTTATGCCATAGAAACCTCTCAGAGTGCAAGGAAAGGTGCGTGGAGTAGCATAATTGCAAGTTCTGAGCCCCAAAAATACTGGGAGTCATTCTCACCTGCGACGAGCATCCCCAAAGATGTGAAAGGAGCTATTATTTTACCTACAAAGAAGACTAGATCAAACCACGTAGAATCTAAAGTGGAGGGATTCAAACAGGAAGGAAAGATAGTAGGATCCCCCTCTCACCAACAAAAAATTCCTTGGAAAAGGGGTAGTCCGAGGAAGAACAAGGAGACCATGGAGGCACGTGTTTTAGAAGAACCATGGGCCAGATCAGTAGCTGAAGAACTACTCATGCACACCATCCGGCTAGAACCTGCTGGAGGATCAAGCCATGAAAACAAGAGCATATAAAGGAGAGCAGATATCATAGGATAAAATGATCAAGAGCCATCTTAGAAACTGAAGCAGGAAAATTTGGTTATCACTGGACTCTATCAAGAAAACATGGAATTGAGGCAAAAGCTAGCGACAAAGACTACAAAAGCATCAACAACATAGGGTCGCAAAGGGAATGTGGCATGGTTGAAAAGGTACCTCAGAGAGGCACAGGACACCATTGTACAACTGCGAGAAGCACAAAGACTGGAAGAAGAAAGGCATACGAAGCATCCAAGAGAAGGTGAAGCGATCGAGAAGGAAGCTTGCATGGCTCTCTCCAGCACGCGTGAAAAGAAAGTTTAGTAGGTGTTCATTTCTACATCCGAAAATCATAAGACAAATATTGGCAGTTTTGAAGGACAAGTTTCCCCAAAGAACTATACCTTTTTTATAACGGTCATGACAATCAAACAGTTTCTTGCTGCGCACTCTCCTCCAACAAATGATTGTGTAACAAAAATCAGATCCGTTATAGTAGACAACAAGCTCATGATAGACACTTATTCACTGGGACACCTGATAAAATGGATACAACGACACATCTTTCTTTGTATCTAAGCCTGACCAATGATCAGATTCTTGTGGTAAACCTACAAACGGTCTCGAGTGAACAGACGTGATTATTGTCTATTTTTGGAAAGCACCATGTGAAAAGTCACTGGCGCATGTTGCTCATTTTTCCTAGTTTAGGGTTAGTAGTTAGGAGGCAAGGTATCCCAAGCAGCACCCTCATTTATATATTTCATCTTTTCGATGTAAGCTAGTCTGGTTGGAAAATTTAGTAGACAACAACTATTCTATGTAATCTAAGTTTTGACCAGAATTTAATGCAAAGGTCCTGTAACTTGATGAAAAGATTCTAGTTGTAGAAGTTGGATGTATTGTGTTTTCTCTCTCTATGTATGTGCTTCCTATCATATTTTATTTATATCATTTTCTATCTATTTCATAATGAATTTTCAAACCTATGGATTTGCTTTACAATGCCCCTTGTTCGCGCCACTTAGAAAAAACAAGTTCTTCTAAAGATAACTCTGAATTTGCCTACAGTGATGCTCCGAGTTACTTCTTGTATTTTCTCTCTCCACACATTATGGTTTTACACTGAAGGTTGTTTCTCACCTAGCCATATCCTCTCGAGTCCAGTCACTGAGTCATTTGTCCCATATTTTCCTCAGATTGACCCCATAGCCCAAGTCTTACTTTCCTGTGCCAATATAAACATAACCCATTATTATCATAGGTATTAAATCTAGCCATTGTTTTCAAAGTCATATCCTGCATGGAGACTCCGCCATTTCCAAGAGAGCCCTCTCCAGATCCGAAAGGCTAGTTTCGGGTCTCAAAGTTGGTTGAAAAATTTACCTGTGTCGTTTGTTTATCAACCGAACAGATTTACAGAGTGCTAACATGGAGCATTAAGAAAGTCACCAACGAAGCTGTTAAAAGAGATCAGTTTAGTACTACCTTGAGAGACCGTGCACTGAGCTGGTATATGAAGTTTGTTACAACATCTAGATAGCCTAAAGTGCTGGATGACATTAAGAATTCATTGAGTGCAGAGTTCAAGAAGCCTAAGTCAAAGTCGCAGTGAATTACAGAGTTGAAGGAAATCAAGTAGAAGGTGACTGAACCTATTTGGGAATTTTATCATAGGTTTAAGACCTTGACAGGTCGTTTGAGTTTTCAAATTCTAGAACAACAACATAAGGAATGGTTCATCGTTTCCCTCCTGGCACACATTAGAGTTCCTTTAATGAAACAAAAGGTCTCTTCGCAGGTTAAAGAATTAGAGATTGCCATGAAACTAGAAGAAACACCTATAGGACAATCCAGTCCATCTATGAGTCAGATTTTGAATCAATTAACTAGTTTATCTTTACAGGTTGAAGACATGAAGAAAGACAAAGGGAACGAGAAAAGAGAAGACATCTATTGTATCATATGTAAAGAAGAGGGCCATGACAAAGAGTACTGTCCTTTATTTAGTGAAGACTTGGCCTATGGAGCCCCTAACCCTTTGAGGAAAGCTACTTTACCATGGTGTGAGGTATGTATAACTAGACATTGCCCTGGTGAATGTTTTTATATGTAGAAATATGTCCAGACACCCACCAATATTTATTGTACATTCTGTAAATATGTGGGGCATAATGATAAGGACTGTAGGTATTATGGCCTCTTGCATGACATATCAAGGGATGCATATAGAATTCAAGGATAATTACAGCCAGAAGGGAACGATGCGCAGTTCAATTCCCCGGGAAGAGGAAACTTCAACCCTCACAGTGGGTTCAAAGGAAGACGAAGAGGAGGAGGCATGGGTCAAGGTTGAGGTCATATTATTTTCTATAACTAATCCCAACCAGGTCATTTGGCAAAGGATTTTCATAACCCTTGTACTACTTGCAGCTACTGTAATTCATTTGACCATGTCATTGAAGACTGTCTAGTATTGTTAGCTAAACTTCACGAAAGACCAGGTAGAAACTAGCAAGTCCAACTAATATCAATTGAACCTCGTGATCAAGAACCCAGAGTCACTATTATTACTAGAGGAAGCACTGTTATAGGAGAATATAGGGTGACTCCAAGAAATACTGCAGATGGATCAGGGATCACAAGAGCTCCAAAGAAGGCACCATTGCTTGATTCAAGGAAAAAAAATCATAATTATGAAGAAGAAAGAAGATAATTTGTAGGTGAACATGCTTCTTCATCTAGGGCAGAACTAGAAGTAAGGGAATGTGAAATTCCTCCAGCTTTTGATCAATATGCCCTACCTAGACAAGGAAAAGAGGTAAGCAACCTCATGGAATTATTGTATACTTGTATTGATTTTATTAAAGATGAAAGAGCTGTGCAGGAACTACAACACTTGATAAGACAATATGAAATTGGAAGAGTAGATCCTCTGCTGAGTAGATCTATAAATCAAGTATCTAGAAAAAGGAGGACAAGCAAGGAACTACACCTTAATGATCAGATTAGAGACTACGACATAGACTATGTGGTCCTCGACCTGGGATCAGAAGTAAATGTTATGATGAAGCAGACTTGGGAATTGATGGGAAAACCTAAATTGATTTACTCTCATGTTAGGCTCAGGATGGATAACCAACAAGCGGTGAGCCCCTTTGGAAGACTAGATAATGTCCTTGTGGACATCGACGAAGTGAGGATGTTTTCAGACATCGAAGTGATCGAGATTGTTCATGATAGTTGTACCTATCCTACGTTGTTGGGTATTGATTGGGATTTCGAAAATTTGACTGTTATTGACCTGAAAAAGAGAAGAATGACATTTGAAGGTGATGGCCTTAGGGTCATTAGACCTCTTGATCCAGATGAAGGTCACAGATACATAGAACCTATAAGAGAAGAAGACCATGCCTATAAGCTAGAGAACATATATAAACTGACAATAAGACATCAGGATTATATTAATCCTACAATAGATGGAAATCTAAGTTGGTGAAGTGAAAGTGCATGTTCGTCATATTCAGAAGAAGCATTGGAAAATTGGTAGAACATAATGTATGAAGTCTCTACGTGGAGGTGTGCCATATTGACCAAGGTGGTTCGTTGGATTGGCACATAAGTAAGTAATATTCCTACATTTGATGGCTTGAATAATTTAGAGACATTTCTATTTGAATTCGAAGGAAGTGTACCAATACAACAAAGGTTGTTGGTACTAGATGAAGCCTTGAAAGCCACACCAACTAGATGGTGGGGAACACACAAGAAGAACATTGCGAAGTGGGTACAATGTCACACCTTGTTGACAGTGCGCTTTTCAGACCAAGTTGAAGGTTGCAAAGTTCGATACACAGGTAAGAATTTTCCTAGGGACCATGTGCAAAGTTGTGAGGAAGCCTGGAGTAGCATTCCTAAAGAACAATGGGTACATAAGTTCATTAACACCTTAGATACTATGCCTATCAACTGGTATCTTCATGAAGAATTGTGCTTAGTCACTACACATTGGTATGGTATGACCCAAAAATTTATAGCTATGCTCCTATTTGAAAGTCAGTACCCCACAATATATCAGGCTTTACAAATTGCAAGACCTAAGGTCTTTGAGGAGGAAACTAACCCCCCTCCTGAACAAGAAGAAGATGAATGGATTGCTCCTCTTCAATGGTTATAGGGTTGTTATAATATTAATGTTGATGAGGATGATGACCCTAGGAATGTGAAAATTTCAGAAACTGAAGGACAAAGAGATATATAAAGGCCAGGGATTGAATCACCTTTTGTTGGACAACCTATTAAAATTAGGAAGGTTAATATTGGAACAAATCAAGCACCTAAGTTGGCAAATGTTGGAGGCTATTGGGATGATGCTACTATTGGTAATATTATAGAACTATTTCATGAGTATCAGGACTTGTTTCCAACCAAGTTCACATAAATGAAGGGAATTAAGGGGCCCATGGGAGAAATGAAGATTCCTTTGAAAGAAGATGCAAGGCCTATCAAGCAGAGGCCTTAAATACTGAATCACAAGTACAAGTAGAAAGTTAAGACTGAATTAGATAGAATGTTGGGAGAATGAATTATAGAACCATTCGAAGAATCTGAATGGATTAGCCCTATGGTGGTCCAAGATAAGAAGACAGGAGAAATCAAAATCTGTGTAGATCTAAGGAAATTGAATGATGCATGTTTACATGATCCATCTCCTACACCTTTTACTGATGAAGTTCTATATAATGTAGGAGGACATGAAGTTTATTCATTCACAGATGGATTTTCAGGCTATCACCAGATCAGAATTTCTAAGGAGGACAGACATAAGACTACATTTGCAACAAAATGGAGTTTTTTTCAGTACACTATGATGCCTTTTGGTTTGAAGAATGCACCAACCATCTTTTCCAGGGTGGTGGTCAAAGAATTTAAGGAATTTTTATATAAGTTTTTGGAGGCATACTTTGATGACTGGACCATTTTTAGCCTATTGAAAGATCATATTGAATGTTTGAGATTAACGATGGATAAGTGCAGGCAATGTCAGATTTCCTTGAAATTGAAGAAGTGTATTTTATTTTCACCTTTTGGAGTGTTGTTAGGACACATTGTGTTTAAGAAGGAGTTGTTGGTAGATCCTTCCAATTTTTCTATCATTGTTGATCTACCTCCTCCTACTTCAGTTAGACAGCTGCGCATTGCATTGGGACACACTGGATACTACATAAATTTTATTAAGGGTTACAAACAGATAACAACACCTATGGGGAATATATTAAAGAAGGATAGTAAGTTTCAATGGACAGAGGAATTCCAACAGAGCTTCGACACATTAAAACAAAAAATGAGCATTGTGCCTATTTTGGTTTCTCCAGATTAGAATAAGGAATTCCATGTTCATGTTGATGCTTCATCCATTGCATTAGGGTAGCTTTAGCACAACCAGGTGCGGGAGATATTGACCACCCTATAGACTTTGCTAGCAGGAATATTTCTACATCTGAAATAAACTATACCACTACTGAAAGAGGAGGCTTATCTATGGTATATGCACTGCAGAAGTTTAGACACTACTTGTTGGGAGGACATTTTAAGATGTTTATTGATCACTCTGCATTAAATTACTTAGTCAACAAGATAGTGTTGGGGGGAAGAAGATGCAGATGGCTATTATTATTCCAGGAGTATGAGTTTGAAGTTGTGGTCAAGCCAGGAAGAACGAATAAGAGACCTGGCCACTTATCTAGGTTAGAACATGGAGAGGAACCTACTAGTTTGGATGATACACTACCAGATGCACAGTTGTTGGCCATCAGGAAAGTTGATGATCACTTTGCCGAGATAGTCCAGTTTCTATCCATAGGAATGGCACCTCACAAGTATACAATTATTCATAAGAGACAATTGGTAGTCCGCGCTACAGATTTTCAACTTATAGTTGGACAGTTATATAAGATGGGACTAGATGAGATTTTAAGAAGATGTGTTATGGAGTCAGAAAGACCATTGATTCTTGCAAAATCACATGAAGGCATTGCAGGAGGACATTATGCAGGGAAAACAACAATGCAGAAGGTTCTCAGAGATGGCCTATGGTGGCCCACTTTACATAAGGATGCTATGGAATACTATAGAGCCTACGATGTATGTCAAAGAGTAGAGAAGCCTTCCAGAAGGGATGAACTGCCTTTAGCATCTCATCTAACTTTACAAGAATTTGAGAAATGGGCTATTGACTTTGTGGGACCTATCAACCCACTAGGAAAGCATATATCATGGATGATTTTAAGGATGTAAATTTATATTAACATGTAGAAACATGGGCTAATCTTACTAGTCCTTAATATGCAAAATGTAAAATGTTTGGCGATAGTTTTGTAAAAATATTCAAATTTATAAGGATTTTATATACTTTCTATAACATTTTGGTGATTTTTAAGGTAAAATAATTTTATTCTATTAAATTTGGGCAAATCGTTTTTAAAAAAAAATAAAATTTGAGAATCGTTTTTTGGGAAAATCCATGGAAAATTAGCCCATTTGTGAAATTTAGCCCCTAAAATCAGCTATGGCACATAGGAGCGCGATATATCATAACTTTTACAAAGTATTTGACCAGATGGGAAGAAACAAGAGCAGTTAAAGACTGTAGTGCAACTACAACTACATGGTTCATCTTTCAGGATATCATATCCAGATTTGGATGCCCGAAGATCCTTATGAGTGATCAAGGAACACACTTCATTAAAAAAATTATTGAAGCCTTGACTTAGAAGTTTGAAGTTCACCATCAGAAGAGCACACCATACCACCCACAGGAGAATGGTACAGTCGAAGCTTTCAATAAGATTTTGGAGACAACGCTGACTAAGATTTGCAGTGTTAATAGAGATGATTGGGATTTGATAATTCTAGCAGTGTTATGGGCTTATCAAACTACTTGCAAAAAGTTAAGAACGCAGACTCCCTTCAAGTTAGTTTATGGCCCGGAAGAAATGATACCTATGGAATATTTGGTTCCTAGCTTAATAATTGCATCATTTACAGGAATGGATGACATCGACATTGTTCAAGAGAGGCTCGTGCAGTTGATGGAACTAGAGGAAGACATGTTCATTGCAGGATTTCATCAATAGGTACAAAAAGAATGAGAAAGGGCTTACCATGACAAACATATCAAGAAGAAATCATTTAAACAAGGAGATTTGGTACTTTTATATGACAAAAAGTTCATGAAGCATCCAGGAAATTTCAGGACACATTGTCTTGGTCTATTCGAGGTTGTCTATGTTACAGAAGGTGGAGATGTGAATTTGAAGATTCTTAATGGAGAAATGAAAGGATGGTTTAGTAAATGGGAGTCAGTTGAAGCTGTATTGTGACAACCAGATGCCTCGCAGCTCTTAGTAAAAGAAAAGGAAGAAGGGTCTAGGTACCAGATGCAATTGAAATTGAGTACCATACACATAAAATATTGTTTGCACCTGATAGGGAGGAACAATGAAGAAAGTGCAGGCTGCTCTATGCAGTCTATAGTCGAAGTAATACAAAAGTTTCAACCCTCCAGTGACTTGGGACAAGTCACATGTGAGTGTTGGGGGCCTGTTGTCCCTTGGTCATGTATTAAGGAAGAAGAAAGACACAGTATGAATCACGCGGAAGGCACACAAATCGAGGAAGGGTCGAAGTGGTTAAAGAAGAATAAAAGAAGGAACGAAGTAAAGGAAAACACGTCATTGAAAGAGAAGATCAAGGAAGACAAAGAAACAAAGAAAATAGATCATGGAAAAGTCAACAAGAGGAAGAAGACACAAATGGGTGCTTTGGAGCACCTCACGGAGAAGAAGTAAGAACATATCGGTGAGGTCCTTAAAATGAGGGTTATGTGGACCTAGGGTTTTTTCACCTAGGGTTTTGGCACCTAGGGTTTTGACACCTGGGCTTCAGTCCATGGTATTCTAAGAGTCATGGAATGTATAAATAGAGGTCTAGAAGAGTTGAGAGAAAAAGTCAGAGAGATGAGAGTTGTGTTAAGATGTAAGAGTGTTATGTTTTAGGGAATTCTTGTATTTTTGGGTCTATAGCTGGGTGTGAATATCCACTCTGCAGCTAGGTGCGCAGGGGCAAGAGATAAAAAGGGAGAGAGAGAATGATCTGTAGCTGAGTGCACAGATAGAAATGTATATTTTCATATATTTAATCAATAAACACAATTTTGTGGACGTAGCGCTAGGGAGAGGGTGAACCACATAAAATATTGTTGTTCCATGTGGTTGATGCTTTGTTATTTAATATCTTTTACCGTATTATTGCACTGTTATTTTTCCTTTCGAAGATAAGAAGATATAATTTACTTCGCGAAGTTAAGCATAATTTTGTTAAGGATCCCCGTGTTATCACATGAAGTGATCAAGAGTCATATGCATTTGTTGCGAATACCCAAGTCTACACCTATGCTCCATCTCCCTCTTTTATGCGCACCATTCATAGGTTTTTCCCTCATCATTGATAGGGGAAACTTTGGGGTTCGCAATTCGGGAGAAAGCGGCGAAGCCATTGTCAAAAGGGTCTAAACCTGAAGTTTCAAAGTGGAATAAGGGTATGATCTAAGCCATTGATAATTGGTTGATGAGGACCATTGATCTCCATGTGTGGAGACAATTGACGATTCAGAAATCGGGAGTTGTGGGGTGAAGTGTGTTAAAAATTCTCGAAGATAGGAATCTGAAGAGATCATAGTTGTGGGTTGTGTGAGCAATGAGAGTAGTAGAGATCGTTCAGAGGAGCCTTCAGTTTGGGATTCAGAAGAATTGGCATGGGCTATATTCAAAACGTCTGAAGTCCAAAGCCCGAAGAACTCAAGGAGCTAAGCCCAAGGACATTTCTCGAGTTCAAGTGAGAGGTAGGCCTGGAAAGAGAAACCAATGCCCATGCATATAGATGGACAATTTGGAGTCCCGAAGAAGCAATCACGGTCGCCGACTACGAAGCAGATCTGATCGTCGATCTAAGTAAAAAAAATTCGTCTATCTGGGTATCGGGAAATCTGGAGTCCAGTGATGTGAAGACTCCCAAAGAATGAAATTCTAAAATGACATTTGGGATAAGCACTGAGTCACAACCCGAGGTCATGTTGGAAAAACGCCAAAGATACATGACACTCATCCACTTCTCTGCGTCCAAGGATCTTAAATGCCAAATTTTGGTGCCATCTCCATGCGAGGTATGATGTATCCCAAAATTGGTGGACAGATAAAACTTCAGTGGTGACACTAAAATAGCATAACCATCCCGGTCGCAGATCTCAATTAGACCAATGGCCCCGAATTTGTATGCTCGTTCAACATTGTATTTAACTGCAACAAGTGGTTTCCCCCTAGTTACCTGGCCTGGTCTCGATCCCGAGGATATATTAGTTAATAGACACAGGCTGGTAGTTGAAACCTCAGCTCACTCCATAAATAAAAGACATGGAAGCCCTATCAAGAGGGTCAAAACTGTCAGCCCCAGGAAGATTCACGCTCAGTCCTATAGAGGATGTATATATGTGGAAATATTTAGACGAGATGGTTGGATTAGATCTCACTTCTAGAAGTTGTAAATGAATCTGAGTATAAATATCTCAGAAAAAGATTTTGTTAAGGTCTTCAACTAGTTGAGAAGAGCTCCCTATTTTGTAATATGTTGATGCCATAATTGTTCTCTGGTTATGTATAAAATTTGTGACTTTCGCATTAATAGAAGTTAACTTCTCTCATATATTTGTAAAAATGGTACTGAAACACTCGACCATGGAGGATCCAGTCGAGGGTTGTGGTCCTATTGTAAGGTAGGTTTGATTACAGTAGTGTTGTGACCAGTTTTAGTCAGCTTCTTTGTTGCCTTATTTCCCCTTATGCTGAAAGGCTCGGGCATGGAGGATCTATTCGAGTTGTTGTAGTTGCATAATAATGTAGGTTTGATTATTGTGCCGCCATGAAATATTTTAGTGTCTGAAACTTGAGTTCAGCAGTGCCCTTGAGCCTAAGTTTTTCTTCACCAAGCTTTTTAAAAGTTGGATGCCCATAATAGTCTTGTTCACCTCTCTCACTAAGTCTTCCTTCTTCTCACACTTAAACTCAAATTACTGACTGAAGTTAATGAGGCCCTCAATTCCCTGTGCATTTCTTGTCTAGTTTCTGTATTAAAATCATTCTTGTACTAAGTTTTTCCCATTTGACCTCCACTTATAAAAAAAACATCCACCAAAACCTTTGATGGGTACTAGTCGTATCCTCTAGAAATCTGAGGGTGACTCTCAGTGATAACACCTCAGACTATTTTGTGTTGTTTTTTTGGAACCATCTTGCTACTTTCCCCAGTTGTAGAAACTCGTTTCATGCAACCCCCCTATTTCTACTTTGGGTGAGACTTCATTTGCTTCGTAGGTGTTGTTGTAAGGGCCAATAGTTAGGGTTTGTTGGTGCGCTATTGGAGTTGAACCCGAGGTTTTACCTTGTGCCAACAAGTTTTTATTGTTTAATTAAATGCATGAGACCTTTGTAGTGAAGCTCATCATTCTGACAAGAGTACCCTGGGGAAACTGGAGAATTGTCTTGCAATTGTTGGATCAAACTAGAAATTTTGGGATCTTACAGTCATTCTTGGTGAATATCTTGGAGCCAATCTGGTACAATGAAGGAGAGGGAAAAAAGGGACCCTTTATCTTCATATTTTCTTGAAAGAGCATCAAAAACCACATTCTCTTTTCCTTTCTTGTAAATTATCTCATAATCATATCCAAAGATCTTAGTCACCCATTTTTGTGCTCCAAGGATCAAAGGCGTCGCTGCAAAAAATACTTGAGGATCTGATGATCTTAATTTGCAATCGTTTCCACAATAGATAAAGGCGTCAATGATCCACTTCATGCAGAATAGCAACCATTTCCTTTTCATAGATTTATTGGCGCAAATGTCTCTCTGATAGTTGTTTGTTGGTAAAGGCCAAAGGCTAGCCATATTGCATAAGGATTTCTCCAATTCCTCTCCTCAAAGCATCACATTCTAGGAAAAATGTCTTTGTGAAGTCAGGAGGGGCCAAGAAAGTAGTGGTTCACATAGTATCCTTCAAATCTTGAAAGGAATGATCAGCTATTGGAGTCCAAGTGAAAGAATTATTTTTAAGGAGATTAATGAGAGGTGACGCAATCTTTCCATAATTCTTAAAAAACTTGTGAAAATAGCCTATTAAACCCAAAAAACCACGTAATATTTTGAGAGTCTTAGGGTGAGGCCAATCCTACATAGCTTCAATCTTCTTAGGATCCACCTTGACACCTGCCTTGCCAACAATATGACCCAAGTACTCGATTTTCGAGGATCCAAAAGCACATTTAGATTGTTTGAGGAAAATTTGGTGCTGAGAGAGTAGATGAAGAACTTGATCCACATGAGAAAAATGGGTTGTCCAAGTTTTACTATAGATGGGAATATCATCAAATAAAACTAAGATAAAATGATGGAGAAAAGGATGGAAGACATGATTCATGAGGATTTGGAAAGTGGAGGGAGCATTAAATAATCGAAAGGGCATGACCAAGAACTCATAGTGGCCCTCATGATTTCGAAATTCAATCTTAGGAATGTCTACCTCTTTCATATGTATCTAGTGGTATCTAGAATGAAGATCAAGTTTAGTAAAGAACCGAGCACCACTTAATTCATCCAAGAGATCATCAATGAAAGGAATGGAAAATTTGTCTTTCATGGTGACTTTGTTGAGGGTGTGAAATTCAGGACACATATGCCAAGCGCCTTCTTTCTTAAGTACCATGACCACATGATAAGAATAGGGGCTAGTACTAGGAAGGATACTTCCTGCGGCGAGCAATTGTTGAACAATTTTCTCAATTTCGTTTTTCTAGGAAAAGGGATGATGATAGGGACAAATATTGGGAGGAAGGCTATTTTCTACAAGGGGAATGTAATGATCATGAACACCATGATAAGGAGGAAGTCCCTGGGGAGTGGAAAAAACAACTTGATGTTTGGAGAGGATGGATTGGAGGTCAAGAGGCACAAAGGGTGTCTTAATGGCTTGAATGGAATGGAGTTGTGAAATAATGTTAGAATGAAATTTTTTGAGGAGATTTACCATGTGATGGGAACTAATGATCTTAAGGGACCCTACTATGATTCCTTGGAACTTATATGGTTGTCCCTCTTGGCTGAATTGCATGGTTAATTCCTTAAAATCCATGAGAATGGGGCCCAAAGTCCTTAACCATTCGACACCCAACACAATGTCACAACCACTGATCCAGGTGGATATTGGTGGTCACCCACCTATTCCACTTGGACCCCCACCATTGCTTCTTTCATTTTTTCAGTTTTCGCACAGTTTACTATTTTTAGCAGTTTTTTCGGGTCCTGAACTTCCGGGGCCATTTTGAGGCCCTAAATGATGTTTTTTTGGGTATGTTGGTCTCGCAAAATAGCATCTAATGTTGCTATTTTTTCTTGATCATTGTATGCCTCAGATATATCTTTCCAACGATCTATCATACGCCTAAAACGGAGATCGTATGCAAAAGTTACGACCCCGGGAAGTTGATGCACCAACTTACCCAAACGGGGCCCACATGACTTTTGGCGCTTCATCTCCCAAGGTTAGGTTTTTGGATGTCTAGGAATTTTTTCATTCTCGTTTATTGTAAAAGGGCCTTCAGAGCCTCATTGTAATCATCTTCTCATGGATGCGAGTAGCGGCCACATCTCTTCTCAGAGATAAGCTACCAGCGCCCTAGCTAGTTTATTTCCATTCTGTCTGTAAGCATATTTCAGTCATTTCTTATTAATGAAATGAAGTCTTATTTCCGTTGCATCTCTGTGTTTATGTGTATTTTTGTATTTCATTGTGTTCCTACATAAATCCGGATCAGTGGTATCAAAGTGGTCTGCTCATTCTTGATCTTTCTTTGCATGTCCCCAATGAGATCGGGGTATAAGGAGTTGGGGCTCGATCTGGTTGAACCTTTGCAAGATCAGCCTCGCAAATCCCGACGACTACCCATGGAGGAAGAAAAGAAGGATGAGGGAGCAGGATATCCTATCAAAATGTTTCTCGAGGAGGCCCTCGAGAAACAAAGGAACGTGATGATGGACAACTTTGCCCAGATTCTTCAACGGATTCCGACTGGCAATGCATCGACATCCAGAAGCCACTCTGGAGGTGCCACTCCTTTTAAGGTACAAGTAAACTTTGGCATTCCCATATTTGACGGCCAAATAGATGCAGATGACGTAGATAGATGGTTGAACCTGTTAGAAGGATATTTCTCGGTTCATGACTTTTCCGACCGAGAAAAGATTATTTTCGCACTCCTCAAAGATGCCCCCCATGTCAAGGACTGGTGGGAAACCTACTCGGAGCAAGAGGGCGAGGGAGAACCCTCTTTGTTCTCAGCCGCACCCACTTGGAATTATTTCCAAGACGCCAACAAGGAACAATATTATCCTATGGGGAGATATGAGGACAAATACATACAATGGACTACGTTGCGGTAGCAAAGGGACCAAGATGTGCATGAGATGACGAATTTGTTTCATACCCTACGCACAAAGTTGGGTATCAAAGATTCAGAGAAACATTTTGTGTTAAAGTACCATAGTTGTCTGCACAGATACGTTCAGGAGGAAATGGAGTTCTTCGACATCTCCTCACTTGGTGTGGCATACCAATATGTTGCCAAGATTGAGCATAAGTTCAAATAGAAGAAGCGAGACTTTGGGGCTGCAAATCAGAAGCACGGGAAAGGTACTCCCAAACCGCAAAACAAAGGACCAAGCCAAGGTGGGGCAGCCCAGGACAACCCGCCAAAGCCACAAGCAAATAACAACACCACAAAGCCAAAAAAGGACACGGGGAAGTGGTGTGAGTTCCATAAGAGCTCCACTCACAACACAAGTGAGTGTCGGGCGAATTAGTCACTGGTAGCCGAGTTGAAGGCTTCTGAATCGGATGCATGCTCCAACTCTGAATCAGAGCCTGACAAGGGGAATGACAGGGGAAAGAAGATTATCGATGTGGAGCCCAATGACCACGAAGATCCAGAAGGAGGAACCAGAAGATCCAGAGGAGGCAGAGCATCTCTTCCATTCCAAGATGTGGATAAAGGGTTCCCCGTTGCAGTTCATTGTCGACAACGGGAGCTAGAAGAACCTCATCTCGGTAGAGGTCGTGAAGTGATTGGGCTTGCCGACCACGGCACACCCACAACCATACACCATCGAGTGGTTGCACCAAGGACGGGACCTCCGTGTCAGTCGACAATGTCACCTTCCCAACAACATCAAGCCCTTCACAGATGAGGTATTATGTGACATTGCTCCTCTTGATGTTTCTGATGTATTATTAGGCCAACCATACTTGTGGAAGCGACATGCTGTGTATGAGTCCAGGCCTCGTGTTGTTATTATCACTTTGGGCAATAAGATGTATAGGATACCGGAGATAGCACCACCTACCACCATCTCTTTGGTTACTGCAAAACAATGCAGTAAGCTCATTTCCAAAACCAGGAAATTTGTTTTCCTAATGATACGCCCTCAGGGAAAGTGGAAGATTGTGGCCATGACCTCTAGACAAGGCCCCACTGCACGAAAACAATAGATGGATAAGGTCGTGGAGGAGTATGAGGACATCTTCACCTCCCCCGCAGGGGTGCCTCTACACTACCAGGTCAAGCACCCCATCGATCTGACCCCAGGTGCACTGGTGCCCAATGGACCCATCTACCAGTGCTCTGTCCTGGAGAATGATGAAATCAAGAGGCAGATTCAGGAGTTGTTGCAGAAAGGTCACATCCGACTGAGTTCATTGCCCTGTGGGAGCCCGATCGTATTGGTGCAGAAGAAGGATGGGACTTGGAGACTCTTCATTGACTATCGGGCACTGCACAAGATCACTGTTTAGAATAGGTACCCGATCCCACGGATTGATGACCTTCTGGACCAACTCAAGGGGGGAAAATATTTCAGCAAGATCAACTTGAAGTCTGGGTATCACCAGGTACCAATTGAACCCTCTGATGTGTGGAAGACTGCATTCAAATCCAAGGAGGGCCTTTTCGAATGGTTGGTCATGCCTTTCGAGTTGACGAATGCCCCTGCAACCTTCATGAGGCTAATGGATGACATCCTACGACCATTCACCAACTCATTTTTAGTGGTGTACTTGGATGACATTATGATCTTCAACCAGACTTGGGAAGAGCACCTCCACCATATCCGACAAGTCCTCCAAACACTACGACAACACAAGTTGTGTGCCAATTTGGAGAAATGAACTTTTGGCATAACCCAGGTTGAGTATCTGGGATACAGTATTGATGAACGGGGGCTGCATGTGGATCCAGCAAAGATCCAAGTCATTCGGGATTGGCTAGCCCCAACCACCCTAATAGAGCTCCGCATCTTTTTAGGTCTTGCCAATTTCTACCGCAGATTTGTGTTGGGATTCTCTCATATCACTTGGCCCTTGAGTCAAGTCACCAAGGGAGGAGCTAAAGCAAAATTCTTTTGGTTTGAATCTCAACAGAAGGCGTTCGGGCAGTTGAAACATCGCCTCTGCTCTGCACTAGTGCTCACATTACCAGACTTGCAACAACCATTTGAGATCGAGACAGATGCCTCTGACTATGCTATTGGGGCAGTCCTTACTCAACATGGGCATCCAGTGGCATATCACAGTGAG
>ML778715.1:349069-359139 GCA_009831015.1 Picea engelmannii
CCTATGTACAACACAACTACAACCGGGCTCTCCATAGCTCAACTAGCCACAACCCCTTTCAAGTGGGCTTGGGATTCCAGCCACTATGTCCCATTGACATAGCCATGCCATTTGTGGCTACTCAAGAAGATTCAGCTCATGTCCAGTCTGAGGTGGATAAGGAAAACAACTTCATTGAACACATTCAACACATCCGCCAATAGGTTCATGACATCTTATATGGAGCCAATGCTAAGTACAAGAAACGACATGATCAACATCGGGTGCCACGCAACTTTCAAGTGGGCGACAAAGTGTGGTTGCATTTGCAAAAGGAGCGCCTCGCTGGACCCCACCACAAGCTTCATCCACTTCGATATGGGTCGTACACCCTCACCAAGGCTATAGGGGAAAATGCCTTTGAGCTCAGCATTCCACCATTCCTTGGTCTGCACCCAGTGTTCAATGTGGACCGCCTTCGGCCCTACTTTCCACCTCTACTAGACACATTCGACATGGCAGAACAACTCACACCAACATAGTTAAATCTAAACTGCATGGAACAAGCCAGAACTAATCATATCATGGATACACAGATCAAGCACACCCGAAAACAAAGGATACCGCTCTATCGAGTTGTCAAAGCGGGCCAACTCCTTCACCAAGGCAAATGGCTCACCAGGGACCAAGTTCAGCAGAAGTTTCCTCATCTCATGGAGGAACTCAACGCAATGGGGACCATTTCTTCCTAAGGGGGGAGGAATTATCCAGGTGGATATTGGTGGCCACCCACCTATTCCACTTGGACCCCCACCATTTCTTCTTTCAGTTTTTCATTTTTCACACAGTTTACTATTTTTAGCAGTTTTTTCGGGTCCTGAACTTCCGGGGCCATTTTGAGGCCCTAAACGATGTTTTTTTGGGTATTTTGCTCTGGAAAAATACGATCTAACAATGCTATTTTGTATCGAGCATTGTAGGCCTTGGTCAGATCTTTCCAACGAGCTATCATACGCCTAAAACGGGGATCGTATGCAAAAGTTACGACCCCGGGAAGTTGATGCACCAACTTACCCAAACGGGGCCCACATGACTTTTTGCGCTTCATCTCCCAGGGTTAGGTTTTTGGATGTCTAGGACTTTTGGAATTCCCGTTTATTGTAAAAGGGCCTTGAAAGCCTCATTGTAATCATCTTCTCACGGATGCGAGTAGCGGCCACATCTCTTCTCAGAGATAAGCTACTAGCGCCCTAGCTAGTTTATTTCCATTCTGTCTATAAGCATATTTTAGTCATTTGTTATTAATGAAATGAAGTCTTATTTCTGCTGCATCTCTATGTTTATGTGTATTTATGTATTTCATTGTGTTCCTACATAAATCCGGATCAACCACCCATGTCAATAGAAAACATATGAGATTTCATGTGGTTCTGACTAATTTGGAGACACACATTTTCACAACACCCCCCACATTTCATGGACTCTCCATTGGCAATCATGATTTGAAATTTGTTGACTACTCAAATATAGAAATTAGTTTCTTTGGAAATGTGACGATGAATAAAATTATGGGTCTTTCCACTGTCAACGACGATGATGACCTTCCAATTCTTAATGTAACCAATGAGCTTGAGGGTTTGGGGAGTAGAGAATCTAGTGAGAGAATTCAAGGAAATGACTGGTTCAACTTCTGGGGGGTTTGAGGGTGGATTCAATTCAATGTGTTTAGGTGATTTGACCATAGGGGGAGCCTTGACCTCCTCTTCAGAAACATCCTTAGAGATGGCCATAAAAAGATTTTGTTCCTTACACTTGTGCCCTAGAAAATATTTGTCATCACAATTATAACAAAGATCCATGAGTTGACATTCAACCATTTCTGCCTAGGTCAAATTTTGGATCTTTAGTGGAGTGGAAGGAGGAGTGGGAGTGATTGGTTTAGGTCGAGGAATACAGGAGGTTTTTTTGGTTTGAGAAGAGACAACATGTTGTTCTTCCTTATCTCTTTTAGTATCTTCCACCCAACTCTAGGGGCAATCCATGAGGACATGGGAATGGATCTCATCCTTGAGGCTACTAATAAAGCATTATAAAAAAAAAACATCATACATGCCCTCTATACCAAAAGTCAATTGCTCAAAAGAATCTATAAATACTTCCACTGTGCCATATTTCAACTTTGTCAAATGACCTAAATGTTTGGTGTCAATGTCAAAGCGTTCATAAAGCTATGTAACAAATTGTGTCCAAGCCACATACCCTTGGTGGGAATTTTTTCTCCATTTTGACCATTGCCAATGTTCTTTATATATATGGAGAACACCATATCGGAGTTTGGCCAACTCATATGCAATGTTGTACAAAGAGAAATAATATTCCATTTGAGTTACCCATCCAGTGGAATCTAAGCCATCAAATTTGTTCACATCCACTCATGGAAGGAATAGGTCATGTTGAAAGTGATGTGGATGAAAAGTTTTGGAATTGGAGAAAGTTTCACCTTTGGGGTACAAAGGTGGGTCATAGGAGGTAAGGTCTCTAGTGATATTCAACTTGGTGTAAATATGGCTAGTGAAGGATGCAAGATGGGTAGAGAGGTCCCGTTTCAGGGTTTCCATTTTTGTGTCTATGGTGGAATGCACATTTTTACTAATGGTGGTAATATTCACACTGAGTTTTTGCACTTCCTGTTGGTTCTCTATGAAAGTAGAGGACAAGGAATTGAAACGGGCTTCAAGGTCTTGGCTATAGGTGTGAGCCATGATGAAGGGGGGAAACGTAAAGGGACAGGTGGGACCACACAAAAAAATGGTTATGGGTGAAGGGTATCATGATGATCGGGATGACGAGGGGAATCCAATGGGGTAAGTCCCAGATAAAGGGGATATAATGGATTTGGGTCGATGGGAAAAAACATTGCTAAAAAATTATAGGTATGACCGTGATCAGGGAAAAGAGAGGAATCCAATGGGATAGGGATCAAATAATGGTGTCAGTAGGATCCAAACTTGTTTTTTTTATTTTTATTTTATTCCTATAGAGTTATACTTCGATCTGAATAATATTGCAGTATTGAAAGGACCAAATTATTAGCAGGAAGAAATGTGTAGTAATTTCATAACTAGAATGTTGGAGGTAAAGTTGCACGACAATAGATATTGTCTATTTTGTTTATGTTTCCATCCCAAGGGTTAGAGTATTCATTGTTTCTATAGAAAATAGTTTTACATGTGCTATATATCTCTGATATACATGCGAGGTCCAACAATAGTACTTGACCCAATATCTTAGGGAACCAACTAAGGAGGCTAGACCGTGCCCTTAGTCGTACTACCTGACTACCTAGGTACTGGAAAGTATCTTCCTGAGTGTTGTTATCGGTGGCACGATAGAAGTTAAGCATTTGATCAGTTGATCTACAAAGGGCTTCATGATATCTAGTTCAATCTGTATACAAGTTTTGCCTGATACGCTACCACTCGAAGGGGTACCAACAGGGGTTACAAGGGTGCCCAATAATGTGCGCTTAAGTACCACTTGTATTTCTTGCATGTATACTTCCTAGACCATATATTTATGCATTGAATGACATATATCTATAGCTTTAAGATGTCAGTATACGTGTCTACCCTGGAAAAAATAACCCACAATTTTCTTCCAAGGAAAGTGCTCTCATACCACTTGTAAGGTATCAGATCTATTATAATACCTGAAAATATAAATATTGCAGAGAATAATAGCGGAACAACACAATAGATGAAACCATAAAACCAAAATAATACCTTTATTGATAGGAAACAATGTTCACTTGCCTCTTCGAGGGGGAAACCTCTAGCAGAGCAACGCTCTATTACAATATTTCTCAAGACAAAAATTATGATTCCCTCGAATCCTATTTATACTAAATCTATCTATCAAAATAATAATCTAGAGGAAGATCTTCTAGAAGTGGAAGCTTCAATTAGGTATTCTTACATTTGAATGATTGTTTCTTATTACCATGCCTTATTAGTATTGGACTTTATTACATGAAAAATATATTATTCTACCTACATGAGGGGTTAGAGAGGTTAGGTCCCTAACATAATAATACATGCATGCAACAATAAATTGTGGATAAATGGATTTGAGCATCCACATGGTGACAAATTTATGCGATCTCACTTTTCCTACGAGTGCCTCTTGTACATAATCCCTTATCTTGTTGTTTAGACATTGATTTAAATGCACCAATATCCATACATATCAAAGATGAAGGAAGAAGATTCTTGGGTGCACCTTCTTTGAAGAAATATATGCTAAATATTCTTAGAGAAGAATCTAAAAATATGCATGTTGAGTGAAAGAGATCTAAATAGAAAAAAATGGATGATAGATTGGATGAGTCAATGGTTGATCTTGAAGAGGAAAGGCCTTGTATGAGTTAATGATTGATCTTAAAGAGGAAATTTTTTCCATTCTAGAGCAGTTGAAGAGATCTGAGGAGAGGCTTCACACATTAGCATATGAGGGAGAATCTGAAATGAGGCTTCATACATTAGTAGATAATGGAGAATTTGGACAACTAATTTTCCAGAGGATGATAGTTTTTGTGTTTCCTTTGTATATATGGAATGCACAAAGGAGATGGAAACATTGTTGTTGAAGAGGATTTATGCTTATGCTGACTGTCATTGGTTTCTTGCAGGAACAGAGATGTCTAGAGAAAAATATGTTATAGGAACAACTTGTGAAGGAGGTCTGTACTGCAAGACATTTGATGACTGAACCCAACTTGAGGACCCCTTCTTATTTCTAAGACTAAGCTACTAAGATAATAATTACATGAAATATTTATTGAAATTTATTCATTTCCCTACTCTACATGGAAAATGAAAGCCTCTTCTCAAGTATATGAGTACTTCCAATGAAACCATGTGCACAACAAGATTAGGAATATACTCATATCCAAGTATGGAAAACGTACCTTGATGGTTTTCTAGATATGAGAGACCAGTTAATTTGATTGTTTTGATGCAAAGTGTTCAAGGATGAAGTGGTTCTCTGGCCTGAATATTGTCTGGAGCCATTCTTCAATGTATCCAGTACTCCTTTAGTTCTCTTCTTCATCAGTACTCTTGGATTGCATGTTCTAATTTATCATACCCAGTGGATATTCAAACATTTTTCTCTTGTACAAAGGATACAGGTACAAACTTTCAAGAAACTCTTCAATCTCAGGTTCCAATACCCTATTTTCATCAAATTCTATCCATGGCTCTTTGGTATTCTCTCCATATTTATAAGGAGAATCAAGGAAATATTCTATATCTTCTTGTTTCATATAGAATGTTTGATCCTCTATCCTTTTCTAATATTCATATATGTTTTTAATGGATGTTAGGATTTGCTCCTCCTGAGATGCAGGGATGTTTCCTACTATTGCTAGGATTTGAGAGATTTCTTCGAGGAACATATTTCTTTACTCAACAATTCTTGAGCATATTTGAAATATCTTTTCTAGTTTATAATCCTTGTCTTGCACATGGATTAGTGTAGGAGGGTCCTTTTGAATAAAAAACTACAACTTCTACACAAAGAAAATTTCAAAGCAAAGCATGTACTTGGACACCTCACGCTACTAAGACCTTGTCGTCACCAAGTTATATGTTGACATGATTAGCTTTCCCCTTTCCATGTATCATAATTAAATGAAAGGATTGAAAACAAAATTACCAATGCATATTCCCTTTAGCATCTCCTCGACAATGACACCAAAAGTGTCAAGCAATTCAATTGATTGAATTGGTTTACATTAAATTGTCAACCAGGGAGCTTGTGAGATGCCAACAAAATATATGCAGGCGTAGGAAATTAACTCTAATCTAATAAAGTTGAATTAAAAATTTCAAGAACATGAATTAAAATAATATGATCTTAAGATGTAGGTCAATTCCTATGGCTTTCAAGCTATCTCTTGGATTCTCAAGATTAGCAACATTCAGATCTCTGATGAACAACACATTCAACCGATAACACTTGTAGAACTGAAATTGCAGAAATGCAAGGTTATAGAATCCAACTGAGGTCAATGGACTTATATTTCAAATATTAACCACATTCCTTTGGTTGACATGCAAGAGCATCAACTGGTTTTGAGATCACTAAATAAATTAATACTGCAATGCCTAACTCTGTAGGGAAACTAGACTTGTATAAATGGAAGACTATAAAGGAATGGAAAATAATTGAAATGAACAACTAATGAGATAACATAACACAACAAAATGAATCTATTTAGGCAGTGTATACCAGAGAGAGGGGGCCTTGCCTCTCTTGGCATATATTTCCAAGAAATACTATAGTAGAGAACTCGTGTTGTGTAACAACAAGCTCTTTATTCCAACATTGAAATGATTACTATGATCAGTCTCTTCAATATGTAACTCTATACTCTCCTTAAATTATCCAACTATATAACTATATAACTCCTTGACTATTCAAATTGAATGATATCCTATCATATTTATACATATAGCTTCTCCTTCACAAAAGGAAAAGGAATTACAACAATATGAGATCAGATCCTAAACAAGTGGATCTACAACTAACAAATTCTAGATCCTAAACATGTGGATATTTCACCACCAAATATTGGATTAGATATAATATAGTTTGAATAAGATAATAACATCATATTCCATAAGATCCATGTGTCGAAATTTGTAGATATGGGTCCCCACTTGGTCAATCCACTTAGCTACAGAATTGCAGGCTAGTTAGACCAGTTTTGGAAATCTCAACCATACACCCCTTGTTTTGTACTTTTTGTATATTTTTCGTGCTTGTCACCTAAATGAACCTATTCTGAACAAAACCCATATATTATATTGTTGATATTCCTCTACATCTATTCATAAATTACATGGAAAGTTTGACTACTAGAACTGCCAATCAACTACAGAATTCGCAACACAATTGTTGAATTTCACAAGTTAGGAAATCACAATATCTACTCTAAGTAATCATCAAAGCATGGAAAATCAACTATTTTAGTGTAAGTATGCCACATGAATCTCATATGGGGCAGAAATGGAAAAATTTAGAATTATGAGTGATGAAGGGAATGATGATGAAAGGGAAAAATAAATGAAAATTGACTAAATGGCATCGTAAAATGTGTTATTTATGAGGTCCAACAATGGAGAAACATCTTTTTTTAAATCTTCTCAAGGCCTTCGTCAATAATTTCCTCTCTCCCCTTCACTATATGTTCTAATGGATGACGCATTGAATAGAATATTATAATAAGAACAAATATGTGGTCCAATTCCTAGTCTCTGGATTTCCACAGGTGTCAAAAGAATTAATCGTGCACAATTGATAACGATACATTTCTTCTTGGAGGGCAATAAAGATTTATAGCTCACAGATTCAAAAACTATTTTGGATCAGTTCACTCAGATCTCAAGTGGACAAATCAATAAGAACAAAATCTAGTTGTATTTCTATAACATTAGTGCTCTATGTTGGAGAAATTTCTATTTTCGACACACTAGTTCAGTGGGAGTAACACTAGTTCATTGGGAGTTAACTGACTAGTTCTTTTTTTATACTTTTTATTTTTACCATCACTATTATGCATGCATTCATTCATAAGGAAAGCTAACTACTTGATTTATTTTCTTAATTATGGAATGCTTTGCCCTATATATGAGTGTATTCCACTCATTCATTGTATCATATTGATCATGATCTTTGTTTCGATCATCAGCTCATTGGAGTAGTGTGAATATATTTTCTCATTTCTCCATATTGAATCTCTCTTCTTTTCTTGATAAGATTTGTTTGTACTTGCTTTAGCTAGATCTCCTGTGCAGGTTTACATGAAACAATGACATGGTATCAGAGCTATGCTGCTTGGAGCAAGCCAGACAAGCTAAAGCATAAGGAAAATCGGGGTTTTCGCGAGCTAAATCCGTGATCGTAACTTTTAGCAATTATTCCTCCCAAAATATTACAGTTTTGAGAAAATGGTCCACGATGAAAGTAAATTGGCCCATTTTGGAAGTGGGTTTCAACCGTTTGGTGAGATTCTTAACCGTTTGCTCAGAAAGTGAGCCACAAGATAGCCTCCTGAAACTGATACGAATTTGTGTCCGTACCTTTCCACATTCATTGCTCCAAAAATATTATGTTTTGGAGGAAACGGTCTAGGAAGAAAGTAAATCGACCAATTTTGGAAGTGGGTTTTCAACCGTTTGGCGAGATTCCTCATCGTTTGCTCAGAAAGTAAGTCGCAAGATCATCTCTTGAAACTGATATGAATTTTTAATTTCTTAAGTTTTCACTTGCAGATTGAGAGTAAATTTTTAGGGGTTCTTGGAATCAGTGGGAGATACGGATATGACAACTATTATACAATAAAACTTGGTGGTAATCCTCACACCATACAATTATTTTGATTGGAAGCCCAAGGAAGAATTCCAACTCAGAAGGAAATGATTGTATATTTTAATGATGGCGACAGAAACATAACCTACATCAGCGATTGAGAAGATGACATGGGAAAACCGTAAAGATGAGGCCATAGGACTACTTCTTGAGTTAATATCCACTGATTTGTGGTTTCATGTTGCCACATGCAAGACTTCAAACGAGATCTGGACCACCTTGAAAGGACTCTTTGGAAAGCAGGATGAGATGCGAGGTCATATGCTTGAGGTAGAGTTGAATACCTTAGACCCTAAAAGTTTTGATAATATGAAAGATTTTTTTACTAAGTTTAAATATTTTCTATTAAGCTTGGGTGAATGTGGTATTGATAAGTCTACATAAGAGAAACAACTTATTCTAACAATCTTGGCCAAGCTAGGACTAGAATACACTATATATGTCTCCAATTTCCATTCTGGCAGATGTCTTTTTGGAACAAATTGGAAAATGCCTACGTTGGCTTAGTTCATTGAGTCTCTTACATAAGAGCAAACAAAACTCATACATATGGGCCTCATGAAATATCCCAAAGCACATGCACTCACCATGCAGTATGGAAAAGGGTCATTCAAACATAATAGGAAGGAGGGATATTCCAAATCCTTTAATGATTCTTCAGGTTCCAAAGACTCTTCAGATTCCAAGAAGAAGAAGGGAAAGCAGTGCAGTTATTGCAATAAACCGAATCATGAATAATCCACATGCATGAAGAAATAGATCGATCTTATGGCACATGCACTTCATTAGAACATGTAATGTCTCTAAGGCTGAGCCCTGTTGTAAATCATGTCTATGAAGTATAAAGCTTGCATTATGAATTGTAATTATGTTTTATAGGCTGGTGAGCCAAGTTTATATAAGCTAGTGGGATTATGTATTATTAGGCCGGAGAGCCTAAGTGTTAAGGCCGTGAGCCTGCTTTTGTATATGTAATCATGCAGAACATTAATAAAAAATATAAACACCACTGCATGTATACCGACCACGATGAATGAGTGATGGGGGACTAAGCTTCCATAGAGTAGGTAAGGGATTGCGGGCTGGAAGGTTGGAAAGAGAGGCTAAGTGTTGAGCCTAGGGGATTAAGTCCTTGGGATTAATATTTTAATATTATTCCAAAAGCCATGTGAAATATATGTTTTGTCCTAAGTTCCTAGAGAGGAACGCATGCTGATGGAGTGCATGCAGCTTCATGAGTGACATGTGTCGACCCAGGCACATGCTGTTAAAAAAATTGCAGAAGTCAGCCATAGGGGGGGTGTGTTTCGGTCATTCTATCATCCTCTACCTGAGTTCATCGTGATGCCTGTATGAATTCATTTTGCCTTTCCGTCTGCATTTTCTTACCCATGAACCGTGAAGGAAACCCTCACGAGAAAATTGTTTGCTCTTGCATTTTTCCATTCTCCACTTGAGTCACTTTTCCATTCCCCATCCTTTGTGAATTCGGTTTAGCTCTGCAATTGACCTCTTTTAAGAACCAAACATCAATATAGCATATAAAAACCTCAGGAAAAGTACTCAACGCCTTGAAAAAGAGATAATTTCATATAATAAGCCTCTTTGAGGGGGCAACCTCCTTTTACCCCACTTAAATGTTCAAGTACAAGATGATT
>ML778715.1:383479-412513 GCA_009831015.1 Picea engelmannii
GTTGGAAGGGTGAGGGAACTATACCCTCATCTTCACATAGACTGAGATAGTCTTTTGGAGGTCCAAAAGCTTCCCAATGGGGAGGTGTGATCAGGGGATCAAATTTTGCTCAATTTTCAAAGTGCTCAGAATGCAACAAAAACAGTGCCATTGCGTCCGTCTCGTCTTCCTGATTTTGGCGGTATATTTACTTTCTCAAATGGAGTCTGTATGGAGGAGATATCGCGATCTGTCCGCCAAGCCAAACAGGCAAAATTTTAGGGTGCTGACTGTACCTGTCCGTACAGTTCGTACGATGACGTGGCAGGATCGTACAGACCGTATGGAGGTGTTGTGGCAACTGTTGGTTGTTTTTTTGTTGGCAAATATAGTGATGACACGTGTCGCATTGGCAGCAAATGGTGTGAGGGCACGTGGCCCAATGCATGGGCGCCACATGTCCCTCATCGGTTGGTCTTTATTTGTTATGTAAAATTGTATGTGGGAGTCCGTGGGGTTCGACCCCCAGATCTCCCCCTCTATATAAACCTTAACAAACATCCGCCTACCATTACACCACCGTATGTTTCTTGAAATATATGCAGGGGTTAATTTATTTGAATTTACATAAATGTGTAAGTGGAAAGGGGGGCAGGTCGGGGCATAGCCCCGACCCGTGGACACATCGTTTAACATATGACCGTATATGTTGTGGCCCGGATTGTTGGCGCGCGCGCACGTTTTATTTCTTTGGATTGCAATGTATTACATTGCATATATATGTATTCCATATTATATTTAAAAATGTGCACGGGGTTTGGAACTTTAACCTTTGGTTAAATGCGTGTATATAACCCGTGGTTTGATTGGTGTATTAACCGCGCGGGAGTTTTAAAATGGATTAACCACTTTTTTGCCTAGCTGTTGGTCCTATGGCCATGCGCCCAAGTGCCGAGACGGTTAGGGGCTGGAGTTACCCTAACCATCCTACGGTTTGCACCGTTGGTGCGGTTGCACCCAGTGCCAAGTTTTTATGCTTAAATGAGCATGTGAGCCAGGTTTGAAACACAAGGGTGCGATTTGTAGAACCAGAGACAACAAAGTTGAAGAGGGAGACTTCAAGGAGGCTATCGTCTTCATTTTTCGACCGATTGAGGTGCCGAAAGAGCCCAGACATGGGTTTTGGGACGCTGGGAAGCCATTGGAGTAGTCGGTTTGTCATTTTGAGCATTTTAAGGCATGTTTTTTTAGCACTTTGAGCAATTTAATAATAATGATCCATTGGAAGCTGGACCAGGAGATGTAGCCTGGAGAGGGGTGAACTCCTTTATCAAGTTGTTGTGTTTATGTGCTGATGTTCATTGTTTTATGCTGCTGTCTATGTGTATTTTTATATAAGTAATCCTTAAGTATGTGTTGCAAACTGATCCGGTTTCTTTAAACACATAACATTTCACTTGCAATATTTATTCAAGTTTTTCAAGTCTTCTTCATTTTTAGATCAAGGACTAATTTCAGACCTCAGAATGTTTCTGAGTGTCAACGAACTACTTGACCATGTTACAAAGATCAGGAGGTGTAGCGGTATTATAAAACTACAACCGATGTGGTATATGGCCATAGGGAGAGAGAAAAATCCACACCATAAGTGTTGGATCAAGTAGATGAAGGTTCAGAAGGAGGGTACCAAGCCATTGGCCAGAAGTCATTGAGAAGTAGAGTTGGATGGCCAGAATTCTCTATGGAGAACTCACGAAATCGCGAGGGCCATAAGATGGCCAGAAGTTGCAAGGTGGTTATTGGATGGAGAAACTCGCCACCCTAGGATCCAGAAGAAATGTGGGTTGTTGATCGTGGTTGGTTTGAACCGTTGGATCATTTCGTGAATTTATGGATCGTGAACTTGGAGCGCAGGCCAAATTCTTGGTCACTCCAAGTCTCGAATCGCGAAAGAGATTAACAAGGGTAGAATCGAATGATGGAGCGCTTCCAGGAAGAAGTGCCAAAATCCTGTGAGCCCTCGGATCCAGCCAACTAGCGAGGAAGTTAGGGCTAAAGAGATTTGATAGGTGTAAGCATAGGAGAGATCTGGACCATTAGATCCAAATCATTGAGGATCATTGGATATCGTACAAGAACTCGTGTATCAGAATTTGGGGATTGAAGTGACAAGAGATTTGGAGTCTCTGCGTCGTGAACTCCCGGTTACTGAAAACCTGAAACTCTGAAATCCCGAAACGATCTACACCATAGATCGTAGGAGAGGAACTTGACCATTAGATAAAGTAGATGAATAGACTATAATTTCAGAATTTCGGAAAATGGAAGTTCAAGATGAGTAGATGCACGAACTCTTGATGCCTGAAACTCGGAAATGAAAAGTAAAAGTAGTGGGGCCCCCTGACATTGTTGGGAGTGAGGTGGACCTTCTTAAGGAAACCATGTGTCACTACCTTGGTGGGCGAAAGTTGTGTTGTGGGCCCGAAGGGTAAGGAAATCAAATTTTCAAAAGTCGGGAGTTGGAGAGGGAAGTGAGTGCGAGAACCTCCGGGACCAAAACCCCGAAACCTGAAACCCCGAAGCCCCAAAACCCCGAAGCCCCAAAATCCCAAAACCTGAAGTTTCGTTTGGAGAGCCTTGTAGCACCTAGCAGTTTAGTGTTTGATCATGGCCTGTGGACGCATGGGTTGGGGACTAAGAAAACGGGGGCTATCGTCGGAAATTGCAGAGCCAAACAGAGCTCAGAAAATTCGTGGAATCAAAATGTTTTCTTATTCGCATTGGTTTATGAATGTTGTAGTTTTATTAAGGGTTTAAGGCCTGACAAACTTCGATTGAATGGACATTGTGTGTGTAGAGTTCAACGAGTGTCAGGACAGCCATGAATCGACGTCGAGTATAGAAATGGAAGAGGTGTAGATTGCCTCCAATTCAGAGAACGAAAGAGAAGGAAGGGATGCCAACTTGGGAGTCGAAGGATCAAACTCCTATGGGCATGGAAGAGAATTGGATAAGGAAGGGCATGTGATGAAAATCATTGAAAGATTGTAGAAAGAGGCCTAGGCTCGCCGAGCTGATAGCCGAAAGCTCATGAGGGTCAGGGATCGACAAGGTGAATTTAACTTAAAGATGTTGAAGAACCTAGAAAGAATAGAAAGGAAATTGGAAAAGGAGAGTGACACAAGCAAAACAGGGAGTCGCACGACCCCTGAGAGAAAAATAAGATAGAGAAGTGGTAGCAGACATCGTCGTCGCTCCCCAAATCATTCCGATAAGGAAGCACACAGTATTTCAAGCCCATCCCCTACCAGGAAACACCGAAGATCTGGAGTGGATGAATTGAAAGGGGAGATGAACAATATTATGCCTCTATGTTTGATGGATAACATAAGAAGGACAAAGATGTTGAAACATGGTTGCTTGGCATGAGGAAATATTTCCAACTGCAGAATTATTCCTCTCATGCAGAAGGAAGAATTGTGATGTGTCAACTAAATGGAAAAGCATCCATGTGGTGGGATCAACTTGTGCAGGTGCAATACGTTAGAGAGAAAGATATCACATGGAAGGAATTCAAGAAGTATTTTGAGAGGAAATACCTGACTAAAAGATACTATGACAGAAAGATGAAGGAGTTCTCCGAACTCAAGCTAGGTAGCATGACCATTGATGAATACGAATGAAGGTTTTTGGAATTACTGAAGTATGTTCCATTCATCAAAGATGAGGCTGTCAAGATTCAGAGGTATCTGAGTGGACTACCACCTCCCATTGGTGACAAGATTCAGTATGATGATCCTAATACTATTAAAGAAACAATAAGAAGATCAAAATTATTATATGAGCAACAAAGAGAAAAGCCTACCTTTCGAAAGGCTTGGGATGACCATAAGAAGTTTAAGAAAGAACAGAGGCAGAAGGGAAACAAACCTCCCTTTTTCAGAAATAGTCCTCAAGGACATCCATCATTTAGAGAGCCAAGAATGGATGAAGTGGGGGAACAAAGGCCGAGACAGATGCCCATTCAGTTTTGGGGTTGTATAGAGAACCACAAGTACAGAGATTGTCCCCATAAAAATGGCAAAGCAAGAGCTGTCCATAATTTTCAACAAGATGAAATAGTGGAGGACATGGGCAGTAGAATGCCAAGTATCTATGCGGCCCTGGACAACAAGCAAGTTGAATTTCAATTGCACATTATTGAAGTGGAATTTATGATTAACAACCAACCATTTATTATTTTAATTGATTCAGGGGCTAGCCATAGTTATGTAGATCCTAGGGTGGTGGAAAGTTTGAATTTATCAAGAAGAAAACATGAAAATTATTGGTTAGTGTAGTTGGATACAGGAACCAAGAGGAAAGTCACTGAGTTGGTTAAGTCATGTCCGGTGGACATGAAGGGATTGAGCACGAAGGCTGAATTAAATATTTTGCCTTTAGGCTCTTATGACTGTTTAATTGGGATGGACTGGTTGAACCATCACCATGCTCTCCTGGACTGTCGTAACAAGGAATTTACATGCCTTGATGAGGAGGGGAATCAGAAAACAGTCCAAGGAATTCCCAGAGCTGTGGTTGTTATATAAATCTCAGCAATGCAGATGAAAAAGTGTTACATGAAAGGCTGTCAATTGTTTGCAGCATGTGTGGAGGAAGCATCTAGAGATGAAGTCTCAAAGATTGGAGACCATGCAGTACTAACAGAGTTTGAAGACGTATTTCAGGAAGTACCCAGACTACCTCCGAAGAGAGATATCGATTTCTCTATAAATTTGATGCCTGGAGAAGCTCTAGTGTCGAAAGCTCCTTATAGAATGAGTACACTAGAGATGAAAGAGTTGCAATTGCAGCTTGAAGAGATTCTAAAGAAGGGGTACATTCACCCAAGAATGTCACCTTGGGGTGCCCCAGTCCTGTTCATGAAGAAGAAGGGAGGGACGTTGAGGTTGTGCATTGATTTCAGACAGTTGAACAAAGTAATTGTCAATAACAAGTATCCTCTACCGAGGATCGACGATCGTTTCGATCAGTTGAAAGGTGCAAAAATATTTTCGAAGATAGATATCAGATTGGGATATAACCAGGTAAGAATAAAGGATGAAGACATCAACAAGACCACCTTTAGAACAAGGTATGGTCATTACGAGTTCACAGTGGTGCCGTTTGGACTATCAAATGCACCCGCTATTTTTATGAGCTTGATGAATGGAGTATTCAGGGACTATCTAGACAAGTTTGTCATTGTCTTCCTGGATGGCATTTTGGTGTATTCCAAATCAGAGGAAGAGAATGAAAAACACCTGAAGATGGTGCTACAAGTGTTGAGAGAACATTAGTTGTATGCCAAGTTGAGCAAATGCTCATTTTATCAAAGGCAGATCCATTACTTGGGGCACATTATTTTAGAAGAAGGGATCATCATGGATCCTGAAAAGGTTGAGGCCATTAGAGAATGGTCAGGGCCAAGGAATGTGGCAAAATTTAGATCCTTTATGGGTCTAGAAGGCTATTACAGAAGGTTTATCACAGGGTTCTCAAAGATAACTCACCCTATCACTTCCTTGCAAAGGAAGGAGAAAAAGTTTCAGTGGACTGAAGAGTGTGAGAAAAGTTTCCAACGATTGAAGCAGTTGTTAACCAATGCTCCAATCTTGAGGATTGCAGATCCAAATGTGGATTTTGTGGTGTGCACAGATGCATGTAAAGAAGGGTTGGGAGGATTTCTCAGTTAGAATGGATTTGTAATCTTTTATGAGTCCAGGAAGCTGAAAGAGCACGAAAAGAATTATGCCACTCATGATTTGGAGTTGGCATCAATTGTTCACGCTCTGAGGAAATGGAGACATTACCTCATGGGAAGGAGATTTGAATTGAGAACGGACCACAACGGTCTAAAATATTTGTTTGATCAACCAACCTTAAATGCTATACAAAGTAGGTGGCTGGAATTTCTGTGTGAATACAACTTTGAGATCAAGCATATCAAAGGAAAGGAGAATAAAGTGGCTGACGCACTCAGCAGGAGGGTGCATGAATTACATGCTACAACCGTTAGTATGTATCAGACTAATATTAAAAGCATAATTCTGGAGGCTGCAAATATAGATCTGCAGTACAGAGAATTGGTAGCCAAGCTACAACAGGGTAAGATGCCACAGAAGATGGAAATTTATAAATTGGAAACAGATGGAATAATGTTGTACAAGAACATAATTTTTGTACCCAATGTCCAGTGCTTGAAACAAATGATTTTGCAGGAGATGCATAATGTGCCTTATGCAGGGCACCTTGGATATTAGAAAACAGTAGCAGCGGTCAAGAGCCATTATTTTTGGTCAGGTATGAAGAGAGAGATCGCTGAATACATCGCCATATGTATGGAGTGCCAGAAAGTTAAAGCTAAGCATAGGCACCTAGTAGGGTTGCTGCAACCTTTACCCATTCCTGAGTGGAAGTGGGAAGTAGTAATGAGGAATTTTATTACGAGATTTCCCAGAAAAACCAAGCTGAATGATTCAATCATGGTGGTGGTGGACAAGCTTACAGAAGTTACCCATTTTATTCCACTAAAAACTACTCACAAGGCAGTAGATGTTGTTGATATTTTCATAAAGGAAGTGGCACAATTGCACGGAATTCCTAAAATGATTGTGTCTGACAGAGACCTGAAATTCACCTCAAATTTCTGGAAAGGATTGTTCAAAGGATTCAGAATGAATCTGAACTTTAGTACAGCTTATCATCCTGAGTCTGGTGGACAGACAGAGAGGGTGAACAAAGTAATAGAAGACATACTAAGAATGTATGTGATGGACAAACCATCAAGATGGGAAGACTACCTGCCCTTGGTAGAATTTGCGTACAACAATGGGTATCATGCATCATTGAAGATGAGCCCATTTGAAGCACTTTATGGAAGAAAGTACAATACTCTAGTGAGCTAGGATAATCCAGCTGATAGAGCAGTAGTTGGGCTAGAGTTGCTCAAGAAGATGGAGGACCAAATGATAAAAATTAAGCATAATTTGAAAGCTTCCCAGGACAGGTAGAAAAGTTATGCTGATAAGAACAGAACCCAAAAAGAGTTCAAAGTGGGTGATAATGTTTTCCTGAAAGTGAAAGCTAACAGGAGTTCCTTGAAGATAGGAAGTTGCGCCAAGTTGGCAGCCAGATTTTGTGGGCCATTTGAAATCTTGGAAAGGATTGGGCCAGTTGCATATATTCTTGCATTACCTACATCCATGACTGTACATAATTTGTTTCATGTTTCATTGCATAAGAAATATATACCAGATGTTAATCATGTTGTCGATTGGAGTGTGATTCAGGTGGAACAAGAAGGTGTCCTGCAAGTGCATCCTGTGCGCATATTGGACAGGAAAAACAAACAGCTCTGGAATCGAGCTATAGGTCTTGTAAAGGTCCAATGGATCTGGTACGGTCCTAAGAATGCAATATGGGAGCATGAAGATGTTATGCGGGCAGAGTACCCGCATATTTTTGAAAATTTTGAAAAGCTTGCAAATGCATTGTAAAGCTGCACTAAGGACAATGCAAAAATAAGGGGAGGGGATTGTAATGTCCCCAAGGTCGAGCCCTATTGTAAATCATGTCTATGAAGTATAAAGATTGCATTGTGAATTGTAATTATGTTTTATAGGCTGGTGAGCCAAGTTTATATAAGCTGGTGGGCTTATGTATTATTAGGCCGGAGAGCCTAAGTGTTAAGGCCGGGAGCCTTCTTTTGTATATGTAATCAAGCAGAACATTAATAAAAAATATAAACACCATTGCATGCAGATCGACCACAATGAATGAGTGATGGGGGACTAATCTTCCACAGAGTAGGTAAGGGATTGGGGTCTGGAAGGTTGGAAAGAGAGGCTAAGTGTTGAGCCTAGGGGCTTAAGTCCTTGGGAATAATATTTTAATATTATTCCAAAAGCCATGTGGAATATAAGTTTTGTCCTAAGTTCCTGGAGAGGAATGCATGCTGATGGAGTGCATGCAGCTTCATGAGTGACATGTGTCGACCCAGGCACATCCAGTTAAAAAAATGCAGAAGTCAGCCGTCGGGGGGGGGGTTCGATCATTCTGTCATCCTTCGCTTGAGTTCACTGTGATGCCTGTCTGAACCCGTTTTGCCTCTACATCTACATTTTCTTACCTACACACCATGAACGAAACCCTCACGGGAAAATTGTTTTCTCTTGCATTTTCCCATTCTCCACCTGAATTGTTTTTCCATTCCCCATCCTTTGTGAATTCTGTTTAGATCTACGATTGACCTCTGCATTGATTCCTTGTCATGCACCCTGAAACTAGTGGAAAACTCATGAACTGAGCCATGTCTCCTGTGAAGTTCGAACACCCTGTAAATGTCTAAACCGTGTTGTGTCTTAGTGTGGACTGTTGTCGTTTTTGGTTGTTCATACCCAAATTCCTATTGTTGTTGTTATCGTCAGTTAACTGAATTGCTATTACTGTTTTGGTTATCCTCACCATGCGGGAAGTGAGTCGGAAGGGGATGAAGAACTGGGTTTTAAGGCCCTTATTTGAAGAGGCATTCTGTCAGGCCTGTGAGAAGCTATTTCCAGGTGAAGGAGTCTACTGGGAAGTGGTATTCTTCCAGAGAGAGTCCAACACCAACTACGGAGCTCTAAGACTTCATGATCCAGCCTGTTTCTGAGACCTAGACAGGGAGGTGAAGCAATGATGGACTGTGCTTGTGAAGGTGTATACTCTCGGGAAAAATAGGCATGTGGGGAATAAGAGTCCGTGAGTAGTGGGCGTAAGAAGGCATCCTAGGAAGAATCCTTCTGGTTATTCTGTGCAGTTTTCTGTATAACCTCAGCCTAGACTAGGATTCCTTGCCTTGGGTGGAGCTTAGTCCCAACTCGAGGGTGACCCACTATTGAAAATGATGAGTAGTGTGGTCTAAGGCTAGGAGGTTCATGGAAGGCCTGCACGTGGTTGGTGGAATTACCATGGTTTCAAAGATAAGTATCAACTTATGCTTAAAATTTGTTTTTCATGCCTATGATGCTTATATGTATCATGTGTTCTTTTGTGCATATGAATTATTGTTAATGCCAGAGATTATTTATGTTAGCAGTAATCTTGGGCTTACTCTGAGTTAAATGTGTTTAATATGACTTAAATGCATGTTATTAATTAAGTATGAGAATGATGTTGTTCTGCACAGTAGCGTTTTGCTCGGCCAGTGGGATGACGGTCGGGGACGTTACAGAACAACCTTGGAAACTTCATTCAAGAGGGAGTCAATAAGCAAAAGGAAGAAGATCATGCTCCTAAGAAAGGTAATCATCATGCTGTGGTTGCAATTAATTCCTCATTTGATTCATGGATTATAGATTCTGGTGCATCCCATCATATGGCAGCGAAAGAGGAAGTTTTCTCTTCCTTGATTCCATGCTCAAGACCCCCTATTCTCCTGGGGGATGATGCTCCAGTAGTAGTAGCATGAGAAGGGAGAGTGGAACTCCACAATGGAAATTTTGAGAATGTTTTACATGTTCCAAAGATTTCTATGAATCTGCTCTCAGTTTATCAGATTGCTCAAAAAGGTAGAAAGGTTGAATTTACATCATATTCAGTTTCAGTAATTTACATGTATGACAATTCCATCATTGCAATTGGTGAGGTGGATCACAAGTCAAGGTTGTATAAATTCACTAAGTTTTCTGACGATGACTCCTCTATTCTACTTACACATAAGGAGAGTACTTTGCATGCACCTCCAGTGCAACATGCATATACTCTTGTTCTTGCATCAGTTTCAGACATCAGAGATGATTCCATACACTCAGATTATGTACATGGAAATAAGAAGGTAGTTTATCCAGATAAGAAGCCAGCGTCGAAGCCTCAACAAATTCCCAATAAGGCATATACCATACTTCAGGCAATAGGAAACCTTGCAAGGAATTCATTGGATTTGAGGAGGACTCGATCTCAGCATGAGGAGCCTTCTCATGTATTTTCAGCTTCAGAACCTGCGATGCCCATGCATTGCTATATGGTTCAATCTACTGATCCACATAACTACAATAGGGTTGTGGGAAATCCATTATGGAAACCGGCCATGCAGAAGGAGTATGACTCACTCCTACAAAACCAGACTTGGAATCTGGTTCCACGTCCACCAAAAAGGAATATTTTCAGGTGCAGATGGGTCCACAGGATTAAGAAGTACAAGGCTTGACAGGTTGCCAAAGGACTTCATCGGGTCCATAAAGATTTCTACATCTTCACGAACACTTTCAATGAACATAAGTTTCAAACTTTGCGGGATCGTCTTGCAATGAAGAAAACAGTTGTCTAACAACTGTTATTTTCTTCTTTTGATACATTTTCTTTTGAGGGGGGGGTTTGTTCCCACGTGGTTTTCCCTCTTTCCTCACTTTTATTCAGTGTTCATTAGTTGCATTGTACATGAGTACCTAAAATGGCCTAGTAGCCGGGACTCATTTTTACTCCATAGTAATGTTCAGGGGGGGTGTTGGAGAAATTTCTATTTTCGACACACTAGTTCAATGGGATTAACACTAGTTCATTGGGAGTTAACTGACCAGTTCTATTTTTACCATCAATATTATGCATGCATGCATTCCTAAGGAAAGCTAACTGCTTGATTTATTTTCTTAATTATGGAATTCTTTGCCCTATATATGAGTGTATTCCACTCATTCATTGTATCATATTGATCATGATCTATGTATCAATCATCAGCTCATTGGAGTAGTGTGAATATATTTTCTCATTTTTCCATATTGAATCTCTCTTATTTTCTTGATAATATTTGTTTGTACTTGCTTTAGCTAGATCTCCTGTGCAGGTTTACATGAAACAATGACACTCTAATCTTAATGGGCATAGCCAATATCTTTCAATTCCCATTCAAAACCAATTGGATATCTTACAAATATTTGGGAATGTCGATTTTCCTGAAAACACTTCATAGGGATACTTGGAAAATAATCCTTCAAAAAAATAAAGAGAATTTTGAGGTATGGCATTCCCTTTGGTTGAATTCAATAGACAGGTTGATTTTGGTCAAATCTATTCCCTCATTGCTTCCTATCTTCCAATTTTCCTCATTATTGGCTCGTGCTGGTGTTAAAAATAATTTAACGCATGTTATTTGAAAATTCCTTTGGCATGGAGGGAAATCAAACTCAAAACAATTTCATTTGGTGAATTGGTCTTTGGTAAGGTACACTAGAGAGCATGATGGTATTGGCATACGAAATCCTGGGATGGTGAACACTGCTCTTGGTTCCAAACTTCTATGGTGATTGGTGACAAGAGATCGAGACTAGTGGAAAACAACCCTTCTCAGGAAATATTTCTCAGGGGATTAGAGGATATGTCTTGATCACCCTCTCGCTCAACATATGGTTTTTCCTATTTGGAATATTCTTTGGGTCTCCCTCCCTGTTTTTCAAATCTCTCTTACTTGGATTCCAAGAAATGGAAGAAATATCAATATTTGGAAGGATGGTATATTGGGAAATCCCCGTTTAATTCAAGATCCCTCTCTCCTTCTCAGATGTTGATTAGATAAATATAATAAGTCCACTCTTTTTTATATCTCTAGGTGGGGTTCCAATGGTGTGTGTTGGTCTGGGATCTAGATCTATATCCTCCCCATATTAATGCTCTAGTTTCTAAAATATTGATAAAAATCCAAGGGATGGCTTCGATATATTTGCAGTATAGAGATAACAGAGGATGGGGAGAAGTTGGCTATTCTGTTAAGGGAGGATATATTTATTTTCTTCAACAATCCAATATTCCTGAAAAGTGAAATATCTGGAGGAATATTTGGAATAGTGATGGTCTCCCAAAAATAAATATATATTTTTTGGACACCCTGTGGAATACTTCATAATAAATAATATTCCATACCAATTTAGATAATTCACATTCCATAAATAGATGGATGGAGGTATCCAAACTTTTTCAACACAAGGAACATCTAAACGACCCCTGAAATCCAGAGTTCAAAAAAGAGGATTTCAGGGGTTGGTTAGATGTACCTTGTGTTGACAAAGTTTGGAAACCTCCATACATATATTTATGGAATGTGAATTCTCTAAACATGTATGGAAGATTGTTTATTATGAAGTATTCCATAGGGTGTTGTGGCCCACCTCACCTAAAACCTTACTGGGAAAATGGGGTACTTTTTATCATATCTCTTTTCATGCTAAGACTCTCTTTAAAAAAGCTTGGATGGCATCCTCTAAATATGTTTGTTGGCAGTTGTGGTTAGCTCAAAATCAAGCCATTTTCAAGAATCAAAATTCTACTCCACATTGTGTAGCTACACATTCCTTAAGTAATATGGAAGAATTCTTAAATTAGAAGAGGATAAGAGTGGAGTCCCCTCTGAGATTAGATCCTGTGGAGGAACTATGTATGAAAAAAATAAATTTAAATTTTGCAGTAAGCAATAAGATAACACAAATATCATTTTGGCAGCTTTGATCATATCCTTTTGATTTTCATTATTGGATTATCTTCCAATCTTGTTCTACTCTCTTTTTTTATCGGGATTCTAAAGGAAATATAGGGGAGGCAGGTGCGAGGGGAGGGGGGGTGCTATATGGAACTAGAGGAAACTAAGAAGTATAATTTTATTGGAATCTTGGAGTCACCTCGAACAACAAGGTTGAAGCTTACACAATTTTCCAAGGCACTCAAATTTCTAAGCAAAGATACATTTCTCAATTGAATATTATAGGGGATTCCAAAAACAACATCTGATATTTTGTAACAGGATCTATCCCGAGGGATGTCAATTTGAAGTTTCTCATTAAATGGAATAGGCTCACTCTATTTTCCCTTTCTGTTTATTTCTTTCATATTCTTCAAGAAAATAACACTGTAGCAGACAAAATGGCTAATAGAGCCATTGGCCTAGCCCCCCGTTCCTTGTGGATCGGGGGGTGTAAAGTATATCCCCCTCCCTAAATCATAACACTTGGTGTTGGGGTGGGGCCCATGGGGTCAGTATGGAACTCACACCTACTTGCATGAATCTGTGTGGATGGATATGTGGGGATATATTAGCATGTCTAATTTTGGATTATGGGGAGAGGCAATCGTTATTAGCAATGGGTTGGAGTTGCAGATTGGCTCATGGTTGTTCGAATAATTTCATGGAAATCGCATGGGGTCATGATTCTATTGCTCTTCTCTTGATGGAAGTGACATTGGATTGGAAGGCTTCCATTATTGCACAGAGTGGAAGATGGGGTTTAGTATAGTTTTGTGTGGTGGAAAACATGGATTCTGTCAGTCGGATTGTAAATTTGTATGGAAATTAAATGGGTACATTCCTAGACAACGAATTCATGGTAATTGATAAATGTATCTCTTTGATATGGAATGGTGGTATGATGTTAAATTTGGAACTATGATGAGGGAAAGTGCAGTGACATCTGGATTCATACTGGGAGCGAGTGATTGTTGTTTCATCATCCCTTTCTCATCTGTGCTTCATTTATGGATTGGAGGGCCTTTTAGAGAGGGTATGTAACTAGTTTTGGCTTCAATATTTTGGTTGTGGAACGTTATTCTTTTACCATTAGATAGAAGGTAGCACAAGGTATGCAACTAATCATGGAAAACAGGACGAGCAAAGGTTAGAAGGATATGGAAATGAAAGAGGACAAGCTTGTGGAGAAACAACGATTGCTCATTTTGGTGAATGTTCTTAACTCTATGGTATCATTTGTTTTGGACACTCTGGTACATCACTGGGATTTGGTGGGTCAGCTCCAAGATGAGGTTGCCTTGTTGAGTAGTCAATTGGAAGCAATTCAATTGCAGTCTACCCAAGGAAATTTTGTTCATGAGAATTATGATTCAATTAAGGTTAATGGTTTCCCATCCAAAAGGGAGGAGACTACCATCCCATACCTGAATTCTCTAGCGATGCCTTTGGATAATAATGAAGACAAAAAATAGGAGGTTCAGAAAGATACAATTTCTATAGATTAGTTATGATTTGCTTTTTTGTATGTATAAATGGTATTTATTACCAGATATATTTAGTTTAGTTCTACAATAGTAGTATATTTTGAAGAAACAGTAGAAACATGATAGGAAAATAGATGCTTGTTGTGTTAGAAAAACTAGAATTTTTTGTTGGCCTCTGATTTTCCTTTTTGTACTTGATAGTCTTGGCCACTCCATTTTTATGAATAAAAATCCTCTTATATTTATGAAAAAAAACAAAAAACAAAATGATGGTTACCATATTTTATATATATATATATATATATATATATATATATATATATATATATATATATCTCACAATTTTAAAATTAAATAATGGTTATCGTTTCATATATCAAAGGTGTAATTTAAAAATAAATTAACTAATATGATATTTTTTAAAACATGGTTAAAAAATTATTAATCCACAAAGGATATACCAAATGGAAAAAAATCTAAAGGAGTCTATCTGAGGCCATCCTCATAAACAAGAACATATATTAAAGAGATTAACCTAAAGATCAAAAGAAAATAAAAAAAACAAAATTGCACAATCATATCAATAATTCAACATTGGTCAAGCATTCTAATAAAACAAAACTAACTCTCTCTATAAGGAAAAATAAATAAATTGAACGATTATTCATTGAAAAACACAACAATAATTTAAATGAGGTAGTGACACAATTTAAATGAGGTAGTGCCAATTTAAATGAGGTAATGCCATTTGGGGCTGCAAGGATTATGACATTTTTAATATGTACATAAAGTTTATGATGCTTAGATTCTTTCACCTATGTGAAGAAGTTAATACTTTAAATTGTTATGATTTAATATATATATTTTTTCCTATGTATGTTTTTTCACATATATTTTCAGAATTTTAATTTTATGAAAATGAATAATAATTCATGTTAAAAGGGAATTTTTTTTTATAATTAATTAATTAATGTATATGATCAAAAAGATGATATATATATATATATATATATATATATATATATATATATATATATATATATATATAAAAGACAGAGTATAATTTTAATGAAACAATACAATGAAGGATTTTATATGGAATTAAAATGCTCATTAATAATTCGACATGTTACTTGAGGGAATTACATTTAGGGGAGAAGGATAACACTCATCATAATCACCTAAGCTAAAGCTAATTTAAAAATTCAAATTCAAATTTTATTATGTTTTTTATTAAAAAATATTTTCATTCAATTAAATTATTATTATTATTTTCTTTTTAAGCTAGAAATTTGTTAGCTTCTATTAAGTGAAATTGAACTGTTACATAGCCATTGTCTTGATGCTAGAGATGCCAACAAAGGAAACTAGCTCTGACACCAAAACTTGAGTTTCAAAAAGAGTTTCCTTAAATGGCGAAAATTTAAAATGTTCAAACATAATGTAATGTCTATCAAACTGAAACAAAAAAACTATAAACTGATAAAAATGAGAAATTCATGGAACATAATTGGAAGATCATCATTCTCTAGGTACTCTCTTGTTGCCATGGTTCTGGGGAGGATTCGACCACACTGGGGCAATTATGCTCTAGACAGGACCACCATGAGGCATCGACACGAGCTGCGAACCAGAAATTTGGTTATAGAGTTCTCCAATTTTAATTTCCATCTTCTCTTGATGATATTTCTGCGTAGCCATATCCCTACAAAGGTTAAAGATAAGATGCAATTGGTCTTCTGAAAAGTGGGTGAGTCGTTCTTCCATTCTCTGCTAGGAAATTTAGTCTCCTTGCAGTGGAATGTTCTCATTCTCATTTTTCTTATGCTCCTCATAGTTAGGATCTCTTTTCTACTCATTTTCATCAAGAGGCCATTTGGGAGGCACCTCATTGATTTGAGGAAGATCTTCCTCTACAATTTCATAACCTCACAATTCCTCCTCGAGTCGAACACCAGAAGAATTTCCCTCCTCTTGATACTCCAGAGAATGTCGCATTGATTTAGAGATTCCAGATAAAAGTGACAAGTGACAATTCCTATTATAAAGACTTCGAATAGTACCACTACCATGGCATGCCCTGAATCTATCACGAGGCATGTTGCATGGAAGGAGAAGACCCAAAATAAAATAAAACGATTGTCTATAGCAACAAGACACTGAAGACCACTCAACAGTGAAGAAACAAATATTCTTGCTTCCAACAAAGGTTTCTGTGGAAACCTGGACCCAGAAAAGGCCTTTGTACAAGAAAACCAACTCATTGTCCTAAGCATTAACAATTTGAATACTTGCAACATTAAACCCGAACGGATAAGCAACACTAGAGAAAATTATTTGATCCATCACTATACTCACAAAATCGTAGGCTTGAATGAGATGTACTACAGGGAATCAAGACTCGTGGTAGCCACCTTTCTTGGGAAAAGGAAATAATACCAGGTGGCAACTCATCATGCACGTAGAGTTAACACCCCATCCGGGGCCATTCAACTAAATTATTAAATGTCAATTCAAGTTCAATTTTTTTCATTATCTTTATATTTATATTCATATTTATAATTATATAGTTAATTAATTAAAATTTTCAAAATATAATAATAATAATACATTTAAAATAATATAGTATAATAAAAATTTTAATAAAATATACAAATATTATATTATATAATAATTAAATACTCACCCTCTCTTTATATTTATTTATTTATTCTGTTAAGAAATACTTTGGAATCAATTATAATGGCGGCTTTTCTATTTAGTGAATTTTACTTTACTTTTTGACATTTCATATGAAAGATTATGCATCAATATGTATAGCTCAAATTTATTAAGTATTTTAAAGTTTGATTTACACATTCCGAAAAACCTTTTAGGTACTTTTCATTTTGAATATGGTATGGGATGTTAGAGGTAAATAGGCCAGATTAATTTTTGATAATGTAAAGGTTTGGGGACATGATTCATAACCTTTTGCTTGTAAATTATATCTTTCACTTACTTTATATATATATATATATATATATATAAAAGGTTATTTTCAATCCAAACACCAAATTGGTGTATGAGACCCCCTTGTTTGTGGGGTAAAGGATGTCATCCGTACATGGATTTGACTACTAAATCTATGGATGTGTACATACCCTACCCCCTTTTGGATTTGAAACTATGACCTCCGAAGAGGAAATACATGTTCTTAACCATTAAACTAATTAATAATATAATATAAACTTATGTTAGATTTAATTTTAAATTTAACATAAATATCACTTATCCATGACATCTTTCATCTAGTGTACCATCTCCTCCTCTTTGAAATATGCTTGGATGGATTTGATTCACATCTTTTTGTCTGAGGTTGAAGAGTGGGAGTCTTTACTAAGGTTGATGACTGAGTTCCTTATCATGTTGCACTCTGTTTCTAAAACATCTAATTTATGCCTTTGTTGGAATAAAAGATTGATAATTGTTGCATGTTGAGAAGCACATTGATGTTCATTCTCATGAACTTTGGAGGTCACCAAGAATAATGATATTCTATTACATTGAATAGCCAAATTGGAGCATGATTGACAAAAACTTGTTCCAATGCATAGGGGAGATTCTTTATCCCATAGGCCTAGAAGAAGGATGACAAGTTGTTGGCATCGTTTCATGCTTGTGCATGTCCCTCCTAATGTTGGGGAGTTTAGACCTAGGTTTCATTCAGAGTTAACCAACAAAAACCCCAAAGCATTGGCACTTCAATCTTCAACCAGGGATGAAGGTCTCACTCGAGATGTAATGAGGATCACAGAGACCATTCGGTCTTGTGACAGGGATGAAGGGATACCTACATAGGGATGGAATTCATGCACGCCATTAACATAATATTACTCTATAAATATGTTAAACAATACACACATGTATCTAGATAACACATAAGTGACACACAATAGATCAGATCTATTGTAGCTTTATTATTCCTTCCATTCCATTGAACACATACATACATTAAACTAACTATATCCAACAACAACAAAGTCTCATCCCTTCTTTACATAATTCTCCATAATTGCAATATTGCACGCCATGCACATCCTTATAAACCTTAGACATATGGCAGACTCAGACTTATATTCAGAAGCATTACAAAATTACAAAGTCTCAGAGTGAGCTTGACACACAATAGGAAACTCAATGAATATTTTAGGAAAGTGTATAACTCTCTAACAATCTAACTCTATTTTTTATATCACTACTTACTTTTATAGATTTAGCTTCTTGGGAGCTCAGTCTCTTTTAGTTTCTCTCCACTTTCTCTACTGACAAACTTCCTCGCATGCTTCTGACACATTCCTACATTCCATGTAGCCTTCTAGAATTAGGGAAATCTTAACTTCTTAACGAACTCATCTTTTGTTAGCTCCACGTTCCCTTGTGTTGTTGGAAGTAATCATTCAAGAATATTTTTAGACGATTCCTTTCTTTATTCTGGCATGTGTCTTCTTGATTTCTAGTATGCATAAAAACTTGGGCCAATGCACATTTTATAGACCTTGAGATTGGTACACAATATAAAAACTTTGTTCGATGTGCACTTCTTTTCATTCTCCGTGCATTAGCTTAGTCACATGAAAAATTGGAATGGGTGTGCAAAAAACTTGGAATGAGCACACACAACTATGTTTTTTCACCTACATGAGATTAACCCAAAACTTTGGGTTCTTTTAGCAATCTGTAAACTTCGTTCGGCTGAGAAAACGATTGATAGAGGCAACCTACAAACCAACTTTGAAGCCGAAAACTAGCCTTTCTGACCTGGAGAGGGCTCTCTCTGAGACTTCGTCTCTATACAGGTTATGGCTTTAAACTGTCGGCTAGATTTAACACTTTTATACACTATTTCTAGTTCTGTTGGCGGAAGAAAAGCAAGACCTTGGGCTATGGAGTCAATTTAATAAAACGATAGAAACAAATGACTTAGTGACTGAACTTGAGAGGATAAAGGCTAAGTAAGCAACAGTCTTTTAGTTAAAAATCGTTGTGTGTGGCAAGAGAAAAACACATGAAGAAACTCAGAGCACCGCTGGGTATGAATTTGGAGTTCACTTATAAGAAAAACACTCGTCTAAATGGCACAAATCTAGAGCACCGCGCGGTGAATTCTAGATTTGAATCACGTTCCTTTTTAGAGAAAAATATAGATATGAATATAAAGAACACAGGAAAGCACATACGCAAAGAGAGAGTATAATACATCAAACTGCCACTGTTAGAATCCTTTCGTCAAAGCTTCAGTACCTTTGCATTAAGTTTCAATTGAGCTTGAAAGCTAAATTCAATAGTCATTGTCTACACTATTTTTTCCAATCAACCCATTTTACATGAAAATGATCCCCATATATAAAAAAATAATGTCACCCTTGGCTACTAGGGTTGAACTACTCTCTCCTAGAATCATGGATCTGATTTCTTTGAAAGAGAACAATAACTTCAACAGATTTAATAAAAATAGAAAACCCAACTTTGCCAAATAATAATCGTAACCGAAATATTCTTTACAATCATTGATCATGATCAAAATTTGACCATATGGTTGTGATAAGTTGATCTTGAAGTTGACTACTAAACCAGTCATTTGCATAGCGCACCCTGTATCATGTGCGTGGGAAAATCCTATGCGTAAAAACATCCTCTCCACAACAACATCCTATGCGCGACAACATCCTCTACGCGACAACATCCTATGCACGACAACATCATCTACGTGACAGCATATTATGTGTGACAACATCCTCTGCTTGACAATGTCCTTTATGTGACAACATCCTCTACATGACATCATCCTTCACGCGACAATATCCTCTGCGCAACAACATCCTTTGCGTGACATCATTCTCTACATGACAACATCCTCTACATGACATCATCCTTTGCGTGACAACATTCTCTGCACGAAATCATCCTCTACACGACAACATCCTTTGCGCGACAACGTCCTTTGCGTGACAACATCCTTTGCGTGACAACGTCCTTTGCGCGAAAACCTCCTCTACGCGACAACATTCTCTGTGCGACAACATCCTCTACACGATGCGTAGCAAATTTTGCAGCGTGCAGTTGCAAATAGAAATGGAAAAAATAAATGATAAAGCTTCCCTTTGAAACCGACCCTTGGAGATGTTAGATGATGCCAGGAATAAAAACAATATTGGTGGTAACAAGCATGACTTTTGCAAACTGTTGACAAACCTCTAGCCTCAGCTATGAAAATCACGGTGCTAATAGCTGGCTCCAATGGGGATGATATCCTCCCTATGAGGTAGCAAAGAACCATATACCAAGTGCCTTGTCCATTATTCTATTCCCAAACCATTAAAAACTCTTCTTTGACCTATCACTTGTATCCGCTGAAAATTCAAAACTGTATGTTCTCCAAACTGAAATCTGGAAACTACTAAAAATGAAAACTGTTGATTGCTGAAAGAAATACTCCTAGAACCAAGATTATAAATACTCCTACCTACCCTAACTGCTAAAATGAACTGCCAATCAAGTGAAATCATAATCCCAATGCAACCATGTAATCATTTTATCCACTACTTGTTTTCTTTGCACATGCTTGCTCCAAAGCCTGTTTACTAATAATTCATTCAAGAATTTACCTATCAATTCAAATCTCAAAAAATTAAAAACATTGGGACTGCTCACTGCCTTCAACAAAACTGCAAATGGATCCTCTAAAACATGCACAAAACAACAATCATGTTTCACCCCTTTCACTGTATTCTTGTTTTCATGTGATTTAACTTGTTGATCGCCACCAAGAGGCTGAAAAATCTGCTGAGACTAGTGGAAATAACAACCTTTTGAATATGAAGACAGGGTTGGATGAAATGAAAAACAATCCATATCTAACACTAATGTGGATTGACCATCATCTTTATTTCCAAGCTAGTATTTGAGTACATGATGCAAATCTAAACTGAAATAACCTTCCATGTAATCAATAACATGGTCATTAAAAGCATGAGAAGGTTTTTGGTTTTCCTCACTGATAACAATTTACTCATGTAAAACAGTGTCACTATGAATGCAGTCAGAATTCTCTTCTTCCTCTATTATCTCATGATTTACTTTCAACAATTCAAAGGAAGAAAAACATAATGGAAGATAGTTTTCATTTGCAAGTCCACTTCTTTTGTCATATTCAACATCATGCCTAGAGGATTTCTAATTTGAAGCATTATAAACATTTTGCTTCAACAATTTGAAAGAAGCAAAACACAATGGCAAGTTTCTTTCACCTGATTCAAAAGCTTCTTCATTTTCTTCATTGTTGTCATACGCACATTTTTCAATTTCTTTGGATTGTTGAACACACTCATTTTCAGATTCGTCTTCGCCCAATGGCTAGAATTTTGAACTGACAATACCTTCTACATAACAAGTAACAGGGTCATCAAACACATGAGAATATTGATGCAATTTATTTTCAATTTGTTCCAATGAATCAATGTGATTTGACATCAACACACATTCCTTTGCTTCAGTGATGATCTTAGAATTTTCTTTCAACAATTTAAATGAAGAAAAGAATAAAGGTAAAGAATTTCCTTCAGCTGATTCAATACTTTACTCTTTGTAACTGTGATATGTAGGCTGATTTATCTCATTACACTGCTGAAAAGGAACATTTTCTGATAGAGAACATGCAACTGATTGTTCTAGGAAGTCAACATCATAATCATCATCATATTCATCATATATAGGCAAATCAAAAACATCTGCAATGTCATCTAACAAGGAAAATCTTGGAACATCAACCTGCTTTTCAATAAGTTGATTTGCAAATTCATCTTCTTGACTGTCTACAAATTAATACATAAAGAAATCAGGCCCATGCTTATCATGGGATGGATCAGAAGCTAAATTAGCACCTTCTCTTTCAATAAGTGGAATATAATCCTTTGCAAAATCATTAGCATTTAAAACTTCAAGAGGACCTATGATATTATTAACTCTCTGCTCAAGATTCAAATCAACTATTTTCTGTTCATATTTAATGTCATGTTCTTTAGCATCCAACTCCTCATTTCAAATCCGTTTACATGCTTGGATATTGTGTTGAATATCCTGAGAATCATTAAACATTTGTTGTAAGGGCTTAGGTCTTCTTTCCATTAGGAGGAAAGACAAATCTGGATGAAGAGTTGTTGTATAATGGAGCATGGCAACAACTTTAGTGGGTTGAATTTCTTTGGCAAAATTGTAATAAATAATGGAAAACCTTCTACTAAATGTAGAAATAGTTTCATTTATCTTCCTTTTTAAGGCATAAAAATCTATAAGATATAGATCCAAATATTTCTTCTTGCCCCAAAACTTCAAAAATACATTCTTCAATTCCTCTCATCAGATAATTGTCTCTGGCTGCAAATGTTTAAACCAGTCTTTGGTATCCCCTTTCAAGGATTGAGAGAAGGCCCTCATAAATACATCATCATGATCAATCTCAAACAAATCTATAAAAATTTTAAAATCTTGGATGTGTTTTCAGCTGTGATGGCATTAGGTTCTCCATCAAACACATATAGGTACTTATAGTGCTTTGGAGGAAAATCATGAAGGATATGAGGTAATTTTAAAGGACTGTATATATGCTAAATCTTGGAGGGTGTTGGATCAAGTACAAGAGGTGAGACATCAACCTTGATTTCATGAGGCTCATCAACTTGGCTATGGTCATCACATGGTTCAGATGGAATATTTTGATCAAAATCAGTGATAAAATGAGGATATATATGTACAAATTTAGGAGGAGGACATACAATTGCAAGATTCTCATGATCATCATTTAAATGCAACAGGTAAAAAAAAATTTGCTTAGCATGTTCAGGAAAGGACAAAAGGTACTTAGTAACAAAAAATATTATGTCTTGGAAAAAACTCAACTTTAGGTACCTGTTTTCTCCCATGATGTCCTTTAATAGATATGTCAATGGATCTTGTCCTCGAGCGGAGTCTCTGAATCACATATGAAGTTCGATTGGAGTCACCAATAAAATCTTCAGGATACCGAGTCTTTGGAAGGTGGAGTCGCCATGAAAATTTTGAATTCTAGATTCTTTAAAATGGAGTTGCCAGGTGAATTATGTATAACCTTTCTATGTCTGAATACTTTTCACCATCAGTACTCAGATATGAACTTTGTCGTTTCTCCCAGGGAATATTTCACTTTCGTTCCCCATAAACAATGCCATGATGTTATCACTCTGTAAACTTCGTTCGGCTGAGAAAATGAATGACCGAGGCAACCTACAAACCAACTTTTGAGTCTAGAAACTAGTCTTTTCGACCTGGAGAGGGCTCTCTCTAAGACTTTGTCTCTGTACAGGTTATGGATTTAAACTGTCAGCTAGATTTAACACTTTTATACAATGTTTTTGGTTCTATTGGTGGAATGAAAGAAAGACCTTGGGCTATGGAGTCAATTTAAGAAAACGATAAAAACAAATGACTTAGTGACTAGACTTGAGAGGATAAATGCTAAGTAAGCAACAATCTTTCAGTTAAAAATCATTGTGTGTGGCGGGAGAAAAACACATGAAGAAACTCGGAGCACTGCTGGGGATGAATTCAGAGTTCACTTAGAAGAAACACAGTCATCTAAATGGCGCAAATCTAGAGCATCGCGAGGTGAATTCTAGATTTGAATCATGTTCCTATTTAGACAAAAATAAAGATATGAATATAAATAACATAGGAAATCACATATGCAAAAAGAGAGTACAATACATCAAACTTCCACCGTTAGAATATTTTCGTCAAAGCTTCAGGACCTTTGAATTAATCTTCAATCGAGCTCGAAAGCTACATTCAATAGTCACTATCTACATTATTTTTTCCAATAAATCCCTTTTACATGAAAATGATCCCCATATATAGAAAACTAATGTCACCCTTGGCTACCAGGGTTGAACTACTCTCTCCTAGAATCATGGATCTAATTTCTTTGAAAGAGAACAATAACTTCAACAGATTTACTAAAAATAGAAAACTCGACTTTGTCAAATCATAATCGTAAATGAAATGTTCTTTACAATCATTGATCATGATCACAATTTGACCATATGGTTGTGATAACTCATCATGTGCATTTCTAGACACTCTGTCACCCCTGCACAACAACTCTGCTATGCAACAGTAACCTATAGCAAAAACGCAGTGGATTGCACAATGAACTGGGAAAATAGGCGTTGAATATGACATCATATATCATGTATATAAAACTAATTTTCCAAAATGAGAGAAATTTTTGTATCTAATATCGTTATAAAGAAAAACCTCTCTCGATTTCTTGAAATTTGTCTCCAGCTGGCTGAAATACGTGTCGCAAAAACATGTCTCGGACAGGAAATCATGAAAACTGAAAAATTAGGCTCAAATATTCCTTCGAAGCTCCCAAAATATGAAAAAAAATTCAAATATGAGAGATGTTTTTATTATTTCTTTTGTCCTCAACAAAAACCTCTTTGGGATTTTCAAAATTCCTCTCCATTTGTTCAGAAAGAAATCTTGAAGTTGACTACTAAACTAGTCATTTGCGCAGCATGCCCTGTAGCCTGTGCGCAGGAAAATCCTATGCGTGACAACATCCTATGCATGACAATATCCTATGCACAACAACATACTCTACGTGACAACATCCTATGCACAACAACATCTTCTACACGACAACATCCTATGCATGACAACATCCTCTACGCGACAACGTCCTTTGCATGACAACGTCCTCTACACGATAACATTCTTTACGCGACAACATATTTTCCACGACAACATCCTTTGTGTGACAAAATCCTTTGCGCAACAACATTATTTGCACGAAAACATCCTCTGCATGATAACATCCCTTTCTTGATAGCATTCTCTGCGTGACAACATCCTCTATGCGACAACATCCTCTATGTTAGAAAAACAGGACCGCGGAGCAATAAAATAAAACAAATGTAGAAACAAAACACAGAAGACACACAATACAAGAGAGACACAGATTTACGTGGTTCACCCAGTGTGGGCTACATCCACTAGAGAAATTGCCAGGTCCTTCCTTTATTATTATCCAACAAACGAAGGGATACAACCTATAGAAAAACCCATTGTAACTTCCTCTTCTTTCTCTCACAGTCTCCTCTCTCAGAATACAATATTCACCATCAACCATAGCCGCAATACATTTCCCTCATAAAAGAGGGTTGCCTTCTAGGGCAAAAAACCCTAACATAATCTCTACCGTTAGATCTGTGACCTTATAATGAATGGTCCTCTACACTCCCCCATGTGGAAGAGTGTACATACTTCTGGGGTGTAAATACTTCATGGGGTATAAACACGGTTGAAAGTAAACGACCTATAAATCAGGAAGATAATCAGGCTCCACAACCAACACTCTACACGACAACGTCCTTTGCATGACATCATTCTCTACATGACAGCATCCTTTGGATGACAACATCCTCTCTGCGACAACGTCCTTTGCGCAACAACATTCTCTGCACGATAACATTCTCTGCGTGGAAACATCCTTTGTTCAACACGTAGAAAATTTTGCAATGTGCAGTTGCAAATGGAAATGGAAATAATAAATGATAAAACTTCCCTTTGAAACTGACCCTTAGAGATGTTAGATGATGCAAGGCATAAAAATAATATTGGTTCTAACAGGCATGGATTTTGCAAACTACTAACAAACCTCTATCCTTATCTATGAAAATCATGGTGCTAACAGGTTCCAACAGGCCCCCACTACTATTACTTGGCTCGTCCTCGAGCCAACTTATTGATGTGGTAACTGATTAAATTTTGAGTAAGAGAAAATCATATGTTCATATGGTCGACCCTTTTCCTTTGATGGTGTTCGTGGTGGTGAATGAGGGATATGTTTAAATCACACCATCCAAATATCAACCCTTGAAATCAAGTTAGGGAACTATGAGGACTGGTTCAATATCTTGATGGAAAATAAGAGGGAGGGTAGATGTCCTAGTAGCTAGTGTCATAATGGAAAGATGTGTGAAAACAAAACTATAGGTTCTCGGGCTACCTGATTTAATTGGGAGGGACAGAGTGTTGACAGTCTATTAAACCACACCATGAATGAAAAGCTAGAAAGAGAAATATGAAACTTGGATAAGGAGGAGTGAATGGGGGGGACTTCCAAGTGAACGATGGAGGAAGTCACACATAGGGGTGGGAGAGATTGGGGAATTGAGAATTACTCCATCGAGATCATATGGGAGGGGGTATATATAGATTGGAGACTAGGGGAATGGATAAGATGAGGTGATAGAAATTTTAGACAAAGGGGGTGACTTGGAGAATTATTAGACAGTGGTGGTGAATCATCACACATGGGGAGATGAAATGTCCGATATGTCGTATTGGTGATGGTTGTTGGGAATTTTGGTGGCATAACTGATTGTGTACCCATGGCATGTGTGAGCTACCCAAATTGAATTTCTTGACCTTTCAATGAACATGAGTTCCATAAAACTAAACCTATCACCATGTGAATTTGTGGTTAGGTCCAAGACCCGTATAGATACTATCATAGCCGCCTAATTTGTAAATATGTGGAATGCAAAACTTTCAATCTATCGAGTCTTCCTGTATGACTAATTGATCCAGATGGATATCGGTGGCCACCCACCTTTTCCAACTGGCTCAAAACAATTTTCTGACATTTTTGGCAATTTACTATTTTTAGCAGTTTTTCGGGTCCTGAACTTCTAGAGCCGTTTTGATGCCCTAAACGATGTTTTTTTGGGGTATGTTGCGGTAGAAAAATTTCATCATGAAATTTTGTTCAAATGTTGTAGTCCTCGGATAGATCTTTCCAATGAGGTATTATATGCCTAAAATATGCAAAAGTTACGACCCCGGGAAGTTGATGTACTCACTTACCCAAACGATGCCCACATGACTTTTGGCATTCCTGTTTATTGTAAAAATGCCTTCAGATTCTCATTGTAATCATCTTCTTGCGAATGCGCGCTGCCATCACATCTCTTCTCAGAGATAAGCCACCACCATTCCAGCAAGCTTGTTTCCGCTGCATTTTACAGTTTCAGCTTATTTCGTTATTTAATAGAAAACCAGTTTTACTGTATCTCTGTTATTTTTGTGTTAAGCACCTGCTAATAATCGGTATTCATTTCGTTCTGCTCATAAAATCCAGATCAGTGGTATCAGAGCAGTCTGCTCCTTGTCGTCTTAGTGCATGTCCCCAATAAGGTCAGAGTACAAAGAATTGGGTCTCGAGCTTGTTTCTCTTGAGGACAGAAGCTCTCGCACGCCCAAGCAACCTCCCATGGTAGGGGAAAAGAAAGATGACGGGAAAGGAGATCCTTTCAAACTTTTGATTGAGGAAGCCCTCACGCAACAAAGGAACGAGATGATGGATAGTTTCACGCAAATCCTTTGGCGACTACCAACAGGCGAAGCATCTTCTTCGAACAGAGGTGCCACCCCCTTCAAGGTACAAATAAAATTTGATATCCCTATATTTGAAGGTCAGATGCTGTAGACAAGTGGTTGAATCTACTAGAAAGGTATTTTTCTGTTCATAAATTTTTGAATAGAGAAAAGATTACTTTCGCGCTCCTCAAAGCCGTTCCCCATGTCAAAGATTGGTGGGAAACTTTCTGTGAGCAAAATGAAACAGATGAAACCTCATTATTTTCAGTCACGACCACCTGGGAATCCTTCAGGGATGCTATTAAGGAACAATACTACCCTGTCGGAAGTTATGATGACCTATATACCAAATGGACCACACTGCAGCAAGAAAGAGACCAGGCAGTGCCAGATTTCACAAATATCTTCCATACCTTGCGCACCAAGTTGGTTATCAAAGATTCAGAGCGACATATGGTGCTCAAGTATCATGGTGCTCTGCATAGATACATCTAGACCGAAATGGAATTTCTGGACATCTCATCCTTGGGCACGGCCTACCGATATGTCGTCAAAATCGAGCATAAGCTCAAACAAAAGACACGGCAATTTGGGCCTGGGAACCCCTCACAACAAAAGCCAGGAAAGGGTGGCCCCAACCCACCAAACAAAGGACAGAGCAAAGATGGACAATATCAATACAACCAGTACAAGCCGCAAGCAAAGAAGGGCACCATAAAGACAAAGAAAGATACCGGGAAGTGGTGCGACTTCCATAAGAGCCCTTGGCATAACACTGCTGACTGTCGCTCAAAGCAGTCGTTGGTGGCCGAAGTGAAAGCCCTTGAATCAGATGCAGATTCTGACTCCGAGACAGAACCAGAAAGGGGAAGACGGATCATTGACACGGAACCCAGTGCCACCGTCGCCACCACCAAGCTCCAACCTGGTGAACCAGATGAACCAGAAGAAGGAGAGTGCCTCTTCCATTCACAGATGTGGGTAAAAGGCACCCCACTGCACTTCATAGTGGATAGAGGTAGCCAGAAGAACCTCATCTCAGCAGAGGTCATCAAGCGGTTGGACCTCTCAACAACGCCGCACCCACAACCCTACACCATTGGATGGGTCCGCCAAGGAAGTGATCTCTGTGTCAGTCAACAGTGTCGACTCTCGTACGTCATCAAGCCCTTCAAAGACAAGGTATTGTGTGATTTTTCTCCTCTCGAAGTTTGTGATGTTATTTTGGGCCAACCTTATTTATGGAAACGTCATGTTGTATATGAGTCTAGGCCTCATAGTGTTATTATTACTTTGAATAAGAAATTGTACAGGATACCCGAGGCAGTCCCGCCTAGTGCTATTTCCTTGATCTCTGCTAAGCAATGCAGGAAGGTCATATCTCAGACGGGGAAGTTTGTCTTATTCGTGATTCTCTCTCAGAATAAGAGAAAGATCACAGCCACATCCAGGGTCTCTGCGGCCGACCTCTCCACACAGCAGAAGCAAGTAGATAAGGTCATGGAAGAATACTCGGATATATTCTCCTCACCTACAGGGGTACCTCTGCACTGCCAGGTCAAGCACCCCATCGATCTGACC
>ML778715.1:425588-439449 GCA_009831015.1 Picea engelmannii
GGTTGGCCACAACTGATGCTTTCATTGGTTGTAGAACAGGGAATATGCTTATCTCACATGGAACTGAAAGGAAACAAATCACACTTTATCCTCCGGCTCAAAAACCTTCTGTAATAGATCAATTACCTTGGCTTGATGAAACAGAGAAACAACGGGAAGAACTAATTCAACCTATATTAAGTATTAATCAAGCCTTTGATTTTAGGGAGGAAAATAACGAAGATCTATTAGACTATTTCATTTCTGAACCAAATATCTCGGAAGAATTAAGAGACACAAAATACATTGCTGCAGATGAAATCTTAGGACAAACTTTCCAAGAAAATTGCACAATCCATTCTTTAGAGTCAACATTTAATGACATCTTTCCAGTTATTTCCATGACAAATACTCAAAGAAAGATAATTGAAATTAGTCGTGGGAAACATTTGAATATTGGCACAAATTTTGAACCACCCCAGGAAGAACAATTGGTTGCACTATTGAAGAAATATCATAAAGCATTTGATTGGGAATATACTGATATGCAGGGAATTCATCCTGATACATGCACTCATCATATCTACACAGATGATAACATAAGACCACTCAGACAACCACAACGAAGAATGAATCCAATGTTGAAAGAAGTAGTCAAAGAAGAATTACAAAAATTATTGAAGGTAGGATTCATCTACCCTATCTCTGACAGTCAATGGGTTTCTCCATTAGTTGTTGTACCTAAGAAAAATGGAAAATGGAGAATTTGTGTAGATTATAGAGAATTGAACAAAGCAACGCTGAGAGATCATTTTCCATTACCATTCATAGATCAAGTCTTGGATTCTCTAGCTAGAAAGAAATACTTTTCCTTCTTAGATGGATTTAGTGGCTACAATCAAATCAATATAGCATTAGAAGATCAGGACAAAACTACTTTCACATGCCCATGGGGTACGTATGCTTATAAGGTATTACCTTTTGGTTTATGTAATGCCCCAACTACTTTTCAAAGAGCAATCCTGACCATTTTTGCTGATTTAGTACATGAATGTGTAGAACTATATATGGATGATTTCTCTGTGCATGGTGATTCTTTTGAAAAATCTTTGAAAAACTTGGAAAAAGTCTTAATAAGATGCATAGAAACAAATTTGTCTCTTAGCAATGAAAAATGTTTTATGATTTTAACTGAAGGGGTAGTATTGGGTCATCATATCTCATCGTCAGGAATAACAGTGGATCCTGCAAAAATAGAAATCATTGTAAATCTACCAGAACCAATAAGCCAAAAAGATGTGAGAAGTTTTCTTGGATATGTAGGCTATTATCGAAGGTTCATTGAAAATTTTAGTAAAATAGCTTTGCCTTTATTCAAATTACTCGCAAAAGATATACATTTTCATTGGAATACTAATTGCCAAAATGCCTTCCAGAAGCTCAAGGACAAGCTATCAATAACACCTATATTAAGAGGACCTAATTGGACTTTTCCATTTCATATCTCAACAGATGCATCAGATACTGCAATAGGGGCATCATTGGGTCAAAAGGAAAATCTTATGACTTATGCTATTTACTTCATTAGTAAAAATTTAACCCCTGCATAATTGAATTATACAGTCACAGAGAAGGAAATGTTGGCAGTAGTACATGCTGTGAATAAGTTTCGTCACTACATCACCGGTTATGAATTCTTTATCCATACAGATCATTCTGCCATAAAATATCTCATGAACAAACCTATTACTAATGGTAGGATAACAAGATGGTTGTTATTGATGCAGGAATTCAACATCACAGTCTTGAATAGAGCTGGAAAGGAAAATCAAGTAGCTGATTTCCTCTCTCGATTAAAAACCACTGGTGAGATTGTTCTTGTCTCAGACAATTTTCCTGATGAGCACCTATTTGCAATTTCAGTTAAAAATCCATAGTATGCTAATATAGCCAACTATTTATCGTTAGGAATGTTACCTCCATCTCTCACCTCAAAAGAAAAGAAAAAGATAATCAAACAAAGTGCTAGATACACATGGATTGATGGAGATCTCTTTTATATAGGATATGATCTCATAATTAGAAGATGTGTAAGACAAGATGAGATTTTAGAAATACTGAAAGCTTTCCATGATGAACCTTGTGGTGGTCATTTTGCAAATAAGAGGACAACACACAAAATATTCAATTTGGGATATTATTGGCCATCCATCTTCAAAGATTCCAAGAAATATGTCCGAAGTTGTGATAGCTTCCAAAGGATGGGAAATCCACTTCCAAACAATGAGATGCCTCTCAAACCACAAGTTCACATTGAGCCATTTGAAAAGTGGGCTCTTGATTTCATTGGTCCAATAAATCCACCATCAAAAGGAAAGCAGTACATCTTAGTATGTATTGATTATGTTACAAAATGGGTGGAAGCCAAAGCATTAGTGAGAGCTACAGAACAATCAGTGGTCAACTTCCTCTTTGAAGAGATATTTGTTAGATTTGGAGTACCACGGGAGATTGTAACAGACCAAGGAGCACAGTTCACTTATAAAATGGTGAAAGACTTAGCAAGCAAATATCAGATCAAGCATCGGAAATCTACACCCTATCATCCACAAGCAAATGGACAGGTGGAATCTACTAGCAAAACTCTAGAAGCAATCATGACCAAGACAATCCAAACACACAAAAAAGACTGGTCAGACAAGCTTCAAGAAGCATTATGGGCATACAGAATCACTTATAAAGATAGTATTGGGTTTACTCCTTATCAGCTGGTATATGGTAAGCAAGTTTTGCTTCCTATAGAATTTCAAATTCATACTTTTAAATTAGCAGCTGAATTAGGACTAGATCTTTCCGAAGCACAAAAAGAGAGAATCATGCAATTAAATCAACTAGATGAGATGAGACAGGCAACAGTTGAACACAACACTTTGATACAACAACAGAGGGCACATTAGCATGATAAGTATATCAAGAAGAAACAATTCAAAGAAGGAGACTGGGCTTTGTTATTTGATTCAAAATTTAAAGATTTCAAAGCTAAATTTACAACTCATTGGCTTGTTCCTTATGAGATTGCACAAGTATATGACAATGGCTCAGTCAAATTACAAACAATAGACGATGAGGCAAGCTCATTCATAGTCAATGGACATAGGATGAAGCTCTACAATAGGCCTGTAAGCAAGGAAGACTTTCTACAACAAATATCTCAACATAATGAGATGGAAGTGTTGGAGAAACAAAACCATCTGTCTCCTCCACATTCTACTTAAAAAAGAAAAAAGAAGAAAAAGAAAAAAAAAACAAAAAAAACAAAAAAAAAAAAGAGAAAAAAGGGAGTTTAGTTGTGAAAACCCAGGTAACTGGCACAATATAAACTCGAATTTTGATTGGAAAACCAAGTAACATTGGCCAACCAAAATTCTTCAAATACTAATAAATTTTCTTCAATAAATTATAGTTTTATTATTCAGCTTCAAAAGGGGGATAAGGTATATCTGGAAACCCTTCAACCCTTCTACAGATGACATCATGCATTAAGGAAAGGAACCACATCCATTTCAAGTTCAGCAGAGGGACCTGATGAAGACATTCATTTCAATAGAGGGACCTGAGGAAGACACTCATTCCAATCAAACAGAGGGACCTGATGAAGACATCCATTTCAAGTTCAACAGAGGGACCTGATGAAGACATTCATTTCAAAGTTCAGCAGAGGGACCTGATGAATACATTCATTTCAATCAACAAAAGGACCTGAGATACTAGCAAAGTAAATACGAGAGGAATCTGAGGACTTACACTAGCATCCCATCCAGCTTCAGTCAACAAAACACAATGAGCAAACAAGTTAGTATATTTTCATTTTTAATGATTTAATTTTGAGAATTCTTCCTAAGCTAGGACTGATAAATGCCCTATCCTTCCTTTCCCCTACATTATCCTTTCACCACTCCATTTTTCATCCTCAAAAGCATTTAAAATGGTACTCAGAAAAACCACTTTTGGTTTCCAAAGGAGTTATAAGGAGGGATTGGGTTTCAAATACCAAAACATAGTGTTTGTTTTAAATCTATCTAAAGCTCTGTTACATACATAGACTAAGGTATCGTTGCATAAATCAAGATGGTTTGCATACATTTAAAAGGGGTTATAAGAAGAAGTTCATGTTTGATGAAGGAATTGGAAATAAATTCGGGAGTCATATGACAAATGAGCATTTTTTTAAACCACATATCATAATAATTGCAAAAGGGAGAAGAGTACAATGTATGAACAGAGTAGCACATTCAACTATGATTGATGTACAAACCATTTTCAAAAATAAAAACCTTGTTGAAATCTCCACCAACGTTTTCCCTCTTCATAAAAATAAAATGACTCAATTAGTTTTTCATATTTGTTGGGCCTCACCAAACATGCACACTGTGCCTCACCTTGCATGCCCCGAGACTTGAACTACCGACACACCTCTGCATACACTACCACCATTTCTAATTACACACCCCGTTGTTCCCCCTACGCATTCCAAATCCCTACATTCTAGTTCATTGCTCCTCCTACGCATCCTAAATCCCTACACTCTAGCACATTGACCCATCCCTACTCTGAAATTCTCTGATAGAAAACGAATTGTATGTTGATAATCACACTGTCAACATACGAGATTTCGTTCTGTGGAAGAAAACACGGGGGAATTGAAGGAGGTACGTGGTGAAGCAAGGGAAGAAAACGTATCAAAACAGGAGTCGACCTCTGAAGGTAAGCCCGAACTCAGAATTTAGATAGCCAAGTATAAATTCAACGTTCTGGATACAATTGTAAACAAGATAGTCCATGTTTAGCAGAGCCCGAATTTAAAGAAGGAAAATTGAGTCAGAGTTCGACAGAGGAGCCCGAGAATTTTTCAAATTTACCAGGTATGCCTGTGCAAATGTTTCCATGAACAAAGAATAGCTTAGGAATAAAAGATAATAAGATATTTCCTTTGCTTATTTTGAACATAAACTCTTCTTGAAGACCATACACAGAAATTAAAATTCACACAGAATCTGGAAGTTTGAGAAATATTGCAGAGTTGAAGTTTTTTTTCAAACAGTGGGAATATTTTAGGTCTTGTTTTGAATTTTTTTGAAGTATGGTATCTAGATATGAACCTGGGAGGCTTGTAGAATCAGAAATACACAGAGATTGTATGCAAATTCTATAACAAAAATAGTGGTTAAGTTTCTTTTAAAAATTTGATGGATTTTGTGAAGGAATTGCCTTAGAATTCGCTCACTCATTTGATGGGGAAAGAGCTACTGTTGGAAACCTTACCATCAGGATCACTGAAGATAGCCTTGAATTTGTCACTGGACTACCTCATATAGGAGAGAGATATTTTAAAACCAAACATTTCAAAGATAAATCATGGGTACCTTTTATTTCAAGGTCAAGGGTAGCAACAATAAACTGGAAGAAAGGAATCCCAAGGAGTTGGTTGGTCCATCCCTGGGATGAGTTGGCATACCTTATACATAAATTTATAACCTGTGAGGGAAGGTTTAGCATCATTTATCTATATCATATTAAACTGCTACAACATTTGAGAGGTGACTGTGAGATCAATATGCCTTACTTTCTCTTACAAAGCCTTTCCAAAATGGCCAAGACTGTCCAGAAACAGGGAAGGAACACAAAGAGGAGTTTGTATCACTGTGGTCTTATTAAAATGATCATTAAAGATGAACTACAGAAGCAAAATGTGATTTGGCAACAGTTTACCATTGAAAATGGTTTTGAAACCATAAAGGAGGAAGAAGGAGAGGAGAAAATTCTAGTAGTGACTGATGATGAAGGAGAAGTACAGCACCCCAAGGCAACAAGCCCAAAACCACCTATGGGGAGGAGAAAAACAAGAAGTATGGTATTAAAAGAGAAGGAACTTGAGGAAAAAGATAAAAATTTTACCACTTATGAAAGGAGGACAAGAAAACAACCACAAGTTCAAAAAGGCCAAATACAAGAGAAAGATGATGAAGCACAATAGGCACAATATGAACATATTCAGACTCTTGAAGCACAATCATTGGGAAATCATGGATTTGAGGAACATGAAACTTCTACCTATGAACAAATGAGAGTGGATACAGAACAACTAATCAGGGACATGAATGAAGAACCTCAAATGGAAGAGGTGGCTGGTACATCCACATCTGAACTTGACAGGAAGAACAAGAAAATAAGAAAGATGAAGAGAAAAATCAAAGAAATTGAAGTCTTAGAAAGATACATCAAAACAGAAAATGAAATGTTGAGAACTCAAAGCCACAAAACACAAGAGGAGAATGACACTTTGAAGAAGAAAAACAAAAAGCTTCAAAAACAGAATAAGTTAATTTCCAAACAAGCTTAGAAGTGGTTCCAGTAGAAAAAGGCTTCTAAAGAGAAGTATCAAAAGATGAAAGCACTTCATACAGCTCAGGCGAATGTGGAAAATTTATTGCAGGCAGCATAAGTGGCAGAAGATCAGTGACACAGGTCAGGGACATTTTTGTGCATGAGGACATGTAAGGACTTCCTCTTGGGGGAGATGTTGAGTCCATTTTTGTGCTTCCATTTTTCTCTATAAACCATACTTTTGCCTCTTTATCCATCCATTTTTCCTTCATTTCATTCCACATTTTCCATGAAACAGACTATGCAAGGTATATTTGTCATTCTTTAGCTTAAGAATTGAGTTTTCCAAATTTTAGAATTAAAATTGAAAATTTATTAGAAATTACAGGATTTGACCAAATCCCGTAAAAGCTCTGTGGTTTATATACTTGCAAGACACCTGGGCGAAATCTGAGACTTGGGTTGTGTTCCCCAATGTAGAAGGATGGATAATGAGCTATCATATTCGAAATCTGAATCTTCCAGATGTCCAGTCAACGCTAGTCAAACAGGGCCACTTCAGCAGAAAATGCCTTGTTTCAGCCTTAAATCTTGGACAGTTTTTGATTTCGTGGGATTTTGACCATATATTGTGGATATAAAGGAGGCATTCAACCCTCATAGGATATTTTGGATATGATTATGATATTTAGGAGACTTTTTATCATTTTTGGTTTTAAGACTCTCGTATAAATACTCTTAAGCTTAAACTAGTAAGACAATCTTGATATGAGTGAAGAAACTTGAGAATTTGCACTCTTGAAGACCAGCTCTGTGTTTTGTTCCTGTGAATTCTTATGATGATTTGAATGCTACTGGAGTTCTTTCTTAGCTGAATTCAACTCAAGTGTACCAGTGAAGCATTGGAGGGCCCCCATTGCCAAACTAGTACACTCTTTCCTTGTGTTCTTTTTCAAGTACCTGTTTTAGATCAGATCTTGTTGTAGATGAGTTTTATCTTGCTATAGGTAGATGAATTTCATAGCTCAATTACATGCTTAATGTTTTCAAGCCTTACTCATATTGTGAATGATTTCTTGAATGAGAATTCAATGTGTAGTTTGACTTCGAGCATTAAAATAGTTTTGAATGTTTTTTGAGTTATTTATGCTTTCAGTACTTTGATTTGATTTGATGATAGTTGTTAATGAATGAATGAAAGAAGAAAATGAATGCATATCTTGAATAAGAGTTTTGTTCTTCTAACATTTGATAGGTCTTAAAACTAGTTCGAACATCTCGTGAATGCTTACTGTTTTTACTCTTTAGAAAAACAAGTGTTGATTACTGTTATGAGATCTATGAAGATGACTTCTGAATAGAAGCTTAGCATCTCTTTCATATTCAACCTTAGAATAGGTTTTTGGTTTATCTCCATTTAAGATAAAAACTATCTCTAAATCCATATACTTTGGACGTGCCTCTAAGTCTTACAAACACCAGATTGACAATCATTTGCACTCTAATTTACTTGGGTAGATTGGAGCTTAACACACCTCTTTTGTGAAAGGTGTAGGGAAAGGGTCATGGATGCAGCTTGTGTTGAGACTTCTCAGATATACACAGATCTAGATGTTGCATGGGTCATCGTCATCAATATTATCGACATCGATCCTCCAACAATGTACCGACTCTTTGAGTTTTTCCACCGTCTGATGATACGAGAAAACCACCCTGGGTGTGGTTTCCTTAGGTTGTTGATGAAAAATTAAATATTTAATCCATAGGAGAGCCTCTCATTAAGTCATATTTTCTTATATGAATTTGAATGTTAAGAAAACATGGGAGCTCATATGGGTCCATTCAACCTTTTTCCTCCTGAGCTCCTTCTTGGGGATCCTCAGTACCCTTGTATTAGTTGGCCAGTTCAAAATCGACGATGGGATGGAACCCAACTTTTATCAACTCATCCACCTGCGCCCAACTCTAAATATTCACATGATGTGTCTCCCACCACTTTGTAGGTGTCCCTTGGACTACTACATACATGTCCTGAATACTCTGTTCTGTGGGGATGATCTTTTCCATCTGTATGATGAATGCCTCTACTAGCCCAGTCTCATCAAACCATGGGGAATCACATAGCTCAAATCCTATCCAGCGCACTACTTTTGTTACCCTCATACATATATGAGTCGGGACTTCATACATGTTTTTCACCTATCCATGGCATATTTAGAATATGTGTCATAACAATTGATACTTCTCTAGGTTAATTCTCCATCTGCAATAGGGTTGATGTAATCCTCCCTCTGCCTAGTGATATTATATATGATTTCAATAGTCAATCTCTATGCATTCTCATCCACTAGCTCATGGTATATGTCACCTTCATACAAATCTAGAGGTGTGACCATGTGTAGGGTATCTATTTCGAAGGACATTTTCATCTTCTTCAAATTCAACATTGCATTTTTATCGAAGGCCCAGTCAATACAAAGAAATGCATGGTTTCGTTCAGATTCATCCATAGCCTCTATGACCTCAAATTCAAAATTGTTCATTACTCAATCTATATTAAATTCCACTTTCTCCAGTCGACCTTTGGCATAGATCTTGTATTGGTTTTCCAACCATAGCTAGATGGGTGATCGAAACAATTGTGATTTACCCATTAGCTCCTGGAACTTATTCAACAAGATATTCACGTTGGAACCTAGATACAACATGACTCCATCCATGTCATAGCCACCAAGATCTGTTGTCATATTGAATTCATAGCCTGTGCACTTTTTCTTACTAAGTTGGCACAAATCTCATTCTATTAGGGGAGATGATATATTCCTCTCTGTTAACTCCTTCCCCATACAAGCGACCAGCATTTGCATCAAATTCTATGCAACATTAGGATAATTGAGCAATCTCAAACAACAATGTAAGAAATTACTTATTTGTTCCTCCATGTCCATCTCACAACCCAAGTCATTCAGTGCATCTTCACACAATGGGCACTTCAAGTCCTCCAACTGATGTTCGTAAATTAATCGTTTCTCAACACGTCGCAACTCTTCCTATCTACGTACTTCTTCCATCAACCTCTACATTAGATGTTGCAAATCCTCTCACATACAAGATTATTCTAGTGATTGTTGCATCACACATTGTAGCTCTTCCCGAGTGCAAGCCTCTTCTAGAAAACTTTGTGTCACTTGCTACACTTCTTCCTAGATCTGGGCCTCCTTTAGAAACCTTTTTGTCTCCTGTCACACTTCTTCAGTGATATAAGCCTCCTTGAGTGATATTTGTGTCGTTTGTTGCACTTCTTCAGGGATCTAAGCCTCCTTGAGTGATATTTATATTGTGCAGCATCAAACTTAGGAGGGGGTTGTGCCACCTTTCGAATATTCCCTTCTAACTTCTAACTCAATTTCTTATCCTGCTCATAGTCCCTTTATTTTCTTTCTCCTCCTTGATATACCACCCAGACATAAAATTGTTCATATTTATTCTTATTCTTGTGTGGCTTTGCATGCATCATATTGCAATGCGCCTTCTTTTCTTCCCACTTCTTCACTAAGTTAGGACAGTCCTCTATGACATGTTTAAGACTGTAGAAATATGCACAAAGCGTGCATGGTTTGGTACAAAATATTGATATGTGACTAATTTATCCATAATTGAAACAATTAGGGGATCTAACTCCCCCTCTGCCATATCCTCGGTCCCGACCACACCCATATCCACCATTGGGACCTCCTTGGTATCCACCTCTTTCAACACCACCACAATCACCACCCTTTTGTTCTTCCTATACCCATAATGCATCATAGGTATTGTATTGCATCAATTGGAGTGATTGAAATTTGTTGACATCATGTTCCATAGATTTAAAGAAATCACAGAATGGAGTATGATGTGCCTTTTGATACTTTTGTAAATTTAGGTAGTGAGGTGGTACATGGTCTCACTGTCAACATATCTCACAAAATTTCGTTTGTAAAACTATGAATGGACTCAATGTGCTTGTTTCCACATAATTCATAAGTATAAGGAACTTGTCCTTGTGATGCCCCTCAGCATGTCATGTGGTACACCAAAAATGCTCATGCATGAATTTCATATTTTCCATAGCTTTCAATTGCATCATTAGGTTGGCCAATTGTGACTTCACCTGTGCCAATTCCATCGATGTATTTTCCCCTCTTACTGTATCTTCTAGACCCATTGCAATTTCTACTAACTTGACTTGAGTAATCACCTTTTGTTGGGCGAGTGGGACTCAAATATGGGGAAGAAACCCCGTAATAAACCAATATCTATGACGCATGTCCTAGATTTGGAACGTCATCCTATCCAATAAAATCTTGAACCATTGGTCATAATCCCACATGGTTTCTCATTATTGTTGCTTAATCTCTTTGATCTCAGTAATACATTGAGATTCATACTTGGGCTTTTGTAATTCCTTCAGTAAGTCCCTTTTGATCTCCACTAGGGACCTTGTTTGTCCCACTACCACAGTGGCCTTGTACTTCATGTACCACACCAAGGATCTGTCACTAAACGTGGGTTTTTAGCTATGTAATCTTTATTTCTTCGTCTATGATCCTCTTCACAGACCATATTTCTTCACATGCAAACCAATGTTGTTCCTTGTCATCTTTTCTCGTTCCATGGAACATGGGTAGAATTAGGGTGCTATCCCGATTCATCATCATCACCCTCAAACCAACTCCTATGATATGAATGCTGGTTGTAAAACTCACTATTAATAATTCTCTTAGTATAGTGGTTCTAGATTCTCCTTCTTCTTCACTCACCTCTTCTCCTCTATCTTATTCTACTCTTTCTCCTACTATAATTTATTCAATATTTTTTGTTCTTTCTCCTTGATTACAAAAGTGAAATGGGGGTAGTTCAAAGGGGGGAGGGGGTAATTCCATGTCCTTCTAACATTTCTTGTGAGGGGACCTAGAGAGTTTCCTACTTGTAGCCATGCAAGACCATCTACAATATCTAATTCTTCTAACCCATCACTAGGGAATCCTATGTATTCTATCCTTTCTCCTATGTCTCTACTCTGTGAATCATCTTCTTTTGAGGTTGTATTACTTTGAAATAGGCAAGGGGTTCAGAAATTTTCACCTGGTCCCCTAGGACTACTACTTCTACTACTACTACTAGTATCCACACTAGACACCATACTCTTGGCACCACACCTCTTCACAGGCCTATATTCTCATGTGCACCACTCTGGAACAATGCCTTCTTCCACACTTCCTCTTGTTGCAATCATTTTTTCCTTCATCACATTCCTAACCCCTCATTGCACACCCCTTGCTATCTATTTTCCACCTATCTTATCCTCTTTCCTTCTTAGCTCAACTCTTCTTGAGTATCTCTCATCTCTCTCTCTCATCCACTCTTATAGGTCCATCCCATTCCTCACCTCATCTTAACACTTTCTGGATCATCCCCAATGGATCCATATCCTCTCTCATTTTCCATATCTTTGCAAACCCCACCTAGTGCTAGGGGGGTTTACTCAACCATCCTATCGAGATCCATGCACATTAGCCCTTTCTCCATGAAAAACATCTTTATCCTGCACTAAAAGAATCAGTGTATTCCACAACAAATGCAATGATGTGTCCCTCCTTTACTCGAGAATACTCAAATTCAATGGCCTATGTCCACTTAGTGTCCAATGCTTTCAATATATAAAGTGTGATTTAATCTGAAACCACTGGTTCTTAAGGCCATAAGGTAGAACTGGTAGTAGTTTTCCTTTTTAGCCATTCATACAACAAACAAGGAAATTCAACAAAGAATGTCTCATGCATATCAATGTAAAGATACTTATATTTTCATCTCTTCACATTCACTCTCAACCCCCGAGTTTCTCATAGGGAAAACTCATTCGCTTTTGTATTTATCCAATCTTAAATTTTCTACCAAGATGGGTACCACCTCATTTCTTTCCTTCATCCTCCAATAGAATACTTTTAGTTCCCGACAACGGAACCATTTTTTGGCATTGTTTCATGCCTTCACACATCCCTCCTAATGTTGGGAAGTTTAAACTTAGGGTTCATCCAAAGTTTACCAACACAAACCCCAAAGCGTCAGTATATCAATCTTCATCCAAGGCCAAAGAAGGTCTCTCTCGAGACACAATAAGGATCCAAGAGACCATTCGGTCTTGTGATAGGGATGAAGGGATAAATACATAGGGATCCATTCAGGATGGAATTCATGCACTCCATTAACATCAACTTACTCTATCAAAATGTAAAACAATATTTGTATTGGACAAATCGGTAAATGCAGACACAAACAGATCTCCCTAGTTTCACCCCAAAACTAGAGCAAAACAATACAAAATATAAAACATTCCCTAATTTTTAGTTATCAAGCATACTAACTAACAAGAGATAAATTACATACCTTTTAAATGTTGTTTTTCCTCTCTAGTGTCATCCTCACTCTGTTCCAAGGCTTATGGGATGTTGAACCTGTAAAAAGACACAAGCCAACGAAGTGAAAGCAACAAGGTATAGTCAACAAAACCTGTGTATGTGATCAAGGAGTCATACAATAAAATAAGAACAGTTTTATGGGAAATAAATATATTGTTGTATTAGAAATATGAAAAGGAGAATACAACCAATGCCTTGATGTTGTAAGGTCCCTTCCAATAGTTCCTTACTTCCCACACACTTCTTCTTCTCAGATTCTGAGACTATATATTTGAAAGTCACTTGCAATATATCTTGACAAAGCAAAGTTCAAAGCCAACATAGGCCCAAAAACTCCAAGATACAAAAATTACTCAAACCCAATCAAGATAGCCAACTCAATCCAAATTTCCCCATGATAAATCCTCTCGTTTTATAGGATGAAAAGGATAGGGTGATGAGGTTAGGATGATCCCAAGAGATCATGGATGCGACTCAGATCCAAACCGATCAGAGGCCAACTCACCCTTGAAACTTCTATTATAGAAGGATCGAGAAGCTTCTCTTTTTCCTTCGTACAAAAAATCGTCGCACCCTTAATACTGAGCAGAGTGCGATGACCTTGCAAGCCAGTGTGGTGCAACCTACGATGATCCTAGATCGTCATACCCTTAACACTGAACATAGTTCGGCGATCCCTCTTTATAAAATTTTTACAAAGGAAAAGATCATATCATCTCTATGGGAAAATTCATCTTCATTCTTCGTCAGGGATTAAGGAAATTGATCCTTCTAAAGACAAAGGATAGGTTTACATCATTAACAGTCATAGGGGTGATGAAAATAATGTGTAACAGTGAGCCCCCCAAAGTATGAAGTTAGAATAGAGTGATAGATGAAATACTTTGTTGAGTGTTGTAATGACCCTTTTCTTATTACTATGAATAATTTCATAAATAATCCTAAACATTAGCTAAATTATAATTAATTATTATATAACCTTAATTAATTATAAGTTATTAATTAATTATTTTGATTATAATTAGCTGAAGTATGATTAA
>ML778715.1:439581-466579 GCA_009831015.1 Picea engelmannii
AAAATAAAATAAGGTTAAATGGGGTTACGTATCCCATAAGGGATAACGTAACCCATACGTAAAAGGAACATTAAGTAAAGGATAAGACCATTAAATAGAAATAAATGTATGGATAAGGTGTTTGGTGGGAAATGAATGTGCGAGGGTGGTGAAGGAGGCATAAGGGAAGGAGAAGGACCATGGAGAGGATTAGTCATTTTGGGAGGGATTTCATTCATGCATTGGACGAGAGGAGATTTTGGGAGCATTGGGGGACAGAGTTAGTTGACAGTGGGATTTACAGTGCATCGGGGCTGGGAGGTTTTGGGCTCGGAGGGCTAGGACGTCCGTTGATGTCCTAGGGCTAGGCGTACTAGTCGGTAGGGTGGATGGTTTTGGGGTGTCTTAAGGAGCAAGCTGCTGCGGATAGGTTCAAGCGAAGGGAGCAAGCTGCTGTGGACAGCATCAGATCGAGGTATTTAAACTCAATTTTATGATTTGTTTACTTAAATTTAGTATTTATTTGCCAAGTTTTATTCACGCAAGTATGGAAATAGCTTTGCAAATTATGAAAATTATACTTCTTAAAAGCTTACAGAAATTAAGTAATTTGGTAGAAATATAAGTGTCTTTACGAATCTGGTCTTTACATCTATATAAATGTCTTTACAATTCTGGGCAATACAAGTGTGTGTTGGGAATAAGGATTACATTGGTCGGAAACTTGCCAAGAAACAAGGAAATAAAGTACAATAAAATATCATCACTGAGGTATGAATTCCCATACTCATAATACAAATTACTCAAAGCATAAATTCCAACATGTAAATATCCATCTCAATTAAGACAAGTCATGGCCACGAAACATACACTGTAGATCCATGCCATTATGACTCGAATATGAACATAGCCACCAAAAGTACATTGTGGATCTATTCATTAAAGAATCAAATTTGAACATAGCCATGAGACATACACTATGGATCTATGCAACAATATAATCTAAATATACTCCAATGCAACCTGAATCTATCAGAAAATATTTAGGGTCTTCATCTCCAACACTCTATAGTATGAATCTAACGACGCAAATACATGTGATGAAGTCAAACATGGGAGAAACCACTTGATTACCAATAATTAATGAATACTATTAACAAGTGTGAAGGAAATCACCATTAATGTGAATGACTCCTAAGGTACACTATTAAAATCCAACGGGTGCAAATTTATGAGCTAAAGTCAAACACTCGAAGAAATTTCCCAATCAGGGGTCAATAATGAAAACCCACTGTCAAAAGCGAGGAAACCTGAAATTGAGGCATGTAAGTTCCAAGGAACCAATTAGTTTCTAAGTCTAATTCATAATGAGTTGGAGTCAACAGGAAAACACTCACCACATGAGGGCCTTAATGTATCCCCCATCAATGAAATGAAACGGGTCAAAAGATTTGAAGTAGATCAGAGTAACAAGTGCTTTAGGACTAACTCAAGGATGGTCGATGCAATAGAATGCTTAAGGACTACAAAAATGGCTGACACGATAGAAGGCTTTTCGGGTTGAACTTCTCTTTGAACATATTGATGACATGACAAATGTCTTGGAAACACTGATGCAACAAAAAGGATCACAAACCAATTTGTAATATTATAAAGGAGTATGATCAAGAGACAAGTGGATTTTTCAACCTAGAGACAAAGCAAGTGAAAGGGTTTCATGTTCAAAAGTGACTCTTCCATAGAATACATGTTTAGATACATTTCTTTCACAAATTTTCCCCACCATTTCTGGCGAGTACCTCTTTATTTTTATGCAAGCTTGAGGAGGATAACATATGCTTGAACTGTAAGTTCATCCTTTAGATGAGTCCCTCAGAGTATGTTTAACGAACCCTAGGAAGGAGTGGTTCAGTCCCATATGGGCCTTTCGATGTTTGTTTTACGAGTGCAAGGAAAGAAAACTCGGGGGTTTTTCATATTTAGAGAATCTTTAAAACACTTAAAGAAAACTCCAAAATGTCCTTTCTTCATAAAGTAGTCTAATGAGACTGAAAAAAGATAATCTACTTCTCAACATACATTTTCTTCAAATACTTTAACGAGCGTGAAAAGAACAAGATCACTCGACAATCTTTTCATGTTTAGATAGTCTGAAAAGAGCTTAAAGGGAACTCCAGGGGGTTCATTTTTCATATAACCTTTACGATTATGAAAAAGTGATAAAATTTTACTTGGTTATATTCTTAGGTATTTATGAGCATGAGAAAGAACAAAGACTAATCTCGAGATTGTTTTCATTTTTACGCAAGCTTAAAACAAAACAAAACTATGCTTGGGATAGATTTTATTTTTACACAAGCTTAAAACTAGCCAAAACTATGCTTGGACATGGTTTTATTTTTACACAAGCTTGAACCAGAGGAAACTATGTTTGATATTTCCCAATGCATAAACCAAGGATGGTTGGTACTTATCCCCTGGGTCAATAAGCTAGTGAATTAACTCCAACATGAAGTCTAGAGGTTGTAAGTATCGCCCTCCAAGCTTCATTTCATCCAACGACACATGCAGATGAAATGAAGCTTCAAATACTATACGTAACAAAGTACTTGAATTAATTGAAAAGGGGGGAAATCTATTTCATTTTTTAACGAGCTTGATATAGGAATATGAACTATGCTTGAGAATCCAAGCTCAATCCCTAGACCTCTATTTTATTTTTTAACGAGCTTGAAATAGAAACAAGTACTATGCTCGTAACCTATGTTTCATTTTTTAACGAGGTTGTCATAGAGACACAAAAACTATCCTCATAAGATCTGTTTGATTTTTTAATGAGGCTTCCACAAAGACGCAAAACTATCCTCGTAGATGGTTTCATTTTTTAACAAGCTTGAAATCAAAAAACCATGCTCAACATACATTTTATTGATCATGGATTCCAAGAGAACAATGCTTCAGAAGGACACCATGTCAAGGGACAAAAATCAGTCATGGATTTTGGAGTTACTTCACACACACCTAGGATTTATTTTTCCTAAGGTTATTCCTTGTTTATTAGTCATAATTAGTCATAATTAGTCATTATCCAGTCTCCTATATTTTAGGGGAGAATATTCCACCTCGAGAATATTCTCTTTCAGTTGACACTTTAGTTTGACTAGTTGAGTTGAGTTTATATGTTGCATTGTTTTTGTCACCATGAAACATTGGGATCATCACCAACTCACTACTCTTTGTTCTGTCAGTTAACTGAAGACTAGTTGATTAGTTAACTCAGCTAGGTGGCAGTTCACTCCCGTAACTGCCTGAGAGACTAGACTAGGTGACAATTTACTCTTGTAACTATTGGTGTGTGTCCAGATCAATCTAAACCACCAATATGGCTCATTAGTTACTCATTTATCCTATATATATTGTAAATTATTCACTCTTTGAGTGTGGAAACGATTAATGAGAATTCTTCCATTCTTTCTCTCCTTCTTCTTATTTCTTCTATTCTCTCTGCAAATGTGTGTATCATTGTTTAACTAGATCTATTCTGTGTAGGTTCAACACATTTACATGATATCAGAGTTGACAGACTGCTAAGCAAAAGCTACACCAAAAATGTTTTGGTGGTACAAAAGATTGAAGACAATAAAAAGATGGATTATTCACCAGAAATACTTCTCACGCTTCATAACTATTTGGAATGGAAGCCAAAAATTCTGCTTATGCTCAGATCCAGAGGCTTGTACCAAATAAATATGGCCATGGAAGTAGAGCTTGATTTTCTTGATGAGGAAAATGACTTTCTGAATAGACAAGATATGGCCATAGGATGTATCCTCTATTTTATTTCTCTCGAAATTCTCCATCATGTATATGATGACTCACAAGAATTCACTCCAACTGATTTATGGAGAAGATTGAAGATTTTATTTGGGAATAAGGAAGAATGCATGCAAATTGTTGACAAGATAGAGAATGTAGAAAATCCACTGGAAGATAAATTATCTCAGTTTGAAGAGCCTTCTACACAAGTATCTACAAAAATGTGTATTCCAATAATTGAAGATGATGTCTACTCCATTTTAGATTTTTTTTTTTTTTTTTTTTTTTTTTTTTTTTTTTTTTTTGAAATTCATGTGGAAGATATATGGCATGCATCTCAGGAGTCACATGTAGACATGTTTCCATGCATAATGCATGCATCTCATGAGACAAAAAGAGATCCGCGCACATCAGACTCCATTATGATATTTTCTGATCCAAATTTGCAGAAATAAATTGGATATTTGAATTCCTCTCAGGAAAATATCCAATTTCAAAAATAAAATCGTCCAAAATGGAGTCCGGAAAGTGAAGTTATGATCATTTCAAAATCAATAAAATTTCAGCATTTTTCCGAAAACGACCGCACGGTTTTCAAAATTTCATCCAAAATTTATTTGGATATTATTCATTACAAGAAGATAAAGTGGATATGTGTGGAAATATCAATGATGCATATAATTCATCAGATCCGTATAGACATCTACATCTTCAACAAAATCTTCAAAGAACACAAACTTGCACAGTTGCAAGGTCTTCTTGGAGTGACGGACATGGTTGCTTAGCAACTGACTTTTGTTCCTTATCATTTTTTATTTTATGCATTGTAATTTGAGGGGGGGGGTTTGTTCCCATGAGGTTTTCCCTCTTTCCTCATTTAGTTCAGTGTATCTTTTGTATTTGGGTACATAACATGGCCTCATAGCCGGGACCCATTCTTTATTTGCACCATATTGATGTTCAGGGGGGGTGTTGGAGTTACTTCACACACACCTAGGATTTATTTTTCCTAAGGTTATTCCTTGTTTATTAGTCATAATTAGTCATTATCCAGTCTCCTATATTTTAGGGGAGAATATTCCACCTCGAGAATATTCTCTTTCATTTGACACTTCAGTTTGACTAGTTGAGTTGAGTTTAGATGTTGCATTGGTTTTTTCACCATGAAACATTGTGATCATCACCGACTCACTACTCTTTGTTCAGTCTGTTAACTGAAGACTAGTTGACTAGTTAACTCAGCTAGGTGGAAGTTCACTACCGTAACTTCCTGAGAGACTAGACTAGGTGGAAGTTTACTCTTGTTACTGTTGGTGTGTGTCCAAATCAATCTAGACCACCACTATGGCTCATTATTTACTCATTTATCTGATATATATTTTAAATTATTCACTCTTTGAGTGTGGAAACAGTTAATGAGAATTCTTCCATTACTTCTCTCCTTCTTCTTCTTTCTTCTATTCTCTCTGCAAATGTGTGTATCATTGTTTATCTAGATCTATTCTGTGCAGGTCCTACACATTTACAATGTCTTCCAAGAGATCTTTACTTGATTGAAGAAACATACTCTGTAAGGAACACATGTCGAGGGCCGCAATAGGGGTAAGGAGGCTAGGCTCCAATAGCCCTACTGAAGAGATCACCATGTCAACTACCAGATCTAAGTCATAATAGATTGAACTTACATTGATAGGATCATTTTCATCAGTAGATGAAGGCATGGGATACAATTCCACATAATTGACCTATGACGGGGGTGATACTCTCTTCATATAAGAACCATTTAGGGAGGTCATTGAGTTGAAGGTCAAGTCAAGGCCAACAAATGAAAGTTGATTAATAGTCACAATTATTCCATTGTAAGGGAAATATATCACATGAAAAACAGTGGACACAATAACTTTCATGGCGTAGACATAATATCTCCCAAGGAGTAAATCAAAATCCAAGGGATCGTGGACTACCATGACATCAATAAAGACATTTTTCCCTCCCAAATATACGAGAAGCTGAGGAAGGGTCCCTAAAGATTGACTTTTTCTTCTGTTAAAAGCTAACAGATTCTGTGTAACCATCACAAGATGAGGACAACCCAAAGATTTCCAAGTGATAGAGGAAACAATACTAATGGATGCACCTTCGTCTATCAATGTCTGAGGAACATCCCAACTGAAAACTTGTACTGGAATCTTGACAAGAATGTGAGAGTCAAGATGAGGTCTAGTTAGCGCACCCCAATAAAAAAGGATGGCCTCATTACTTGGAGGGGTTTCCACAGGGGAAGGAGGAATGCCCCCTAGAATGATAGATTTTGTATTAACGAGAAAAATGTGGGAAGTATCAAGTTTACTCTCTAGTGGGAGATTAGGATCGATCGATGAAGAGATCATATCAACTACCTGGGTTGCATTATCCAAGGGGAGAACGGGGTCGATGGATGGAAACAGATCAACCACTTGGGTTTCACTCTGTAACGGGAGAGTGGGATCGACTAAGGATGGGATTGAATCGACCACTTTTTCAACTGGTTCAACTAAGGACATGACCAAATCAACTACCTGATCAACTGTATTGACCGATAAAGGGACTAGATTGATCATTCCATCAACTACAGTTGGGTTGAGAGTAAGTCTATGGTAAGAAACTGGAAGTTGAGGTTGGGAAACAATCATGTCTTCCATTAATTTCTAGGCTTCATCCATACAAGGGAAAAGGTGAGTTTGATGACTCCCTCCACATAACATACACGAAAACTTGACTCTACTTTTGTTCTTCCCAACAGTATCTTGACTAGTTGAAGGGAGGTCATAAGCATGTTGTTCATAGGCTGATGATATGGGTTGGAAATGGTGTGTAGACCATGCTTATATAACCTTGGATAGACTAGGTCAATCCTTAATAAGATGGCTATCCTTACAAATCCTTCAAGGGTACTTAGGTTTACAGGTTGTTTTGGTGATCTTGACATCATCAACACTCCCAGCATGAGTAATAGTAACTGGTTGTTTTCCAACATGTCTGGCAGTGGTTGGAAGATTGTACCCTTGTTTATTTTTCTTCTTCTTATTCCTCCTTTTTCTTCTTCTTCTTATTGCTCCTTTTCTTCTTCTTCTTATCCACCAGGTTACTAGCTTCAGAGATTTCACTCAGAAAAGAAGATGAAAGAAAAGAAGACCTTTCAAGTGGAGAAGGTGAAGGATATTTTACTGGTGAATAAGGAAAAGGATCAACATGAGGTTGATTTTCTTGGGGGGAAGTTCTTACAACCAAATAACTTGTTTCATTTGGGATTACTGGAGTGGAAAACAACCATACCGGAAATCCAAGACTGGGACCTGGAAGGATCAAAGTAGTGATGTAAGGAGGACCAATGTTTCCATATGAAGGAAAAACAAACGGTTCCCCTGGAAAGGGGTCCCTTCATTGGTCGTTCTGGGAACTGAAGCCATCAAATAAAGATACAACCTAGAGTCTTATAGGGAAAACAAACAACACACGCTAAAAATCTAGTAAGCAAACAAGCAAACAAAACCTTCTTACAATGAACGCACTAGTTGGTGATGAAATCCAATGTTGCGGGAACAATGTATGAAGGGGCTGAGATAGAGCGGGTGAAAAAGTTATGTTGATGACCTAGTTAATGAAATTACACCTTGTTTCAAGCTCCCACAAATAAACGTGGGTATACCCTCCAAGGATTCTAAGTGAGTTTGGCCAATGTTGATTCCAGGTACAACGAAGACTTTCACCTTCACCGTCACCTCGTGTAAAGAACCTAAAGAGAAAGGCCACTAAGGTTACCAAATACAAAAATGATGCATGGGGAAACAATTGATAGTTCAATATACACACAAAGGTAGGGTATCTAAGCCTGAAATCGACTCAATAAGGTCTGCACATGATTTTCTTCTCAAGTGACCCCCAATAATATGCGAAATCACTACACTAGGACCAACAAAGCAGGGTTAGTAACTCTGTTGGCACTAATGCCACCTTGTGATTGACCCTTGTGTAAGAAGGGCTTCCTAGGACAAAATGTAAAAATTCGATTTACCGCTCCCTAACTCAAGATTCTATGTTTTTTTACAGCTTTGGAAAGTTATCTTTCACACCTATTCCAAAGCGCTACACTCTAAGCTAATGTAAGTTTTCTACCAGAAAATATAAAAATGTCTAATCAATTTTTATAAGTGATTTATTTTAAGGCTGTTGTTTACTCAAGAGGAAAATGGCATGGACTAAATGATGTTTTGACCAACTCTAAAAAATGCAAAGAAATGAGAATGCAAATATTTCACTTCGATGAAAGCTATATTACGAGAAGGAGAAAATGTTTTTCATTCCTAGATGCACAATGTCCCAAAAACTTATTAAACTCATCAATATCATTATCTTCAAGAAGTGTGTCAAAGAGACTTTACACCAATACATGATTCTTGGCCAAGAAATGAGCCAAAAATATTGTACACCAATACACGATTCTTGAATTTTTTTCAAGAATTCAAGACCAAAAAATGCCAAAAAACATGAAATTTCTCTACTTCAAATGCAAGGATGCCCCCAATCTAATGTAAAAAAAGTAATTAAATTTTTTTGTTTCAAAGATAGCTAAAATCAATATAAAATCTCTATAAAACAAAGAAACCCAAACAAAATTTCTCTTTTAACACGAACTATTTAATAAAAGAAAAACAAGCTCTTTCACCAAACAATTCTAAAGAAAAAACAATGCTTTGTAACTAAAATACACTCAAAGAAAGAGATTGAATCTTTCAAAAGAAAACAAGCTAAAACAAAGAAAAGAAGGCTAAAATCATATTCAAAGCTATCATGTATATTGTAAATAGAGCATAAGAAATCACCCAAAACACTTATCACAGATCTCAGCAGGGAAAACCATCAAAAATTAAAAAAAATCACAAAATCATCCCAGGCTACCAACCAACGCAATGCGATGATCCTAGATTCATGGGACAAATAATAGTACAGTGCTACGATTTCATACTGTGTCTAAAGGTAGGATGCATTGATCCCAGATCGTCGCACTGTCTCTCAAATCAGGGTGCCACGATCAAAGGAAAAATGGAAAAAATAAAAAGCATGAAGGTTTTCTAGTGAAATTAAACAGTGAAAGAGTTAATTTGGAGCTCCCAATGACTCAGAAAATAGAAACTAGGCAATCAAATAAAGAAAGAAAAACAAACTAGGAAAATAATCTGTCCATAGTATGGTTGCCAATTTTGTTATCGGACAAATCGATAAGTGCGGACACAAACAAATCTCCCTAGTTTCACCCCAAAACTATAACAAAACAAGACAAAATATAAAACTTTCCCTAAGTTTTAATTATCAAGCATACTAACTAACAAGAGATAAATGACATACCTTTTAAATGTTGTTTTTCCTCACTAGTGTCATCCTCACTCTATTCCAAGGCTTATGGGATGTTGAACCTGTAAAAAGACACAAGACAATGAAGTGAAAGAAACAACATATACTAAACAAAACCTATTTATGTGATCAAGGAGTCATACAATAAAATAAGAACAATTTTATGGGAAAGAAATATATTGTTGTATTAGAAATATGAAAAGGAGAATACGACCGATGCCTTTATGTTGTAAGGTCCCTTCCAACAATTCCCTGCTTCCCACACACTTCTTCTTCCCGGATTCTGAGACAGTATATTTGAAATTCACTCATAATCTATCTTGAGAAAGAAGAGCTCAAAGCCAACATAGGCCCAAAAACTCCAAGCTACAAAAATTACTCAAACCCAATCAATCTAGCCAACTCAATCTGACTTTCTCCATGAGAAATCCTCTCCTTTTATAGGATGAAAAGGATAGGGTGTAGAGGTTAGGATGATCCCAAGATATTAGGGATGTGACTAATATCCAAAACAATCAGAGGCTAAATCACCCTCGAAACTTCTATTCTAGAAGGATCGAGAAGCTTCTCGCTTTCATTCGTATGGAAAATCGTCGCACCCTTAATACTGAGCAGAGTACGATGACATCATAGACTAGTGTGGTGAAGCCTACGATGATCCTAGATCATCACACCCTTAACACTGAACAAAGTGCGACAATCCCGCTTTATAAGGTTTTTACAAAGGAAAATATCATATCATCTCTCTGGGAAAATTCATCTTCATTCTTCTTCAGGGATTAAGGAAATTGATCCTTCTAAAGACAAAGGATAGGGGTGACGAAAATAATGTGTAAAAAATACACACACATATCTAGATAACACATAAGTTACATGCAATAGATTATAATTGTTGCAACTTTATTATTCCTTTCATTCCATTAAACACATACATACATTAAATAAACTATATCCAACAACAATAGAGTCTCATGGATTCTTTAGATAATTCTCTAGAATTACAATACATTGTGCCATGTGAATCCTTCTAAACCTCAAACATATGACAGACTTAGACTTATATTCAGAAGCATTACAACATTACAAAGCCTCGGAGTGAGCTCAACACACAACAATAAACTCAATGAATATTCTAAGTGAGTGTCTAACTCTCTAACCATCTAAATCTATTTATGATATTGTTTCTTCCTTTTATAGTTTTCTCTACTTGGGAGCTATGCCTCTATTAGTTATGATCCACTTACTCTATTGAAAAACTTCCCTGCATGCTCCTGCCACCTGAATGCAATCCACGTAGCCTTCCGGAATTGGGGAAATCTTAACTTCCTCGCTAAATCATCTTCTATCAACTCTGCGTTCCCTTATGTTGTTGGATGTAATCATTTGAGAAGATTTCCTGATGATTCCTTTATTGACTATCGCATGCGTTTTCTTGATTTTTGGCACGCATCAAAACTTGGGATGACATGCTTATGATAGACCTTAGACTTGGCAAGAAATATCAAAACTCATTCTGACGTGCACTTCATGTCATTCTCTGCACATTATCTTAGTCGTGCAAAAAATGAGAATGAGCATGCACAAAACTTGGAATGAGCGCACACAACTGTGTTTATGCGTGTGTGCGAGATTGATCCAAAAATTTGGGTGCCAACACAAGAATGTTATTCTTCCAAAAATTATTGTAAAAAACAAATGAAGTTATCAACACATACAATCCCAAAAGTGACTAGAAAGACATATCCCAAACGTTTTATAACTAGAGCACATAGAGAAAATGATTGGTTGCTAATAAGGAATAAATATTTGATGGAATGAGTGCTACTATAATTTATGAGAAGAGAGAGACCTTGCACAAACACATTTTTCTGATCCAAGTCCAAATCCCAAAGGAAAAATCCAAATATCAGAATCCAAACATATTCTATAAATCCACACACTCTTACAATTATCCACTAAGTGCCTCTAAAAACTAAAGCATGTATACCAAAATCCCAAAGAAATATCCTGCTATCATAAAAGGCTCTTACATGTTGGAATTGGTTCTACCTAAGATTCCTCTCAGATTCATTCTGAATTCCATTCCAGGTATGTTCGATACTCCCACTTGCCAATGAGAAGCCATAAAAGCAAGTTCAAACACTGTACATGGATTAATTTTCACATGAGGATGGGATGGGATTGTGTCCCTTTATATCCCCTCCACGTTCTTTAAGACTAACATGATATGTCTTGTGGCATGTGTTATTTAATGGAGATATGACATGTCTTAGGATTACAAACCTTGAATTCTTAAGGGATTTAACAATATAATCACCCCCCATTTTTTTCAAGTCCCATGGACTTAACAAGGTAGCTTCATTGGCAAGTAATTTGTCTTGAGAATTGAAGTCTATCTGGACTTAATAATATGAGACCTTGATTTTATTATTTATCACCTTATTAATTCAAGCAATGATTAGATAAATGTTTTTTTCCATAAAAGTTGATTTTGCAATCATCAATTTGATGATAACACTTGAATCTCCTATAACTATCAATAATTGATGTTATCTTGCTTGGTGAGGAGGAGACCTTGCATAATAGCATAGACCTCAACTTGGATTTTTGTGTATTTTCCTATACCCTAGGCATAAGCTATTTCCATTTTTCCTTTAGGAAGTAATATGACCCCCCACACTGTATGAATATTTATGGCTTGAATCCATGCATATTTCCATATATCTCCTACAATTATGTTGGTTCTTCTTCCATTCTTTTACTTCTTCTTGGTCTAACCCAGATTCAAATCTCAACAGGTTTCCAACAAATCCCTTAAAAACTATCAACCCTCTTTCTAAAATAGAAGGAAACATTGCGCACATGAAGCACAATGCAGTCTCACCCAAGATATATTTTATGGGTGACGACAACAATCAGGTGTTTGAAGTCTAGGAATGTGTGGGGATCTATGATTGTCTTCTTTCTTCCTTATGCATTATCCTTGTTAATCATTCAATTACTTCTATGGTTTATTCATCTTTTAACCCATGCATACAAGTTGTTATAGCTAATTTAACCATTCATTCTTAAGATAATGATCAACATAAAGTAAACAATTCATTAAAAATCACACATAACACAAGGTTTATCGTGGTTCACCCCCTCCTAGGGCTACATCTACAAATATATGGCTTCTATGATCTTTTATTTATTCTGCTGCAAAATATTGCATTGCGCACATTACATATTCAGTAATACAATCAAGATTGAGGGTAAGAACTCTTTGTGAAGTGGAATAGATCACACCAATCTCCCCATCCTATGAGCTAACCCTAAAATACTACCTTACTCGACTCTTCTACAAGACTTATTACAATAAACAACCCACAAAATCATAATAATGAACTCTCTCTATTATTATATATTCTCACTTATCCTCTTCTTCCTAGACCTCCTAGGTCCTTATTTATACTATTTTATCCACTTATAGTCATTACAATATTTTCAAAAACCATAACCATACCATGGTTAGTCTTGTTTACCTGTGCACCACATTGCTTTTCCTCTTGCATGTTTCTTTTCCTTATTTTTCTGCATTCTTCTTTCTTGCCACCTATTGCATGTGCTCCAAAATTAGGTCTTCCTTTCCAAAAATAGGTCTTTCCCAAAACAGATCTTTTATCCAAAAATAGTTTTGCACCCAAAATAGACTTCCTTCTCAAAATAGGTATGTGCTCAACAAAGTCACTTGTGTGCTTTTGTTGCATAATAAATAAAATGGGTTGGGGGAGCATTTGTCTCAACTAGAAAATAATATAGGAGAAGGTTTTTATTGCACATTTTCCTATATTATTTGGTAGTAGGGATGAGTTAGGAATTTATAGGATACTAAGGCGGTCAAACTCATAATTTCCTACTAGGTGGACCATGATTTTAAAAAATGGTGCATAGAGGTCAAATAATGGCCATATTTAGAGAATTGTAGGAATTGAGGAGAATACATACCAAAGGATTAGAAGCCAAAAAGAGAGATGAGATAGAAGAATATGATTCCAAACCAAAGATGAAAGAGAATGAGGAACACAACAACCAAAAAATAATCCTACACTATATATAATAAAATTTTTGAAGAATAAAGGAAATGTGAGAGTGGAAGTTACCTATTATTATGGAAGCTTAAAAGATGGACCTTGGTAAAATGTCTAGGAAAGTGTATGAATTTTATAGTAAGAAGGTTGAAGGGACTTATGAAACTCTAGTGACAGATTTCGTAGAAGGAAAAAATGTGTAATAACAAGGATAATGTTTGACCTTGGAGTAATATGGTGTCATGACCCCTTCCATGGATTACCCAACTATGAAGTGGGAATGTGATCCAATTTCAAAATCTGAATATAAATTTGGACCCATTAAAATTCCAATTCAATTAAAATTCATTTAAATGTATGAAACTCAATAATGCGGTAGAAATAAAGAAGCATACATTCATAGAAACAACAAAAACCATGCCCATTCCATTCATAAATATAGAAATATAAATTAAACTATAGATTTAAAACTATAGACATGATACTCATATTTTAACCAATGAAAGTCTAAGAAATTGGTTATAGACAAGAAATTTTCCAACTAAAGTCTATAACCAATTTCTCTAGATATCAACCAATTTGCTTAAAACTAAGAACTCCAACTAACTCAAATAACCATTAAAAACCAGGGGATTCTCATTCATTTCCCTACACAACAAAGGTAAGACATTCCGTTCTAAGATCTACAATCCCTCCAGAGTATTGTTCCCTTTGAGTGCTCTATAGAGTAGGCATGAAGAACTCATATATTGCTTGGCTTCTATGAATAACCTGGGAGAATAACACCTTGGATCTAAAGTAACCAATGAGTAGCAATTAATAATCTAAAGGAAGGATTTCTAAACAATCCAAAATTTATCCTCTTCTACAACCATCCATTTCTCTTCTCAAGTCCATGAATTACTCTCTCGTAGCTGATTCAATCATTTTAGGTTTGTATATTCATATAAAACATGAAGATTACAATATTTAGAACTATAATTGTGCTTGAACATGAGAATGGTGATGTGTGAATGGTGAATGGTGAGAATGGAAATGGTTCTCGTGCCATAATGCAGGATATGAATGAATTCTAATGAGTAAGGCTAGTTCCTTTGTTCCCCACATTTATTGTACCAAGCCCCATGCCTCCATAAATATGGGAGATGGGAGTTTCTCACCCACCGCCGCATGCATTCAGTGATTGGATTCTAATTCAAATATGGTGTACGAGATTTGATTAAGGCACATGATGAAGAGGTAGGAGTTTTGAGGATTATATTTTCCAATAGAGAATTTCTTTCATGTGGGCCTTGTTTCTTCTTCCCCTCTGGTGGACTCATAGCCCCTCTTATGCTATCCATAATTATGTTGTACTTTTATATTAATTTTCAACAATTTTTTTTTATATATATTGAGAATGCCATTGAAAGTATACCACATGGTACATATAAATCATATTTACCATGCTAGGATATTTAGAAGCTTAGGAGTTAGTGAAGTTCGACATCATCTAATATTTCTTTAGGAAAATTGTGTTTATTAGCGTGTTTCTTTAGTATGCCTTAGTATGCATTTGTAGTTATGTAATATGATGGTCACAATATGTTCTAGACATAGAGTGATTTGATGGATCATATTCTACTCAATCTTAATGATTATATTTATTTGTGGCTTAACATTCAATTGGTCCATCGTCAATTGGCTTAACGGAGTTAATATTTCAGTTTTTTGTTTTTATTCCCAGTTTGTTAATCTTTCTTATATGTGTATGTTCTTTTTAATGCACTCTCTGCAATCTCTACGAATCAAAAATAGATAAGAAAGTGTTTTATTTTCTGTTTATGATCTTTTCTCAACGCTTTATGAAATCTCAACTAATCAGAAACAGAGAGAATACTTGCATTTTTTGGGTAAGCTAACCGAGATCTAGCCCCATTATTGTTGAGATTTGGAAATTACTTTTTTGAAATTTTCTTTGCTTTTGTGTGCGACTATGTGGAAGTTTTTTGTAAGAAAAAACAAGGCCTTTTGGGGTAAGCATGCACTTCAAGGAAAAGAGTAAAAGAAAATCCCTCCATTAAAATTGTTATATATTTTGCAGTAGCTCAGTTCGTTGAAAGTTGTTTTATTTAATAGAGGTCTTCAGTTCAAGTCTCTCTTTTTAAGTTATTTTTTAAAAAGTTCATGCAAACTTAAGTTATAGCATAGCTTCATTGTAAAGTTCACTTCAGGTAAATTATAAAGTGAATCACTATAAGGTAACTTTAGTATTTTTTTTAGTTTCTTTTTACATGAAATTTTAATTTATATAGTAACTTCATTGTAAAAGTGATTCTCACTTATTCTATAAAAGTGGGTCACTTCATTAGTAACATATTTGTAAAAGTGATATTAAAGGAAAAGTTAGAGAAGGAAGGGAATTTTTCTTATTCAATGACCTCATTGTGCATCCATCACCACGCGGGCCAACTTCTACCTATCACGTGGCACTTTGGTTACCATTTATGCCTTTTTTTTAAATGGCATAAATTTCACATTTGAAGTCTGTTTTCAGTGCTATTTTTCTAAATAACCTATGTTTTCGAGATCTTTCCATCCATATAGTCAATTTCAAAGTTTGAATCCATATTATCTACATATTTTAATATGGTTTCTCCAAATGATATCTTTCTTACCGGTACCAACTACTTCTCATGGAAATACCATATAGAGGATGTATTAAGAAGTAAAGGATTGTACTGGATTACCTTGGGAAAATAACAAGCCCCCATTGATTCTGAAACTAAATCCAAATGGGATAGTAAAAATGATGAAGCATGTGGACTCATCAAAATGTGCATTTCTCTTGATTTCCTATTTCTCGTTCAAGAAATTGATGACCTAGAAGAAGCTTGGGCTAAGCTAGAAGCCATAATTGGTAAACACAATGTGATTCGAGCGCGCTAGATTAAAAATAAGTTAATGAATTTAATTCCAAATGATTTCCCTTACATTGAATATTATTTACATAATTTCAAAACACTTAGGATTTTACTTCAAGACTGTAAAATATATATGTTCAAGGATGACCTATGCATATATGTTATTATTTCTAATCTTGGTAGTTCATATTTTGTCTTTGTATCTACCTTTTATGCCACCAGATAAGCTCTAGGGGGTGCTTACCAAGCTCCCACTCTTGAGTCCTTTTTTGATTCTCTGATTAGAGAGAAAGATAAGCTATTGCAGCTTGGAGTGATCAACAATGCAAGTACATAAAATAAATCCTTAGTGGCCCGGTAGAAAGAAAAAACCAAGAATCCAAAGAAAAAACATTCTCGCAAAAACAACAAGAAAAACAAGGACCCAAAACCCTCTCAACCATCTTATACTCCCAATAGTGACAAAGGACCCCCCAAAAAAGTAACAAGACTAACACTCATTGCAGCTTTTGTAGGTGAGATGGTCATCTGGAGTCTAATTTTTTTTTAAAAGATGGAAGCCTTAGAAGCAATGATGAAGAAGCACAACATCAATATTGATTTTTCTTCTTCTAACTTTTCTTCTCATGGACATGCACTTTCTACTTCTGGTTTTTCCTTCAATGCAACATCTACAAACTACTTCTTCTTTCGATGAGTGGCTTATTGATTCTAGAGAAATTATCATATGGCTAAGGATAAGGCCATTTTTCCCACTTTTAATGAATGCAACACCAAACAAATATTTGTTGTTGATGATAGATCTCTTGGTGTTGTAGGGTATAGAATAGTTCAGGTATATAATGGTCATTTCAATGATGTATTATCTGTTCCAAGTATTTCCTACAACCTTCTATTAATATATCAGATCACTCATTCAGGTGAAGATAAAATCATGGACTTTTCACATCACCAAGTTGTAATCAAGGATCTAAAATATCCTAAGGATGCTCTAGCAACTGGAATTGTTGATTATATTAGCAGGTTGTACAAATATGACAACTTTGGGTGATAATATTTTCCATCAATTTTTGTTGATCATAGCGATGACTTGAGCAAACTTTAGCATGAGAATTTTGGTCATCTAAACTATTTCTCATTGTAGAAACTATGCAATCAAAATATGGTGATCATTCTTCCTCTCGTTTCTTGTAGAGATGGTGCTTTTGTCAGTTGTTTTCTAAGAAAACATCATTGGGACAACTTTGAAAAATGTGCCTCTTTTCATGCCTCATCCCCTTTGCATCTTTTTCACAATGATTTGTGTGTTCCACTTTCTTCTCCTTCTTTCTCTGGGTGAAAATACTTCTTAACTTTCATTGATGACTTTTCCATACACACTTGGGTCTACTTCTTAAAAATTAAGAGTGAATTTTTTGACATGTTCTTGGCATACAAGGCCCTTATAGAAAAGCAATTTGGACATGAACTTAAAATGTTAAGAACATATAATGGAGGTGTATTTGTTCCAACAACAAATTTACAAGTTACTGCACTACACAAGGCATTCAAATGTAACATATTGTTCCATATACACCATAACAAATTTGTATTGTTGAGAGAAAAAATCACATATTAAAGGAAATGGCTAATTGTATGATCCAATCTAAAGGGTTAAGTATTCATTATTGGGTGGAAGCCATCAACTTTGCAAATTACATAGTGAATCACACTCCCATAAAGTATTTAAAAAATATAACACCGAAAGAAGCATGGACTAAAATTAAGCCAAATGTAAGCCACTTCCATGTGTTTGGTAGTGTAGCATGGGTTCACATTCCTAATGAGAAAAGTAAAGCATTACGACCTAAAAGTGAAAAGTGAATTTTTGTTGGAAATTTGGAATATGTCAAAGATTACAAACTTCTTCAACCTAATTACAATAAAATAAATATTAGAAGAGATGTTAAGTTTGATGAAAATATCTTGGTCTGTGAGCCATATTCTAGTCCTATTCTAGTTTCTTCTTTAGATGATGGTAGTGAGGATGAAAAGCCACCTCCACCTACTCATCTTCCTCTAGATGATTCCATTGAACATGAACCCACACCAACACCATTTCTTCCCAGATGGTTATGTTCAATATGAGAAGTAACTAGTGATCTTGTCGGTGATCCTGCAAATCAACATCGAACATGTTCACAGTTCCAATGAGCCTTCTCTCTTTTGGCTCAAGTTTAAAAGAATCATGATATAGATACATTTTTCGAATATTTTGTCCATACATATTGAGACACAACAATGAATGAACAATATCATTCCTCAATGGAGAATGACAATTGGGATCTTGCACCTCTTCTAAAAGGAAGAAAACTTGTTAGATGTAAATGAGTGTATATAAATAAGTATGCATCGGATGGAAGTGTTGAAATACATAAGTCATGGTTAGTTGCTAAAGGATTCTCTCGAATTGAATGAATTGACTTCATTGAAACCTTTGTTCGCATAGAAAAAAAGGATTCCATCCACCTTGTTCTAGCCCTCGTTGCCTCACATAAGTGAGAGGTCCATCAGAGGGATGTTAAATAAACTTTCTTGTATGTGGATTTGAAAGAAAAAATCTACATGGAACAACCTCCTATCTATGTTCAAAATTACTCTAGCCTTGTATGTCACCTTAAGGAATATCTCTATGGTATTAAGAAATCTCTTCGAGCTTGGTATGCGAAAATGGACAACATTCTTCTTGACACTAACTTTTCTAGATGTCATTTTGACCCTAATGTCTATACCAAGAAAGTAGGAATCCCTATCATAATACTTGTTCTTTATGTTGATGATCTTATCCTCACTGGTAGTGATCCTAAACTTTTAACCCATGCAAAATCTAGCCTTAAGAAAATATTTTAAATGACAAACTTAGGCTATTTTCATTATTTCCTTGGCCTCCACTTATTACAAACCAAGGAAAAAATATTTCTTTCTCATTCTAAGTATGAATGTGAACTTCTTTGCCATTTTTACATGGAATATTCTAAAGAAACCCTTTTTTCCTTCCAATTTGAAGTCAAACTTGCTACCACCTGTATTACTCCCAAAGTCAATGCCACTTTGTACCTTCAAATAGTTGTTGGCCTTCTATATTTGACTCATACTCGTCCTAATATTTCCTTTGTTGTTGGTCTTTTTTATCGGTGTATGCAAACACCCCATGATATCCATTGGAAAGAAACAAAAATAATACTTCAGTATATACTAGGTTAAATTCAGTTTGGGATACATTATAGTTCAAGGGGGAATACTTTGTTCGTTGGTTTCACTGATTCAGATTGGGCCGATGACCCTAATGATCAGAAGTATATTGTAGGTTATGTTTTCATCCTTGGTTCCATACTTGTCACTTTGGATTGTAAGAAATAATAGGATATTTCTCTTTCTTCAGTAGAAGTGGTGTACCGAGCAATGATTAATTCAAGTCAATAAACCTTGTGGATTAAATAGATCCTTTTAGAGTTTGGATTCCAACAACAACATCCGACCACCCTCTGGTGTGAAAATCAAAGTACCATCAAGCTTGCCAAACATCCATTTCAACATCAGTGCAACAAACATATTGAGCTACACAGACACTTCATCGGAAAGCTCATTCATGGTCGAGTTATTGAAGTGATCTTTTTCCCCACATATGATCAAGTTGTAGACATTTTCACAAAGTCTCTTACATAAGCAAAGTTTTGAATTTTTTCATCTATGTTTGGATTTCAAGAAGTTTTAATTAATGAGGGATAGGTTCTAATGCCTCATTCCTTCTCCTATTGTGTCACCTTCATAAATCCTTCAATCATATCCCAAGTTGTTCTTAATGCTGGATGTTAAGATATTTAGACACTTAGGAGATAGTTAAGTTCAACTTGGTCTAATATGTCTTTAGGAAATGTCTATTTATTTAGTATGCCTTAGTATTCATTTATAGTTATGTAATATGACTGTCATGATATGTTCTATACATAGAGTGATCTGATGGTCATGATATGTTCTAGACATAGAGTGATCTGTCGACTCATATTCTCCTCTATATTAACGAATATATTGATCTGGGACTTAACACTTGATTGGTCCATGATCTCTTTTTAAATAGAATGGAGGGTCATTTGTTGATGATCTATTGTGATAAACTCTCTTGTAAAATAATTTCCTTTTGCATTAATATATTTCCTCAAGTCGCCACATTGGATGCGGCCACATATTTTTTCCCTCTTCAAGGGTTTTAACCATGTAAAAACATCAGTGTATTGATCTTTGACCTAGTTGTGTCAGTGGTTATTGAATGTGTTAGTCTTGTGTGAGAACACCATGTTTTGTCAAACATACCACAATTACATGCCTACTATCATTCAAATTATATGATAATAATTCTGATACATTTATTCATCAATCTGAGTTTGTAAACTTATGAAGTGTTAGGAACAATATATACATAGTCGAGTCTTAAGTGTTTCACAAAAAGGAAATTAACACATACATAACTAATTACATGTAGACAAGATTCGGTTTCATGGGAAGCTAACCAATGAGGAACTAAATGACAGGTATGTGTAGCAATGAAATTCTTAATAATTTATTGTTTAGAGGTACTCCATTCTTGTTCATAATCAAGGGACTGATAATCAAGAATGAATATCTTGAAACTACAAAAACCTAGCTGTCAAACCACACTGACATTCAAGCAAATTGAAATCAAATTAATTAAACATACCACACTGCATCCTTCATTGAATATTTCTTACTCTATTTCCACCATGGCTGTAAATTAGGTTGTGTTCAGATTGAAAATACAATGAATGAATATTAAAGAGAGAAATGAAATCAAATGAAAACATGAAACACACCACACTTGCCTAAAGGAAAATACTACCATGATCCATTTGGACTGAGCTCAATTCTCCCAAGAACTATTGATTTTTGTAGCTTCAGGCAAGTATTCTCACATGACCCTAGGTGTTGGGCATGTGGAAATCATCATGGGCACCACACCCTTTCGTTTTGGAGAAAACCCCCTTGGATTTGAGTGAGGGATTCATGGGTTTGGTGATGGGATTTGTGGGATTATGTTGGGGCTTCACACCCACAAGGAAATCCTAATTTGATGTTAAATTGTGGAGGGGATTCTATGGTGACTCCCAAGGATTGTATATAAAGGAGAGAGGTCATTGTGACATCTCATTGTATCATGTAGTGTGTGTGGAGACATGATGTAGCTAGCATAAGTTAGTATGCATTTGTGCTAGGAGGATTAGTGATCTCATCAAAGGGGAAGTTTGCAAGGTGGCGAATCTGGTCCAAGAGAGAGAAGCAAAGAAGGTTGTGCATGTGGTACAAAATTTTTGTACCATACATGGTTTACAAGAGGATGAAGTGCATATATATGCGGGTTACAGATGGATGAATCGTGGATAGGGTATACAAGGTTTGCAGGAGAGAAAATAACATATGTATGAGGGATGCCAGTTGATGAATCATGTATCTAAAGTTTATGGGAAGGTACATATACGTATAGGATGATAGGTGACATCAGCAGGATGTACAATTGTTATGCAAGATATTTGTGTGTAGAGTATATTTCCATATAATGATAAGGTTTTCTTTTCTGATTTGTATGGTCATTGGAGAACAAGGTTGTTCTCAGTTTTGGTAACTTTGGATGACAAGGTTGTCCTCAAATTTTGGTAGTATTATATTGGATGGGAGGGTTGGTTTTTCCCTCAGGATTTCTAATGTTAGAAAGATTATAGAACATAATTATTGTGTCTCTTGTGTATTGACAATTCATCAATGATCTTGTTGTTTCCATTGCATATGTTTTCAGTCAATAATTTCAGTGTAAAGTTGTTCAGTGATAGTTAGATCACTAAGAAGCAATTTTCATATCTGAAAATTAGTCACATGAGATTTGCATGTGAAAATTGAAAAGAACAAGGTAGAAAACTACTCTACAACATCATAAATTATATAAAATCATGAAACACAATGAAACTATAAACTTAGAATCCATATGGAAGAAATTCTCAAGATGTTTTATTCACTCCATCATAAGTTGGACATATGCTCCAAGAGTCTCTCCTATTTGGAATGGATAAGACACTCTTATTTATACATAATTTTCTTTGAGAATAGGATAAACAACTAATATATTTAGATCCACTTTTCTCTCGTGTAGTTACAACCGATTTTCTAATAATTAGAAGATAATTATCTCAACAAATCCTCTTAAAAATCTCTAATATATTTATTAAGAAATATTATCAAAACTTGCATGATTCTTATCCATCAAATATGATTTGAGTGATTATCCCAAATCTTCCTCAAATATTCAAAGGTTGACGATTAAATTCGAATTTGAGGATAAGTGGTAAAATTTGGCATTGTTGGAATCTTCAAATATACTTGTAAACATCACCAAACTCACCCAACTTTCAATGTTAAGTGAAAAAATGTTATTTTTCTAATATTAAATCTTAAATTCACTTAAAATGATAAAATAAATGCATTGGAAAATATTGAGCCTAATCCCACATACAAATATAAAATGGATTGACACAAGATTACGAGAAAGTGAGAAATGATTAAAAGTGAAGGAAAAGGTGTGAAAAGATGATAAAAAGGATGAAAATTTGGTGACTCAACACCTACCCATTCACTAGTCAAGCCCTAGCCTTGATCTCCAGAATAGGGATCTATACAACATATCTACATCATTTACACTTGAGGCCATTTATCTAAGCTCACATGGCTCAACTCTTGTCTTTATAACCACTTATTTACAATCTATGCATAATCTAATCTAAGACATTCAAACAGTTAAAATTGAGGTATTAAATTTACCTCCCCCTTGTAACAACACATACATCAGTGCAACTCAAGTTCATAACAAAAATGTGTATGCCTCTTTCATGGAACCCTCCAACTTCCATCTAGCCTCATTGAGACTAAAACTTGTTTGATTGTTCGGTTATGAAGCAATGCTACATTCCTGTCATGGAATGGATCTATTTGGAACTCTACCTCTAGTTCCACTTGGATCAAAACCAATCAATCATATGGTTATGATCATGTATATATTTCTTAAGCAATTAGACATAGAAAACATTGCAATCTCTAATTTTAGTAGGCAATCCAAGTTTATATGCAACTATCCCTATCTTATCAAGGATTTCAAATGAAACATAATATCAAGGTGTCATCTTGGCACAACTTCCAAGATTCAAAGAGCTCTTCCTTGACTTCACTCTTAATGTTGAATTATTTGCACACCATATTCGTATCTGCATAATGTTTTATGTATGTATTTTTCTTCCTTCAAGTTTTGATTGATTCTATCATATTCTTACAACATTTTCTTGAGCATTTTTTGCCCAAGCATGGTTTTGTTCACTGGGTTATCCCTATTTATCAGACTATTACTACATATTTTATTATGTAAAGCATCAAATGTAATATTTCTTAATGATGGATGATGCCCATTGTTATATGAAAACCCCATCAAGTCTAAGTAATCTTCCCACTTTGATGATTTATACATCACATACATGTGAAGCATGTCTTATTTTAGTACCATATTTGATCTTGTCACCAATATGCAAGTTGATCTAGGTTATAAGTCCAAAAATGGATAGGACAATGATAGAAGTAAAGCTTCCTAAGCCTCTGGGACAAAAATTCTATCATATTTGGAATCACCTTACAGAAAATGACAGCGAAATCATTCCCTAGGTGCCTAGGGAAACGTTTGGAGTCCTTGGGCGCTTATCGAAAGACTATAAAATGGTTTATCATGCTCTAAAAATACTTAGACTCCCTTGGCTTAAGGGATTACCATGAGACCTGAGCCTAGGAACCAAGATTTAGAGGAGGTGTGAGGACTGATCATCAGCTGGATGCAAGTGAGGAAGATCTATTATGGGAAATAAATGCCACACCTTAACGATGTGCGACAGATAACAAGAAAAATGGGTGTGACGATGGTTTGAGGATATAGGAATCACAAAGTGAATGGCATCATAGTACAAGCGAATGTAAGGAAAAACCACTCCTATTGGGTTTTCAAAGTGGTATTATGGTTTCACCCAACCAATTATCCACTCGTTACAAAGCACACACTTGTCTGCTCACTCAGTGACACCTGGAGCTAACTCAACAGTCCATGAGGGGCACTTAGAAGGGATCAGTGGTGACATGGTATGCCAATAAGGCACTAATGATGGTTGATCTGAGACCGCCACCTAGAAAAAGGGGACCAACTAGAGATCCGAACAACATCCCAAGTCAAGTGACATGTAGTCTGACCCAAAGCCACATTAACGCCAACATGGAGCAATATGAAGTAGACATGTGTCCATGGGACCATGATGACTTCATCTTGATGTCACTCAAATTTCCGTGCCCTCTCCAAAATTTCAAAAGGATTAATCCATAATGAGGGCGATGTGTGTTCATAAAAGACTAGAGGAAGTATATTTCAAACAGGTGCAGGATATAATGAGAGAGCGCAAAATCAATTGGTAGATAAGGCAACATATAACATGAAATTTGGCCTCACATCTGGGTGTCCTCGCTAATAATTATATTATTACTTGCAGTTGATAAAGGAAAAGATCATTTCCTTTGCACGCACACCCAATAAAGTCAGAGATCTCATAATATCGCAACAGTTTCAATGAATCACCTCATTCTATTAGCTGTCTCAACAAGCACGTGTCGAGACCTTATAAGAATAAGCCTCTTGATAAAAATATGACCCACTTGCCCAGTCTCTCCCCTTAGAAGAGAAATACCATCCATATTGGATAAATATGTCTAGAGAGTGTGTTATGTTATTGGCGAGGGAGATAATGTGCATATCTACTCTTATCAATTCAAAATTGAGAGCAGTGGGACATCTACTAGTCCACCCTAAGGTGCAGTTTCACCATTCGACCAATGCTCTACATACATTTCAAGCATAGGATTCAAAGAGTTGGTAATGGTGCTCCGCGTTAAGGAGTAGGGGTGGCTGAGAGGAAAAGGTTAAGTTCTCTCCCATCCAACAAACGATATCAGTTGATCAAAGGTTGATCATATCCAACACAACTGTCAGATATCCAATTGAGTCACCTAGAAGAATCCAAATAGAAGCTCAATTGGACAAAGAGAACACACCTCACAACAACAGTAGTAGGTTAACTCTCGTGGTGAAATATTTGTACCTCATAAAATTAGTTGGAAAACCATAGGTGTTATCAAGAAACTAAAAATCTTTTATTCAATTTCAAGAAGCAATATTGGATTAGAAGAATGGGTTTCTTACAAATGAAGATGTCTTAAAGAAATATAAGGTGATTATTCTTAGGGTCATCACTTTGGTGAATTTAGTAGGCTCTTACAACCAAAGTTGTTTGATCAAAAGCCTCAAGCACAGACATATAGTACAATTAACATGCTTCAAGATATCCATCCCCTGCGTTATGTTTCAGTCTATAATTCTTCTTCTTTTTGTGCATGTGTTCTTGTAAAATCCACCCCTCTCATTTGGATTCTTATATCAAATCCCATTAATAAAAACTCGATCAACAAGTTATGAAACATATCCAATGTTACTATGTGATGTATAACCATGGCATAGAAGTGATTTCCTATTAACAAATGACCATTTCTTTTCATTTCTTCATTTTTTTTAATGATATGCAGAGGGTACCTCCATGTATTTGAAAAATATGTGTAACTGTTTGAAGCATGTTTTATTGATTAATATATATGTGTTAGACATGATAAATTCTTAATTTATCAACACATTATTCCATTGCTATAAGCTATAAGATTCATTATCCGCACTACCTTATATGTTTATCTTGTTTTTCTTCTAATTCGCCACTTCATTCATTCTTAAGTCTAAATTTTATGAAACACTCATGGGAATATGCCTTTTGGAGATAAGATTTTTTAATACTTGAGTTGATTTTGTTTGAGCATTGAGAGTTATATGAAAGAGAGAGAAAGAGAGAAAAAAAACTTATCCAATCTTGCATAATTTCTTACTACAAACACGGCTTTAAGATTCACCATAAATCTTAGCCCCTGGGGTGCCTCAACATCATTCCAATGAAATCCTGGAACATCTAGAGGGATAGAATATTCAATCACTTGATTCTCTCAAGTTTTATTCTACCCATATGTTTGCAAATGGTGAACAATATTTAAATCCATCTTGGTCCTCGAGTCCTAAAAAAATATTTTCCAAAAATTGGAAGTAAAATTGGTATCCTTGCTTTAAACAAATGTTCTTGGGTACTTTGTGCAGCCTAAAACTTTATCTCATGAATATTTTCAAAATGTTTGAAACCGCATGAGTAGATTTAATAGGAATAAAATGAGTTTCCATGATCAATTTATCCACTTGTTGAGGCCTCAATAAGACCCAAGTACATTGTCTTGGGGCCCCTCCTATGGGACTCAAACTTCTATTAAAAATAATTTTTCTCAAAATTGTGCATACTAGTCAAAGTGATTTTTTTACCTTTGGATCAGGCCTTCTATAGTTTTTGCGGGATTATGAACCCAACATAATTGATGGAATTTGAATCAAATTTCCATAAGTACATGAACACATACTGAGGATTTCACGTCAAACAAACGTCATTGATTATGAAATCTACTGAAATGATCTTGAGTGGGGATGTATGACCACTCATAAAAAATCCTCGCATATCCTTTCTTCATTGCAAAAGAAGACATATCAATCAAAACTTATGTGGGAAAGTTACATTTTTTTAAGCTGAAATTAATCAGGTTACACCAAGGCTTGAATTAGCTATCCCCCCCCCCCCC